>JAUIMM010000351.1:1200000-1665000 GCA_031769625.1 Taudactylus pleione | reverse complement strand
AGGTTTATTAATCAAACAAACCATGTCGACCAATAGTGTGTAACCCTTTAGTCCATGTACAGTACTGTAGATTTAATCAGCCTGTCAATCAAATGTCTACCAGTCATGTCAGTATGTGTTAACAACTGTCAGTCATTGTCAGATACTGTACTGTCCAACACCCTACAGTGCAGTGTACAGTAATGTAGAGTATGTCAGAGTCGTGCATTGTACTGTATTCGTTATTGTACAGTATACTGTAATTCATGTGATTATACAGCAATACTGTACTTACTTTGCCTTATACGCCTCCGGATGCGCTGTAGGCGAGGCCTATCCCTCCTCAGCAGGTCCGACCACCTGCGCTGCAGTGAGCGAACATTGCGACGCAGGCCGTATAGCCTGTGTATCTCACGGCTTGCACTTCTGTAGGCGAGCTCTTTGTCTTGGTTACTTGCGAACGCTTGGTCCCGCCACTTAACCAACACAAAGAGCTCGCCGGACGAGTAGCGTCTTGCCCTCATAGAAGCCATTTTGACTAGCCAGTGACGCACGTCGTACTTTGCACGACGCACGGCGTCCTCCTACTGGGCATGCGCCCGCCAGAGATGGAAATGCAACAGCATTACAGTAGAGTACAAATACTGTACCGACTACAGTAATACAGCCAACTGCGCATGCTCAGTGAAAGCAGTTATGAATTCACTATTCTGTGGTGCTAAATTGTACGGCACCGTCAGTTTTGAATATTCAGTACAGGCACATTCATAGCGGCACACTAGTTGTCCTAGCAGAAGGGGGATGGTGTCTTTGGCAATGGTGACAATTCGTAGCATTTTTCAGGACACTAGGGCAGAGCTGACTGCTTACAGTAAATGGATTAACAAAGCTTCCTTTATTATGGTAATGTGAGGCTCTTGGCTTGCTTTGGGGGAAGGGACCTGATGCACTGTGTATGACTCTCGGCCCACTGGGCATGCACCAGAAATCCCATCGCAACCCTCCTACTGGGCATGCGCCCGCCAGAGATGGAAATGCAACAGAATACAATACTGTACCGACTGCAGTAATACAGCCAACTGCGCATGCTCAGTGATAGCATAGCGCTACATGGCGTATGGCTTGGCGCCACAGATCCCATTGTACCCCCCTCCATTTCTAATCCATCGCAGATGGCTGACAGCCACCAAGCGCCAACCGTGTAATACAGAGAGCTCTCTCTCATACAGATCCCACTACTACCGTACTTAGTGTGCAAGGTTGGAGCAGCATCACCAATGTCATCAGTTTGCGATGCAACGCTATTTTGCGCATCAAACGCACAGTCAGCTTTGAACACAGAGCGCTCTCTCACAGACGGAAACCACTCTCAGACACAGTCCAAGGGATGTAGCCATAGTGCACAAGGCTGAGACCGCATATGTGATGTCGCATGTTTGCGTTTTGCGGTTTTCTGGGTGCACAGTTTGTGATGCAGAGGCCTGTCTCACATTCTAGACAGTAGTTTCACTAACAGCTTCTGCAGTTATGAATTCACTATTCTGTGGTGCTAAATTGTACGGCACCGTCGGTTTTGAATATTCTGTACAGGCACATTCATAGCGGCACACTAGTTGTCCTAGCAGACGGGGGATCATGTCTTTGGCAATGGTGACAATTCGTAGCATTTTTCAGGACACTAGGGCAGAGCTGACTGCTTACAGTAAATGCATTAACAAAGCTTCCTTTATTATGGTAATGTGAGGCTCTTGGCTTGCTTTGGGGGAAGGGACCTGATGCACTGTGTATGACTCTCGGCCCACTGGGCATGCGCCAGAAATCCCATCGCAACCCTCCTACTGGGCATGCGCCCGCCAGAGATGGAAATGCAACAGAATACAATACTGTACCGACTGCAGTAATACAGCCAACTGCGCATGCTCAGTGATAGCATAGCACTACATGGCGTATGGCTTGGCGCCACAGATCCCATTGTACCCCCCTCCATTTGTAATCCATCGCAGATGGCTGACAGCCACCATAGCGCCAACCGTGTAATACAGAGAGCTCTCTCTCAGTCCAAGGGATGTAGCCATAGTGCACAAGGCTGAGACTGCATATGCATTTTCGGGGCGCACAGTATGTGATGCAGAGGCAGTAGATTCACTAACAGTTTCTGCAGTTACTGTATGAAATCACTATTTTGTGGTGCTAAATTGTACGGCACCGTCAGTTTGCAGATGCAGAGCCCTGTCAGCCACCATAGCCACAGTATGAAATCACTATTCAGTGAAATACAGTACAGTACAGAGCCCTCTCTGGGCACTACAGATCCCATTGTAAACTCTCCACTGGGCATGCACATGAAATCCGATTGGCGAAAGCGCAGAAATTGACGAAAGTTTGCACTATTGAAACACACAATCTGTTTGTAATGTCTTACTTTTAAGAAGCCTTTTAAACAACAACACTATAGCCTTTTAAACAAGTTTCACTATAGTGTCCAGAGCGGACAGTGACAAAAAAAAAATATACAGTACAGTATATTCTTTTCCAGGGATCGAACCCCGGACCATAATTCTACCAAAGTGATCACCTAACCACTAGCCCACACGACAGCTACAGTGAACCACAGAGAGTGGCCTCATCCTTGTGCACTCCTCCCGCTGCTGTTTTTTAATTTAAAAAAAATTTAAAAAAAATTGTCATACTGTAATGCATCCCATATCAGTGAAAGCTGTGCGTGCATCTAATTATTCTACAGTATCGGTTATACCGTGACAACAACTCCGGCAACTTCTCTACTATTCAGTTACTGCACCGTACCGTATGTACAATACAGTATGTGCAGTGATTTGCATCCTGTTATAAGATGTTACGTACAGTACGGTACAGTACTACAGTATATACTGTATATGTATATTATGCGACATTAAAAATACAGTATGGGTTGTGCGTTCATGCAAATGCTGTGAATATGATAGACATTCAGTACAGTGGAGCACTCGCCACCCAGCGGTTAAGCACTATATTACATGCAATTACAAAAGTGGAGTTCTCGCCACCCAGCGGTTAAGCACTGTATTACATACCATAGCATATCCTTCGTTGAAGAATACCACGGTATTCCACAAGTCCATGGCGCGACTCAGAGGCCTGCACACCACGCCACAAGTCCATGGCGCGACTCACGCCACGCCATGTGCAACAAAATAGCTGGGCAGATCTGTACAACCGGTAGGGTAATGCAGGGATAGCTGGCATATAAAGGAAGAGGGACCAATCAGATGCTAGCTGCAGACAAGCCCCTGTGCAACTGGAGCACTGCACATCTTCACACTCCCTGACCACCTGCAACCCCCTGTGGCTACCTTTCACCCAGCTGCTTAGTGGCAGGTGGGGAGTCGCAGGCCAGAAGTGACCCGATGTCCCAGTCTCCTATCAATGACCAGGACGCTTGGCACAGAGCTGTGGCGGCTGGTAACAAATACTACTCATACTAACATTTTAAAATGATTTAGTGGGAAGAAGCTGCTCAGAACTTATCACAATTTCAAAATATGACCTGTCTGATGCACACATCCTGTTCATGGACACTATTGGGCTCTCCTCTGGATTCTTCATGAACACTTGTTTTGTACTCAGTGTTATTATTTTAAAATAAGGATATGTCTGTTTTGAAGGTAATACCAGTCCCACTACTGGTACAACACTTATAGCAAGAAGCCAATGCTTGGGAATTTGCAGCAGATGCAAGACTGAGTTAGCCACTCACTTTTGTCGTGTGCTTGTTTCTACTATCATGTTGAGCAAAAGTGGCCATGGTCTGAGCCTTTATTTGCCACTATAGATGGTGTATGGAATGTTAGCTATTTTCATTCTTTCTGCCAAGTGACTACATTTATCATCAATTACATTTCCACTGCCAGTCACATCTAGCTGATGATTCATTTGACATTGACATAACTATTTTGGGTGGAATGTCTCTGCACAAGTTACAATGGAAATCCTAAACCAGAGTAAATAGAAGTAAATATCTATAGATTACCTTAGATACATATTGGTATACCCATCATGAGAGAATATATATGTATGTGGTATATCTGGCAGTGCTTCCTTAGAGTTTAAGGGTTACAAGTTCACACACGAGAAGAAAGTGTTATAGCCTAATTAAACCTTTATACAATCCTGCCTATAACCTCTAAACAGTCCTGCCTATAACCTCTAAACCTTTGGTGACGCTGGTTTAACATCACCAGTAGTCGCACACGGCAACAAATACTTTCAGACTTTGGCTTTGTGTTTCCAACGCACAAAAAGTCATTATTTGAGAAAAGTAGAGATAGTTACACACTGTGATCTAATACAATTAGCGCAACAAATGATACAGTCACAAGGTACAGTCGATTCATATGCACACGCTTTGGACCAAGATCCCGGCATCGAAATGAAACCTCTGTCAACAGCAAAGCAGGAAGACTGAGCGTCCCATTTCAGAGAGTCTACATATATACCCTTACCGAGATAAACAACACAATAAAACATGTTCCCATTGGTTCTTCTTGCTTCTTCTGTTATGGTACAATTCATAGGTCAGTGCAAAGATCACAATCCAGCCTCCGACAACCCATTGTGTCCACTTTCCTGCTGCATAGTAATCTAATCTGGTTACATTGCAAAATACATTTTAATGCCTAACTCTAATACAGTTCATAATTTGCAGACACATGTTGCGATATCCCCATCAATCTAACTGGAGATCTGCAAAGACACAGTAGTTTAGAACGGTACCAAACACGGTCTACTTATTATGTACTAAACCATAGTTGCAGAAAGCAGTCATTTCTTTACATGCTGGCATTGTGAATAGATCGAGTAATAATAATTCTTTTGCACTATGGAACCATTGCTTTAAGTGTATGTATGCAAGGGAAAACAACACTAAATAGCGTTGTGCATCTGGGAGTCTGTGGGGTACTTAGCGAGCAGCGCTAAGCTGGAAAGGTATTTCAGTGTGTGTGGGACTAAGTTGGTATTGGTTGTGTAGGGATCGTTAAAAAGCTGGACATGCTATTAATTAGCAATTTGCGTTGTGCACTATTTAACATCACGTGTATGTGTTAATGTGAATGCAGGGAAAACACCCCTAATTTGCTACTATTTTGCGCTGTTCATATTTAAGTCCGTGGTGATTTTAATGTGTTGGAAAGTCATTTTTATGTATGTTAAACACTGTCGGAATATTTTTGGGGAAGATTGTTAAAAAGCTGGACATGCTATTAATTAGCAATTTAGCATTGTGTTTTGTGTACTATGTGGTTTTGACAAAATGGTATGCTATTAATTAGAAATTTAGCATAGTGTTTTGTGTACTATGTGGTTTTGACAAAATGGCGCTGTGTGATCTATTTCTAAGATGGAGTCTTGTCAACATTCACAAGATAGCGTGTAGATTTCGATTGTAAACAGATTCTGTCTTAGCCAATTATCTGGCTTCAACAGTCCACCCTTTGATAGCCAATCAAACGCTATCACAACCTATTTTGAATCTTTTTAGCCGTGCATGAGAATATACCATTTAATGTTATTATGGTATGACACAGTCTGGTCATTTTAACCATTAGATAATGCATCTGAAAGAGGGTAAAATAACCCTTATATGCCATCTGCGGATCCTCAAGGGATCATTGGCAGGATGTGGGAACTCATCTTGCCTATAAAGGAAATTTGGAAAGGGAGATTGGGACTGCGTTACCTAAGATGACTTAAAATAGCATCAACGATATATTTATGCACAATCATACAAATTCAGATTACTTTGTCATACAGTACATTCTAACTCAGGATTGTAATACAGTTCTTCCTTAATGTTGGTATCCATATCTCTTAACAATTTACTGTACTAAAATTGGTCAGACACTCCCCTGATTTGGTGTAACACTCCTCCTCTCGATTCCACTCCATTAACACCATCATCAGCTCCCATCTCCTCCCATCTGCCCTCTGCCACAGAGACCAGAAATCCCCAGACAAACCAAGATGATGGAAACTCTGGAAGAAAAATACAAAAATGAACACAGCAGAACAATCCCTTGCTGCAACACTGATCTACAAATTTTTTCCAGCTCAGATATCTCACTGCCACCTTTTTTTAATCCTCCCAGAACAGGTTCGCAATTGCCAGATCCTCATTATCCGTCTCGATTCTGCCCTGTTTCTCCACCGGTTGGTTAACCTTCCTGCAGTGAGTGGAATGGATCCAGGTATCTCTCTCGGCCACTTTCAAGGATGTGGAACTAGTCAACAACACCTGGTACGGACTTTCCCACCGATCTATCAGACAACCTGAGCATAAAAAATTTCGGATCATAACAAATTCTCCAGGTTTGACATCATTACAGTCTGTTTCTGGCATTTCAGGTGACAACAATTTCAATTTCTGCTGCTGCTGTTACTGTTTACTCATTTTTATAAGATACTTTACAGTGACCTTGTTGTTATTTTTTAGGGCTTCCTGTGGACTTACAAATAAATGAGGTTGTCTACCAAACAGTATTTCAAAGGGGGACAGATTAAGAGGAGGCCTAGGAGTGGTCCTTATGCTATGTATAACCAATGGTAGTGCTTCTGGCCATCCTAGTCCAGTTTCAGCCATGATCTTACTTAATTTATTTTTAATAGTTCCGTTCACTCTCTCCACCTTGGCACTGGCCTGCGGTCGATATGGGGTGTGAAGTTTACTATCAATACCAATCAACTTACACATACTCTGGAAGACGTCACCGGTGAAATGAGTACCCCTATCACTTTCAATGATTCTAGGGATACTGCATCTGCATACAAATTCCTGTACAATCTTTTTTGCAGTAAACACAGCAGTATTAGTGGCATCTGGATAGGCCTCTACCCAATTAGAGAATACATCTGTACAAACTAATACATACTTGAGATTCCTGCAGGGTGGTAATTGGATTAAATCAATTTGTATCATCTGGAAAGGTCCGTCTGTCGGAGGGATGTGGGATGGCTCAGTTGGTATCGTTTTTCCAACATTCTTCCTTAAGCATGTCAAACAGGATATTGCTCTCTCCTCAGCTTGAGAAGAGAAGCCCAGTGCACACCAATATGCCTTGACCAAGTTACCCATACCTTGCTTTCCCAAGTGAGTCAGACCGTGTGCTACCTCAGCCAAGCTTGGGTAGTATGCCTTGGGTGCCACCGGCTTACCTTGTCCATCTCTCCAAAGTCCAGAGGATTCTTGTCCACATCCCTTCGACCTCCAGACTGATTTCTCCTGGATGGAACACAAATTTTGCATCTCAATTAATTTCATCATGTCAATTGTTTGAAACATCATTATTTGTTCTGTTGTTACATTCATTTTTAAACCTGCTGCCCATTTGGCAGCCTCGTCTGCCCTGTTTTTGCCCAGTGACACTGGATCTTCCTCACATGTATGGGCTTTACACTTAATTACTGTCACTGTTTTAGGCAGTTAAATTGCTTTTAGTAATCCTTCTATATGTCTGGAATATGCAACTGGTGTGCCTGCTGCTGTCATAAAATTTCTCAGATGCCATAGAGCACTGAAATCATGTACCACTCCAAACGCATACCTGGAGTCAGTGTAAATGTTATCAGATTTGCCTGCTGCCAATTCACACGCTCTTCTTAGTGCTACTAACTCCGCCACCTGGGCTGAGTGAGGAGGACCATGGGGTTCAGCTTCTATGATGTCCTTGTCATTTACAACAGCATAACCTGTACACAATATACCTGTGTCTGTTTGTCTATGACAACTCCTGTCCGTGTAAAATGTCACATCCACATTCTCTAAAGGTGTGTCACTTATGTCATTTCTTGCAGTAAAGGTCTGGTTCAGATATTCCATACAATCATGTGCATCACTATGCCCGCTGAACTCACTTCCCGCCAGCAACTCGTCTCCCTCCACCCTTGCATCACGTCGCACATATGGTAAATACATTGCTGGGTTTAACGTATTGCATCATTTAACAGTGATGTTTGCAAGTGCTATTAGAGCTAGTTCCCATTTGGTGAACCTAGCTGAAGAGACATGTCTGGTTTGTGCAGAGTTCAGCAGAGCAGGTACAGCATGGGGAGTATAGACAATCATATCATGGCCCATTACCACGTCCTCACTTTTACTGACCAATAGAGCAGTTGCTGCTACACTTCTTAAGCACGTTGGGAGTGATCTTGCCACAGTGTCCAATTGTGCACTGTAGTATGCTGCGGGCCTACTGGCATCACCATGTTTTTGTGTGAGGACACCAGCTGCACACCCATCAGCTTCCGTACAATAAAAATCAAAAGGTTTCTCATAGTCAGGTATTTCCAATGCAGGATCTCTTGTCACATTATCCTTAAGATTAAGGAAAGCCTGCTCTGATTCCTCTGTGTGTATGACATGATTGGGCTTTGAGGAAGAGACTAATTCCTGTAAAGGCAAGGCCAAAATACAGAAACCTGGAATCCACATTCTGCAGTATCCACACATTCCCAAGAAGGTACAGATTTGATGCTGGTTGCACGGCAGTGTCATGTTTTGTATGGCTTGGATTCGATCAGTAGTTAGATGTCATAACCCTGGGTTAGGCAATGTCCCAAGTATTTAACTCTGGATTGGCACAGTTGTAGTTTGTCTTTAGTAACCTTGTGTCCTGTTTGCGAGAGATGAAGCAACAAAAGTTTAGTATCATTTAAACATGACATAAAAGAATCAGAAAATAGCAATAAATCATCTATATATTGTATTAGAACAGATCCATTGGCCGGTTGAAAAGATTGTAAACAGTCATGTAAGGCCTGTGAAAAGATACTGGGGCTGTCTATGAAACCCTGTGTTAATTGTGTACATGTGTATTGTACACCCCTGTATGTAAAGGCAAATAAGTACTGACAGTCAGGATAAAGAGGTACAGAGAAGAAAGCAGAACAGAGATCAATGACAGTAAAATGGGTTGCGTTGGTGGGATCTGCATAAGAATGACAGCTGGATTTGGCACTATGGGAAATTGGCTCTCTACTACCTTAATAACCCCTCTAAGGTCTTGTACCAGCCTATAACCCCTCCCACCAGCCTTCTTTACTGGAAAAATGGGACTGTTGGCTACACTTGCTGTACGGACTAAAATTCCCTGCTGTAATAAACCCCTAATTCTGCCTCCTGTTTTAGTGGGTACTGGGGAATTTTTGGGACTTGCCTACCACTTTTTAGATTTACCATTATGGGTGCTACATTTGCCATTAATCCAGTGTCTTGTCCATCTTTGGTCCACAGTGAGTCTGGAATTTGGGATACCATCTGAACTACCTGAGATGGATTTTTACCTGAACTGGTAGAGTGATACATTATCCTTTGGGGAGTGTCCAATATATCCCTCACCTCATGTGCAACTCTCTCTGGGATATCTAGAAATATACCATCACTGGTACAATATATGACACATCCCAACTTACATAACAAATCCCTTCCCAGTAGGTTAGTAGGAGCTGGTGTTGCCAGGAGGAAAGAATGCCTGGTATGCAATGGCCCGATAGTAACCTCTGTGGATTTTGTTAAAGAATAATGTTGCACCTTACCTGTTACGCCCATTGCCAGTACTGTCTCACTGGTCACCTGCAAATTAGCGGGAGATTTTATCACTGATCTGGTCACCCCTGTATCTACAAGAAAAGGATGTTTTGTACCAGCTACATCAACCATTACTACTGGTTCTTCCCTAGTACTTCCCATTAACCTGACTATCTGTAGACTACAGGTATGACCTGACCCCTAGTGCTGACTTTCATTCTCCAATATAGCATTTAAGGCTACTATTGGAGCTGGAGACTGTGGGATATTCCCTGTATTCTGTGTATATCTCCTATGAGGACATACAGGTACTCCCTGGTTTGGGGGTCCTGCCTTCTTCACTCTGCAGTTCTTACTTATGTGTCCCACTTGGTTGCAGTTAAAGCACTTTTGCAAGAGGGGTGGGTAAAAAGGTTGTTGTGTGTGTTGAGCAGTGGGGAAAGGTTGAGGGTAAGGATAAAGATTTTGAGGGTAATATGGTGGCTGAAGATATTGTGGTGGTGGATATTGTGGTGATGGATATGGTGGTTGTGGATAGTATGGGTTTTGTGGTTGTGTGGGATTGGTGGGATGGGGTTGTGTGAGGGCTTGTATCTGTGCAGGTGCTTTTGTGTCTGGTGGCTGTGATGGTACGTTCATTGCTTCTAAAGCTAGAATGCTAACAGCCATTAGCTTCTCACTCTGGGTCTCTCTATTTTTTAGAATGTTATTATCATGCTCAATAGCGGATTATCTGATGGTGTCTATGGTAGCTCCCCTCCAGCCCGGTAGTGAGGTCTGTAATTGGGTCTTTAGATTGTCTTTAAGACCATCCATAAGCACCGTGATAACCATTTCCCTGTAATGAGCGCTATCTTTAATATCCTCTATCCCAGTGTACTGGGTGATAGCTTGCAGACCTTGGGTACAGTAATCCTCTGCAGACTCATTCTCTTTTTGTTTTATAGTGAAAATTTTACTCCAGTTAACTACTACAGGAAAATATACACCTAATTGAGTTATTATGCGGGTAATGTTAACTTGGTTTTCCTTGTCTGTTCAGGGACCATCTCCATCCAATGCACAATCTGTGATAAACTTTTTCACATCGGTATTATGAGGAAGACAAGCCCTTAACACCACTCGCCAATCTTAATTAGTTGGTTCGTGAGCATAACCCAAATTTGTCAAGAATCTTTGACATTTTGCTAACTCCTTTTTAGGGTCAGGAAAATCGTTCATTATGGAGTTTAGCTCAGCTCTTGTCCAAGGAAAATGCATTGCGACATTCCTTGTGGGCACTACACCATTCACATCCGCATTCCCTGTGGGAACGGTTATTGTCTGGATGGGATGGAGACTGGCCACATTATTACCTTTGACCTTACCACCAATCTGGGGATTCAATCTTTTACTGCTATGAATAACAACTTCCCCTATGGGGGCAGCGTGAGTTAACACTTCCTGCACTACCACTGATGAAGATGGGACTACCATTTGTACTTGTTGTGTTGGTGCATCTAACATGTGTACAGCATGGGAAATGGCAGACATAGCAACAGATTCATCATCCGCATCATAAACATTTTTCTTGTGATTGCTTAAGAGAGGGTATACGTTACATGTTATATTTTTATGGGTTTTTACATCGACTGTACCTACACCTTCATCCACATAGGGCGGTGGTAGTGCATGTGAACTATTGATACTAACTCCCGCAATGCTACCTTGCAGTGCATGCACACTATTGAGCAATGCATGCGCGATGCTGTTTAGCGTTGCATGCGCATTGCCCTGTAGTGTGCTCATGATGCTGATTTGCATCACATGCACACCCTTAAGCCACGTCTCCCCCTAGCACTGCCACAGTTTTAAACAATCGTTATACTTTATCTTTTTCACTCGAGAATGCACCAAACAGATGTGAGCTCGGACATTGCACAATATCTCCTTATCAAAGCTTCCAATTCAGGGAAATGATCTAACACTCTTCCTCGTCATATTAAACAATAAATCACAATACCTAGTTGCATTGGCACCGTACTTAGTATGCATAATATGTCTTGCCGACCCAGGCAGCACTTCCAACAGCAGCAAATCGTCTAACATCTGTACTGTTTGCTTGGCCCCCATCCTGGGAGAACCCTAAGTTTTTCAATAAAGATTTAAACTGGTGAAAGAAAATCTAGATACTTTCACTTACCTATGGAAGCTAATTTCTAGATGCTCCCACTCACCTATGGAAGCTAATTTCTAGATGCTCCCACTCACCTATGGAAGCTAATTTCTAGATGCCTCCACTCACCTATGGAAGAAATTTCTAGATGTTCCCACTCACCTATGGAAGAAATTTCTAGATGCTCCCACTCACCTATTATCTCTCAGTTCACAATCACAAGTTTCCTGTGCAGCTCAATTACAATGCTCAAATATCCCAACCTAATTACTAAACACTGCAATCACACTGAGAGCCGGTCCCTACAACAAAGACAACATGTACACCTGCTGATGTGTACAGAACGGTAGCTACTACCGAGCAGCTAGACTAACTCCTGCACCTTGCCCTTAAGGATCATACAATACCTTTACCCTTTTAGGAACCATGTTACACCCTACACTATGAAATACTCACTGTTACATACTCTTTTCCTGTGCAGAAAAATAAACGTTCTCCCAGACTATGGCAACACTGATCAAGATACTTACAACAATGCTATCTATCAATAACACAATGCAATCTCAACGGCTTTGTTTAAAACACGCAGCAGCACTACCGGAAATACGTGTACTCTAATGTGTGACTAGTTGCCTATGCAATAATGCAACTACTACCCAAAAATGTGTTCTTGCCCTTACACTATTGTGCGACTTCCCCTTTTAAACATTCAATTCTATCAACAAGGGAAAACAAACTTTTTCCTTCCTTGTCCCTGGATTCTAATCAGCGCTCCTTTCACACAATAACAGGCAGTGCGCTCTCATCAACAAAATGGTAACAGGTGACAACTAAATGCATCTCCTGTTATAGCGCTTCCACTCTTTTGCTGAGAGACAACTGACCAAGTGTTACCGTGTGTCAGGGAGCGTGATTCCAAACTGCGACCCCCAACTGTTATAGCCTATTTAAACTAGGGATGTGCAGGCTCGGTTCTACTCGGTTCCGTTTGGTTTTTTTTACCGAATCTTATTGGCTATCCAAAACTCGTGACAGCTGAAACCCAATAAGATTCGGAAAAAAAAAATGAACGGAACCGAGTAGAACCGAGCCTGCACATCCCTAATTTAAACCTTTATACAATCCTGCCTATAACCTCTAAACAGTCCTATCTGTAACCTCTAAACAGTCCTGCCTATAACCTCTAAACCTTTGGTGATGCTGGTTTAACTTCACCAGTAGTCGCACATGGCAATAAATACTTTCAGACTTTTAGCATTGTTTTGTGTACTATGTAGTTTTGACACAATGGCATGCTATTAATTAGCAATGTAGCATTGTGTTTTGTGTACTATGTGGTTTTGACAAAATGGCGCTGTGTGATCTCTTTCTAAGATGTAGTCTTGTCACCATTCGCAAGATGGCGTTGTGTAGATTTTAATTGTAAACAGATTCTGTCTTAGCCAATTATCTGGCTTCGACAAAATAAACTTTTTTTTGTGTGGGCACTTCTTCAATATAAACAGTTAAAAACAGTATTTATTAAAGTTAATTTCTATGAACGTTGTCTCATTGTACAATGTATTGCTAGGTCAAATGAGGTTGACTGTATGATTTTTGTAACCTTGTTTGACCTAGAATTACACTGTACAGTGAGACATACTTTGTTAGTCTGTGGAGAGATACAACTTGGAAATTAGACCAGACATGGCTGCCCACACCAGAATATTGCTGTTAGGTATGTTGTGTATTGCAAGATAGTATATTAACATGCAAAAGCCGCAACTGAATAGTGCAGTTTAATTGCCCCAATTTTTGTGCTATGTGACTGTCATTTTGTAACCAATGGTAACCTCTTTGATGAGGTTCCTCTACTACATACAATATGGAGATTACTGACAGATACAATGTGTCAACTCCACACAGTTTGTGAGATTTTCTCCCTCCTCCTCTCCTCTCTCCCTCCTGTGATTGGTTTAGATGTCTGTCACTCAGAGGACAGGACTTAGTAGACACACATATGACTCCTTGAATAGACCAAATACTACTGCTGGGTGTCTCCTCATGCCCCTCTAGGGACTAGTGTTAGTGTCATACATGAAACTACTATATGAAAACTAGCACCTGGAGTCTGGAATGCTCATCACTGGCATGCAGCACAACACACTCCCCTCCTATGTTTGATGGGATCTCCTGCCAATCCGGGAGTGGAGCGAATGAATGGTCATTCACCAGTATGTATACTAACCTTACCCCTGAAACTGACTATGACCAACTCTGAAGGCAAAACAATATCATTGGGACCTAGGTTCCATGCAGTGCGCATAGTGGGACCCAAAGATTGCAGACCATACCCCATAGATAGCGTGCTAATCTTAATGTATCTTCTTTTACTTCCTGTACTCTCATTGGTCAGTGTCTGCAAGAGCCAGACACTCATAGCTGACAGCATATGCAGCTATGTATTCTCAGCCAGAACTGTTACCCAGCACTCTCATTCTTTCTCCTCTGCATGAGCATTGGGAGCAAGTAGAAGAAAAGCAGATGTCAGACTTTCTGATATGCTGAGACTTTTCTTGACTTTACTCCACCACTGTGTATTAACTACTGGTATAATTGAAGCTGAAGATTTGGGATTACTCATTCATCATTCTATGCCTTCTAGGTCAATGGTGAACAGTAGTTGTCCATCCTCCACCCTGCAGTTCTTTTATTACTAAACTGTATTGTTACCTTATTTTACCTTATGCTGAGACATATCTATGAGGAAATATATGTCTTATTTTTGGTGCATAAGAGATCTGTTTGTGGAGGTTTATACAGTATTTGGGTGTGCAAAAGCATTGCCTTATCAGTCTATAAGAAATGTTATTTACAAATACTGACAAGTCTTTTCAAGACATATACTTTGTTCTTAATATTTTTTTGCCATCTACAATTATATATTGTCACATTTGGGATCTCTAACCAGGGAGCCTTTGTCATCAGTGATGTTTGTTCTTATTAAGGTTGTCAGTCATCTATACAATATGCCACTGTTTATGTTACACATTTAGAAAACGGGAAGACTGAGTCACTGGAATCGTACTAATTGAGCCCTGGGATACATGGACTGGACACGATTCTACCCTTCAGGATTTTATTTGGCTTTTTTGTTTAGCTAAGTGTTGTGTTTTGAATATTTTAATTCACTGTTTTTAACTGTTTATATTGAAGATATGCCCCCACAAAATAGAGTTATTTGACATTGTACAAGATTTATGTGAATTGGAACGGCCTCGCTTACACATTCTACTTTCTATTTCCAACATGTATTCACTAGTAGAAAATGGTGAATTACTAGTAGTACTAGTGCCAGTGTTGGTAGTACTAGAATGATCATCCTGACCCATAGACTCAATCACTTAATATAATACAGTTTGATTTTACAAATAAATTATTACAGCAGATAAAGAGTATGTTATTATTACACACAGTGCTATAAGGGAAGGGAGGCTGCAATTCACATTAAAAAAAAACCAGGGCAGTACAGTACCTCCAACTTTTGATGTTCTCTAGGGAACCTGTGATGTCATACATTAGGTGGGAAGTCCAGGAGCAGAGTGTTTTGTATCTAATGGAATGGGTCATGTTAGAGGATAGGCAATATATATGATAAATGTGATGCCTATGCAATAAATTCAAAATGCATATTTGACCAACAGTAGTGTGAATTCAACCCTAAGCATACAGTATATTTCTTGCTGAGTCAACTGAGGAGATATTGGCAAGTATGTTTGTTGGTGTATTAGATGTTATTTTATGCTCTACCTATATTTTTTGGCTGTGCTGCTTTCCATACCTTTATAGTATCCTCCAAATTGTTACAGATACCAGATATTCTACTTAAACACCACTTTCTTCAATAGGAGGAATGGATTGTTATCTGTAATACCACATCATACTTATTGACCACATGAGCTACTCTGTGGAATTGTGCTTGAGATCCTGATAGTATTTATTTAAACAGGCTATTAACCAGCTACATAATATAAACTTATCTTTAGATCAGGAGGTAGCTATTATTTGGATGTTCTTTTATATACAGTATATACAGTAAATACAGTATATTGTTCAACTTTTTTTTTATTTTTAGTAATCATTCCATACAAAAACCAACAAGATCCTCTTAAGAGTGGAATATTAAAATAAAAAGATAGAAATGTTTATTAGAAATAATTGATTAAAAAAATGTCCAGTTTTATAATAATATGCTACTGTTTATAATAATTACCTGCCAACTAATTGTTAGAAAGCATTGCGTTTCTGTACTGTCACCTTGCTGTGCATACATGTTAGGCACTAGGACCAAAGTCTGCAGGGAGGTGCAACCTCCAACCTGATGTGCTAGTGTACATGTGCAGACTGCACTCATTTTCTTTACTGTGTAAAGTAATACAGTGCTGTGCAGATTACAGCAGTTAGCTCCTTAGGTGTGACTCCTAATACAGTATCACTTCTGCACAGTGGCGTAACTAGGGCAGGGCGAGCGGGGTTCGTGCCCTGGGCGCCGTTGGACCGGTGGCGTGGGGGGTCGCCACCTGCCACGGTACCGGCCCCCCCGCCCTAGATAGCCAGTGTAGCGCCGACCGCAATGAGTGCGGTCAGCGCTACACATTTGCACAGGATCGGCGCCAGGCTTCCAGCGCCGGTCCTGTGCTGCATGCCTGAGCCCGTTCCCTCCCCCTGAGCGTTTGCCCAATAGCGCCAGGAGGCGGGCTCAGGCTGTGCATAACACACGCATCGCCGCCAGCGCTGGCGGCGATGCGTGTGTTAAACAGCAGCCAATGAGAGTCAGATAGACTCTCATTGACTGCTGCAGCACCCACTGCAAGAGCCGGACTTCCGTCCGGCTCCTGCAGTGGGTAATGGGACTGACGTCATGACGTCATGACGTCAGTCCCATAATGCTGAACGCGCCAGCCCGGGTGGACTGGAGGGCGGGAGCGGCATCGGCATCGCGGACAGGAGCAGCGTGGAATCAGGTAAGTATATTTTTATATATATTTATTTATTTTTAAACCTACCTGCACAACGGGGGAGGGGTTGGCTACTACTGGGGGGACATCTACTGGGAGGGACATCTACTGGGGGTGCCATTGGGAGGACCTCTACTGCAGGGGGGCTACTCTACTGGGGACTACTACTTGGGGGGGACTACCACTGGGGGCATTCTAAAAGGGGCCTAGTATTACTAGAGGTACTGCACTCGGGGGACCACTAATGGGGGCAATAATAGGAAGGGCCACTACAGGGACCACTGGATAGGGGGGGGTCACTACTGGGAGCCTGCATCAGGGGGACCACTACTGGGGGCACTGCATGGGAGTGGGGGACACTACTGCTGGGGGCACTATATAAGGGGCTTACTGCTAGGGGCACTGCGGGGACCACTACAGGGGGCACTAGATAGGGGGGATCACTACAGGGTGCCTGCATAAGGGGACCACTACTGGGAAAACTGCATGGGGGGGACTACAGTTGGGGGCACTATATAAAAGGGCACTGCATAAGGGGATACTGCTACTGGGTGCACTGCATTGTGGGGGCTGCTACTGGGGGCACTGCATAAGGGGGAACACTACGTGGGGCACTGCATTTGGGGGGCCACTACTGGGGGTACTGAGTATGGGGAACTAATTGGGGGCTGTATAGGAGGGACCACTACTGGGGATACTGTATAAGGGGCACTACTATGGGCCTGCATGAGAGGGACCACAACTGAATATTGGGGGTACTACTGGTGTTAAGGTGCATATGGATAGGAATGTTCAGTTTGAAAATAAAGGGGTGTGTCATGTTGACACGCACCATTTTTAAGTGACCACGCCCATTTGTTTGCTGCGCGCGCCATAGGCGCGCGCACATGGGGGGGCCTCCCTTTTTAAATTTGCCCTGGGCACCAAATACCCTAGTTACGCCACTGCTTCTGCATTACCTCTGGTTACTGCTATTAACCCTTGGATCACCAGTGTGTTCCAGTTATTGTGCATCTGCTGTTTACCAATAAACCCAGCAACCTGGTTAAGGAATCACTGTGTGGTCTGACAATCACTTTACATCCACTGTGCACCCTATGTGACCACCATCCCAGTAGGCTCTATACAATATTAACAGGTTATGGGCCCAGGCACTCCAGCATCCCAAGTGTGAAGAAAGCAGATCTTCCTGTGTTTGGATCAGTACAAACAGTAAAATGTGTGTTTAATATATATGTACTTCACTTTTTTTTTTCATTCTTTATATGCAGCTGCAGCTGCTCCTAACTATCTCTTTACACTGCACTTTTCTTACTATGGTGGTGCCCTGGGGCAGCTTGGCTGGGACAGTTTTGGGGGTCCTGCACTCTGGATTTGAACCCTAGTATGTTAGGGACCTACCCAAAAGAGGTTACCTGGATATGGTGGGTAGGTCCATAACCTTGGCCATGATTATGCTAAAAACCTCTATTGATTGCAAAATTTTATTGCATTTATATATATTATTAATATTTTGGAGTTGTGCACCTGAGATTTGTCTGTTTCTGTGCCTGCAATTAGTCTTATTAGGTAGCACCTCCCATTATATATATAGTCAGGTTGTGTAATCCAGAAATCTTTCCCATATACAAACAGTAAAATGCACAGTGCAGACATAAGCATGTCTTTCTCAAAACTGATAATTTCAGGTAACTATGCCTGTTGGAAGTTTACTATGGAGATGCAGCTGAAGTGGTAAACTGTGGAGGATCATAGATAATCCAGGTGACAATCCAAATAATGATGAAGTGTATAGGGCCATGGGGACTTTAGGTCTGGCTGTAGTGCAGCATGTATATTCTATAATTTATGGGAAAGTGTCATAACATGACATGTGGGTAGCCCTGCAAACAGCATATAACAATAAGGGTCTCAGGATAGACCTGAGCCATATATTGTATGGTACCAAACTGAGGACCCGATTCAGACCCATTCGCTAGGCTACGATCCCTAGCAACTGGGCAATTGTCGCAAACTGCACATGTGTATAAGTCGCAGTGCATGTGCGTGAACCAGTCACTGCAATTGGGAATAATGCATTCATAGCACAAAGACTAACCGCTACTTTGAGTGACAGATAGTGCCATTTGTAGGTGGTAACAGGGGAAGGACCTGGAAAACGGGGGAGTGGATGAACAAACGCAGATGTGTCTGACCATCAAAACGGCATTCTTTGGGCATGCATAATTAGCATGGAAGTGTCATTGTACACGTCATCTGGCTGTATTTCATACTGTAGCAAATGCAGTGCTTGCGGCATGGTAGGGTCTACCTCAAGGATGTTACTGAATAATCATACACTTCATGGAGTTGACGTGTGCTAAGAAAGAAAAGTGGGCATCATTACACCAGCATGAGATCACTCTGCCGTCTCTCGCTAAGACGTCCTTAAGCCTGGCCGCGTGTTTGCGGATTTTGCATACCTTGCCCCTGTCAACTGCAAAAATGTGCTGCATTGCGACCGGGTCTGAATTGCCCCCTGAGTGCATGCAGAGATATGAATGAGTACATTGACAAGTTGAGGAAAAACCAAGACGAGAAAAAATTCTGTAATGTGAACACTCTTGAAATATAAAGTAATTTAAAACATAACTTGTACTTCCCCGAGTCATGCACACATTTGATTTAGGTCTTCTCTTGCTACAATGTATATTATGAGTGATTACTTAAAATAACACTGTCAGGTTCTCTAACTTATGTAACCAATTTCTACAATGTGAATATTATATGTTCAAAATATTCTCTCACTAATTTTTTATCACCGAGAATCTGATTGATATAATTGATTTCAGTTATATCTGAGACACCACGTGGTATGTGTTTATTTCAATGTATATCTAGTTTACTAAGTGTCTGTGCCTTGACATTGTATTTCTAAAAATCCTGTGTGAATAACTTATACTCGCGAGGCAGTATTTATACTTTGTTTATGAACTCATAGACCACTTTGAAATAATAAGCATTGATAATTAAATGTTTTAGTCTAGTACTGTTCTATCTCTATGAATGATTAGTTACAATCTCAGATTAGTACTCCTCTCATTGGGGGTCCAATGCTTCATAGTATGACACCTGAAAGCAGAAAGGAACAGCTTGGTAATGTATCACTCACTCTTTTATTTCAGAGGGTATAACCATCCTCCATTTATGTCCCACTCCTCATCTATGGCATTTGACCAAGTGAGCTGTGGTAGAACTGGGAGTTTTGGTCCTGTTCATTACAATTCTAATATTTTCCTCTCCTAGGATGTTATTCTGATTTTATATTTGCCAGTTACTAGCCTATAACTAGACAAATGTTCTTATTGATTGGTTATTAACTCAGGTAATTGGTCCTCTGATTGGTTGTCCGAAAGTAAGACATCCAGGAGTAGAGTTTAAGTTCAACGTACCAATCACTCTCTTGTTTCTAAAGGATATTGCATGTTCTCGGCTCTTGCATTTCTCATAGATGGCTGCTAGGCCAGGTGAGATATGACAGGTTTGTCAGTAGGTACTTGTCTTCTCTGATTATCCTGTAATTTATTTCTTTGAGATGATCTATGTATGTGATGTGCTACAGTGTGAATATTAATTTGGTATATACATATGATATTAATTTAAAAACTGTTGATATTAAGTTTATGTCAGTCAATATTTTGCCACATGATTGCTGATATTACTTCACCTTTTTAATATACTTTGAATTTCAGGAGGTAATTATATATATATATATATATATATATATATACACCTCTTTCGAAACATATTAGTATATTATTATTTTTTTGCTTATTATGTTATATGGTATGTATGTTACTTTTGTCTCATTCATATATTTTTTGATATTCCAATTTTATTTGTTGTCACAAGGCATTTATTTTATCTGGAGGTAGCTTATTAAAAGTTATGTTTTACATTACTTTATATTTAAAGAGTGCTCACATTACAAAGTTTTTTCTCGTTTTGGTTTTTCCTCATTAGTGTTCTCAACTCTAGTGATCACCACCACTGCCAAAGTGTACCCAATTATAGGAATAGATACTTTAATATAGGAACAGTGGTAATAGGTACGTTACTATAGGTGTCATTTTGTTTGTCAGTACGGTGATATTCCCTTCCTCTTTCCCTGTTGTTATTCATACATTGACAAGATGTTATACATATTTCAGCAATTGACATCTGTAGGATTCCAGGTGGATGATGAGGTTGCGATGATGATGTTGCAGAATCTAGTGCCTGAATTCAACTTCTCAGTGGTGGCTTTAGAATCCAGTGCAACTAAGCTATTTATGGAGATCATGAGAGCTAAACTGTTGCAATTCCAAGAATGCAAACCAGTTGAGACCAATGCTGAGTCTCAGGCCCGGCTTGAGGCATGTTCGACCAGTGCGGTCAAACAGGGCACCACCCCATAGAGGGTGCAACCCCTTCCAGCCATTCCCAATTTCAGCGGGACAGTCTGGTTTTTCAGCCACTGCCCCACTGTTCCACCCAAGGGACAAAGTGTCCCACGGGCAGTAGGGAGGTTGGGCACCTCCACTGCCACAGCTGTGTGGCGTTGCCAGCCCCAGAGAAAAGGAATGGTTGCTGCGTGTATGTAGTAAGACAGGTGGGGCAGCCCAGCTACTGATGTAGTGTCGGGCCGCCCCCAGCCTGAAGTTGACGGGAGGCATGCCATATGGGCACTCCCCCAAATACTGTCATTTAGGTGGAGTTGCCTATGATTATTAGGCCAAGCCAACATTTTCTGTCAGTAATGGGTGCATGAGTCCCATCCTACACAGGGCGCAGCTCTCCCTGGAGCTGGCCCTGCTGAGTATATTGCATTACTCACAAAGAACACTGAGTTTAAAAAAGCCTAAGTACAAGTGTTTCATATGTCACAAGGTGGGACATAAAGTCTCAGAATGCAGACTGTAAATGCAAGTGGCACAAAGCAGAAGAAGCATGACAGAAGAAACAAGACAGCTTTGAGTGTAGCAGATGGGGCAAAAAGGATTGTTGGTACATGAACTTGGGAGCCACTATTCATTTCACTTGGCATAAAGAGTGGTTTACATAAGTGAGCATGTGTGATCCTATAGCAGTCCAAGAAATTGGAGACAAAGTCTTTACAGCCCTAGAAGTATTGACAATCACGATGCACCTGAAAATAAAAGGTGAAACCATAGTTACAGACATCCAGGACATGTTATTTATACCAGATTTAAGGACAGACCTTATTGCCTTAAGTGTCCTTGACAAGAGAGGACATAGATTCCAGTTTGCGAAAACAACACATTGGGTGGTGCTCCTCGACTTCCAGTGGGCGGGCCTTCCAAGCGTTTTAGGTGGGCTCCCTGTGTGCTCGTGGAGCTAGCTGAGTGACCATGTGGTGGGTGTGAAAGACACCATCACAGCAGGGATAAGAAGCAGGAAAGTAGGCAACTATCTCCCCCCAGTCCCCTGCGATTCTAACTGGAAGTCGGACCTGCATTGTCAGGTTGGGAAAGCCTGATGTCAGCCATGTAAAGATGGCATCCCCCACATGACCAGAGACATGGCAGCCTTGGCTGAGTTGGAGAGAAGCTGGAGTCGGCGGCCTTTTGCGGAGAGGAGTGGCTGGTCTGAGGAGAGTCCCGGTGGGGACGGCAGACAAGGTGTCCGGTGCCTACCACATGCAGCAGCAGAGGTCCTACAGTGAGGGCAGCTGACTAGGAGAAGGGCTGGTCTTGTAAAGGTGCCGGCAACAGGGTCCAAAGCGATCTGCAGGGAGCAGTCACCAGAACCTACAGTGACAAGCAGCACCGAGGTGAGGGGGATATCCGGAGGCAGGTAAGAACCCTGGTTAAATGAAAATAGCATAAGACATGTGCAGGGGCACACTGCTAAATAACTCCCTTGATTTATAGAAATGGCTACCTGTTAAATAAGATTCTCCATCTGCCCTGTTGTGCTGCATGTGAAGGTGAAAGCTAGATAGTGAGTTGATGGGGATGATAGGCCCCATGCCTTGCAGTGGGACGGTGACAATACCATCTAGGATTGTCTTAAAATCTGGCTGATACCTCCTTAAGGAATTTCCTGACTGAAAGACCCAGAAAACATACTGGAGGAAGCAAAGGCACATAGCAAAAAAAATGTCCTCTTTTTGCTTTTTTTTCTCTCTTCTTCCATTTTTGGATGCCTTTACTCTCATAGTGGATTAATAAATATTTGAACAGCAGAGCTGTGCTTCACATAAAACGTTATGTGCTAAAGGAGAGTTCCTTTTTTTTCTCGAATTGGCTATGTGATATGGGAAGTGGCGGGTAGAGAAATAGGTATGGCTGAAGAGAACGATGTCTGGTAGCTACCTCGAGAAATGTAAATGCCATAAGTAATAGGCCTGTTCTTAAATTTAGGACACATAAAGAGATAAAGTGAAAGAAGACATCTAATCCTTGTGTCGACGAAAGGTATTAAGTAATATCATAAGGAACATCAACTATAGGTTTCAAGGAGAACTTTGTGTTCTACAGAGAATAGTATTGGTAGAGCTAATCGGGTACTTGGCCCAGTGGAACTTGTCAAAAGTTGGCTGTAGTGAACCCATAGGGAACTTTGTTTTGGCAGTAAAATTGAATTCCAAAGAGAAGATTATAGGATAAACAGAGGATCTTAAGGGACATGATAAAGAAGAAAAGCATTCTACGCAACCCCCGGCAACTCTCCTTGGTTTATACAATCAAAATTGAAATGGATTGTTCTGTATAAATGTATAAAAATTTTGCTTGGATTGGGCATATGGTGTGGGAAGGCAATTTTTGAGAAGAAGCAGAAGGGACATAAATACAACCTTCCAAATGCTTGGGTTATGTGAAGAGTGTAACAGGGAAGGGGGAGGGAGAGAAAAAAAAAGAGAAAAAAAATTGCGATCATGGTTATAAGTACTGTAGGCCAAGTGATGGGAAACTTATGATGTTTTGAAATGTTTAATGTATGGGATTTTGTCTGTTTGGGGTCTGCAGGTGATTATCTAGCATTTTCCTATTTTGAGGTGGGTCCAAATATAACCCGAATGTTTAAGAAATTCTGGTGTTAGGGGGGAAAAAAACATAATTGCCAGGTGGTTTGGGGAAAAGGAATTGTATGGGACTATTGGCATAGATATTTGTATCAAATAAACTGATTGTCTTTATATCTATTAATAGAACTGTGTGCATGAAATTTGGGTATGAAAAAGTATTTTGATAATACAGGTGGTAGCGAAATGGGGAAAAGTAGAATAGTAAACCCCAGGCGGAGTGATCCCCACACACCAAAAAATACATCTATAGCTCCAGAATCTTTGAATGTGACTGGATTACAATATTCCACCACTACAATGAATGCAGCCGAATTTCAACCATTCTAATGCCCCTAATAGAGAAAAGGTTTGTGCCAATGATAGAACAGAAATTCAAATTGTTACAAGAATCATTGAACTCAGTTATTGCAAATTTGGAGAACAACACTAAAAGAATAGACATGGTAGAACAAAGAGTTAGTGATATGGAGGATATGACAACAAAACTCCAAAAACAACTTTAAATGCAGACCTCACTGGTAGAGACCCTTGAGGAAAAAATAGATGATCTTGAAAATAGACAACGAAGAAATAATCTTAAATTTGTGGGAATACCAGAACAGGCCAGAGGTCAAGGACTAATAGAAGTATTACAGAAAGAGTTAATAGAGGCTCTCTCACTGGAGGTAGTCTTAGGAGAAGAAGTAATTGAAAGAGCTCATAGACTAGGCCCAGGGTGTCCAGAGAGAACAGAGAGACCTAGAGTTGTAATTGCAAGATTTATGAAGTTCAGAGATAAGGAAACAATTTTGAGTTAAAGTGCAAAAATATTTGTGGAGCAATTAGTAGATAGGGGTTAACTGGTAATACCCAGATCTTCGTGGAGTATAGGGTGGGAAAAGCTATTGGTAAAATAAGAAAAAAATAAAAAAAAAGGCAAATGTGAAAAGCTTTTATAAATCTTCTTTATAGATCTAAGAAACAGAGGGAAAAGGGAAGAAAAAGAGGGTTAGATATGAAAATAGAAGAACAAAGGTAACGCTAATCTAGAGGTAAGCTTACAGACTGGGGTAAAGGAGATTAAGAGAGAGGAATATGGGCAACATCTTAAAGGAAGGGGAAATATAGGTAGGAAGGTGAGAAGCATAGGGGAAAATATATCAGAGAGATGCCATGAGATTAGATGATAGAATGATGGCTAGGACTATTCCAGTACTAATATTCGTATTATGTCATGGAACATAGAAGGACTTAATACACCTATTAAAAGGAAAAACGTGGTTAACCACCTAAAAACAATAAACTAGATATTCTCGTCCTACAGGAAACCCATTGAGACTCAAGTAACACAAAGGGAATCTATGCTAATTGGATAGGTGAATGTGTCAATGCCACATGTGACAGAAAAATAAGAGGGGTTGCAATAATATTTAATAAAAATATTGATTATATTATAGATAACAAAGTGGCCGATACAGGGGGAAGATACCTGCTATTAGATTTGAAGATTGGAAATGAAAAATTTACTTTGTTAAATATTTATGCACCAAACGAACCCAATCAGGAGTTTTTTGTATCAATCTCACAATTGTTACTTCAACGGGAGACATCAAACCTTATAATAGGGGGATATTTCAACTGCATAGATAATTTAAGTTTAGATAAATTCAATTTAGTAAAAGCAAAGAGGCAACAAAATAAGGAAAATATTTTAATGATTAAAAACCACCATGCAGTAGTAGATCCATGGAGGTTATTTAATCCCAATGATAAATAATATACTTTCTACTCCCATCCTAATAAAACCTTTTCCAGAATTGATTATATAATGGTGTCAGATTTATTGATCGGTAGGATTGAAGAAGCAGAAATCTTAGATATATTGATATCAGATCATGCACCAGTTTTAGTGTCTATACAGATACAGGTGTTAAATAGGGCCACAATTAGATGGCGCTTCCATCATATTTAAAACAATCAGAAGAATTTAAAGATTGCTTAAAACTGAAATGGGAAGAATATATGAAGGATAATGCTGAGTATATTAATAAACATGTAGTATTCTGGGAAACAGCCAAGGCTGTCCTTAGGGGTCATATTATTGCATATAGAATTAGATAAAGAAAGGAACTAAGGGCCTCATTCCTACTGGAATGCCTCCGTTTGGCCAGGCATTCCCCCGGCCCACCCAGCAAATGGGGAGAGCTGTCACTCAACATCGATAGCTCGCCCCATCTGCAACGAGACCACTAATGACAGAGCACCCGTCGTTAGCCGGGTCTCACGCATGCATACGACGGAGCCGGCTCCATCGTGCGCATGCGCTGTGGGGCAACATCGAGACGATCGTGAGTGCTCAGCGCTCATGACCGACTCTGAATGAGCTCCTGAATGCTAAGTATGAGGAGCTGCACCTAAAGGTATCAAGGGCCTTCCTAGACTACACCTGCCAACCTACTAAGGCCAATTTGGAATTATACACAGCTTCAATGCAAATATTGGAGTCATTCTTGTTAACTCAAGCACAAAATCAAACAGATTATAAAAATAATACATTTTATAGGTGGGGAGGGAAGGTGGGTAGGATACTAGCTATTATGACAAAAACTGCTAGGAAAAAACATAGAATAGCGGCGATTAGAGACCCAGATTTAAAATTGGTCCACAGCGAAATATCAAAGATTATTTCAATTTTTCATAATTATTTTAAATCACTTTATAAAGATGCACCTGAACACGAACAATTGCATGATAAGTTTTTATATGAAGCACAAATGTCAAAACTCTCTAAGACCCAAAGAGATTTCCTAAATGTGGATATTACAAAGATAGAGATAAAAGAAGTAATAGTATCACTTAAGAACAATAAATCTCCGGGTCCTGATGGGTATAGCTCGGAATTCTATAAAATATTGGAACCACAATTAACACCATATCTTATCAAACTCTTACAAGTATTACATTAAGAAAATACTCAGTATCCACAGTTTAATGAAGCACATACAATCCTTATTCAAAAGCAAGGTAAACCAATGGAAGAGGTCTCCTCTTATCGGCCAATTACATTATTAAATCAAGATTTTAAAATACTAGCAAAAATAATAGCCAATAGACTTCAAAAACTATTACCCTGTTTGATAACTACACACCAGTTAGGATTCACACAGAATCGATTTGCAGTAAAAGGGGTTAGGATGGCAATAGTGGCAATTATAGCATCAAAGAAAGGTATAGGGTTAAAAACACCAAATGTGCTGCTAAGTTTGGATGCAGAAAAAGCATTTGATAAATTCTCATGGAATCATTTGCAGAAAATCTTTGTGCTAAGAGAGTTTGGACATACGTTTTCACAATTTATTACATTTATTTATACAACACCAAAAACTTTCTTGATTATTAATGACACGGTTAGCTCACCTTTAATCATGAATAGAGGCACATGGCAAGGTTGCCCTTTATCACCTTAAATTTTTAATTTAGCTCTAGATCCACTACTTCACACTTTTCAGATGAACAATAAGTTTGAGGGAATTAAAATAGGGAAGCATGAAGTTAAAAGCACGGCGTTTGCAGATGTTTTTTTATTATTTATCAACCCATCACAAACTATACCACATATATTTGAAATAATCTTACAATTTGGAAATTTTCAGGATTTTCGGGGAACTGGGAAAAATCGAATGTGCTTCAACTAAACAAAGATAAAAATCCAAAATGAAAGGGGGGACCAACATTAAATTGGATTAGCTCCTCATTAAAATATCTCGGCATTCAGATCCCAAAGGATATTGATAGAATGTATAATATAAATATGGAATCGCTACTCAGGTCTACCGAAAGAGACATGGAGAGATGGCAGAAATTACCCCTTACATATATGGGCAGAGTAAACTTAATAAAAATGACCATATTTCCCAGAACACTATACCCTTTACAGATCTTGCCAATATTGATTTCAAAAAGAGATGAAACAAGAATAGAAGGAGGTTTTAGAAAGTTTATTTGGAATAACAAACAACCTAGAATAGCTTTAATTAAGCTGCAACAAAAGACATCTGAAGGAGGAATTAATATGCCTACAATACGAAGATACAATTTGGCCAGTATAATGAGAATCATCAGAGACTGGATGCATGATAGAGATAGCTATGTTAATAGTATGGAAGAACAAACTTTCTTAGATAATGAATCATTTCTACATGCTTTAAGATCAGAATTAACAGTGGAAACTCAGAATAACCCATTGTTGATGACATGTTGGGTAGCTTGGAAAAACATAAGGAAATTACAAAGGTTAAACAGTAGATATACATTATTTCCTCCATTTTTTAAAAATAATGCATTTCAGAGAGGAGTAGCTGGTAAGCCTTATGATAGATGGGAAAAACTAGGATTAACAAATATAGAAAAACTGGTGGATGGTAAAATGGGCAGGATTATGAAGAGTACCAAATTTATGGAGATGTATAAATTACCAGTATTGGATAAATTTGCCATATTTCAGGCATTACATTATGTACAACATGTATTACAGGAGCTATCGCAGAGAGATCTGAATAATAATTTAGATAAAATATTAACTCAACCGTTAGTGGGTAACCATGGCATCATAAAACATTATAACATTTTGAGAGAATTGTTAGATAAAGTTAAGATAAGAAAGGGTCTAAAAAAATGGCATGATGTCTTCCCCGGGATTTCAATTGAAACCTTTTTTAAGACATTGGAATACTCTAGTAAAATTTTGTAGGCTATATCATATAAAGAAATTATTTTGAATGTGTATCATAGAGGTTATGTATCCCTGTTGAGGAGATTTCAAATGGGATTGGGGGAATCAGATGAATGTATAAGATGTAAGATGAATCAAGCTTCTATTTTTCACTGTCTTTGTGAATGCCCAGTAAAAATGAATTTCTGGGAGCAGGTTAAAGATTTTGATTATACACATTTGAATGAGGTTGTTCCTATGACAGAAAAATGGGCAATATTGGGGATTCTAGACCATAAATGAAAATTTACCAGTGGTGGTAGAAAAATATTAACAATAGTATCAGCAGTGGCAAAAAATGCATATTGCAAAGTTGGATTGAAATTAACCCTCCTACGTTATCATTATTTTTTAACAAGTTGTTCTTCGCATTCCATATGGAATGGATAGAATCATCTTTGAATATAGAGGAGAAGGTAGAGGATTTGTTTGAGGTGTGGGGAGGTTTTATCAATTCACTACCTTTATCCCTGAAAATCCAACTGCATAAATGTTTTGAAAAATGCCAATGCAATGAAATAAAAATGATTTCAGGAGACCAACCTATTGAGGGGGTAAATCTTAAATGAAGCAACGTTTATTATAGTAAGGAGGAAAAGATGATGAGGTAAAGAAAGGATGCATTAATATTGGAAATTAACTGGTTTAAATATTGAATATTTTGAAAATCCTTGACATAGTAGAATTATGTAGTGAGATGATGAAATATTAAAGAGATTAAAGATATGCTTATATTTAGAAAGCATAAGGTAAAATTATATGCATGTATTTATATAGAACCCAAGCTAGTAAGCCTCTGTAAATAATGCTGATGAAAGGTATGACAATTCCTCTGATTTGCTTCCCACTGTTCTTCCCTTTTCTTGATTTTTTATTATTTATAAAGATATGTATGTAATGTAAATTTGTAGTTAAATGTATATGATAATTATGAGACCTGATTGTCAAATGTAATTCTTTTTCTAAATAAAAAAAAAAAAGATTCCAGTTTGCAGAGGGCAAGTGTGTTGTGTGAACAAAAAGGGACAGTGAAAACAGCAGCAACTGAATACACTGCACAACAATGAAAATGTTTCCAATGTGAAAATAGTTACTTCTAACTGATTTCCGCATGCAAAAAATGAATATGACATTTAAAACTCTCATTTAGCTCTGAGTTCCGAGATATATCCCATTTATGATGATTTAGGGGTATTCCTAATGAAGTGGGCAGAATGGAAAGAATCTTACCAGCAATCTGCGTTCCGTGCAAAGAGGGCGGGGCCTAATGACCCAATTAAATGAATCAGTTATTTGTCCCCTCCCCTATTCAAATATATGCGATTCAAACAAGATAACTGCATAATATTTACTACAAAAATGTCCCCAACAGAGTTTTTGGACAGTTTCTTAATGACACCAAAATCGCTGCTTATTAAATGTTGCCCATTGAGTGAGTTAGGTCTTTTTTAGAGAGATGAAACTATCAGCACTGTATGAGAAGCAATAGGTTTGCCTTCTAGTATAGTGTTGTAATAGGTCTAGGTATATCTTCAGCAAGTCATTCGGTCAGAGAACTGGTAGATTGCATTACAGTCATTGTATTTCATGTGACTTGTAAGACTTGCATTGAAGACATGTCACATGAAGGTCAAACAACTTGTGTTTTTGTGACCGGAGGCAGCCTAGTACACTTCTGCACTGTCTCCTCTCTGTACATATATACTAGACACTAGGGGTGTATTTACTAAGGTGAGAGTTTTTAGAATTGGAGATGTTGCCCATAGCAACCAATCAGATTCTAGCTATTATATTCTAGAAGGTGATAGTTAAATGTTAACTAGAAACTGATTGGTTGCTATGGGCAACATCTCCATTTCCAAAACCCCGCACTTTAGTAAATATACCACTAGGACCCAGAGTCTGCAGTGAGAAGCGAACTCCAACCTGATGTGCTACTACACATGTGCAGGCTGCAGCCATTTTCTTTACTGTGTAGAGTGATACAGTGCTGTGCAGATCACAGCACTTAGGACCTCATTCAGAGCCACTCGCAAAATGTGAGCACACGCTCTGATTGAGGGCGGACACTTCTTTCTAAAGATCCGGCCTCCTGGCTGCTTGCTAACCTGTGGGTGACCACCCACAGCTTTAGCGAGCGGCCAGGTTGATGGTCGCGATGGTCTTGACCATCGCGACCATCGGGGCTTGTGAGGAGACCCTTGTGGTAGGTTCTCATCTGCCGCAAGCCCCAGTGAGCTTTCGGCTATAATAGAGCCAGAAACTCACCACTGACATCACGAGTGATGTTAGTGGGGCCACCCCCAAATGGCAGGCATTCTGTCAGGAATGCTTCCATTTGGTCAGCCACCCCCCCACCCCGCCTACAAAACGGGGCGAGCTGTCGATCAGCATCAACAGCTGCCCCTTTTTTAGTGAGCCCCAGAGCAAGAGAATTTCTCTCTCACACCTGGGCTTGTGCACGCACAGTGCGGCCGCTGCGCGTGTGCAGTGCCTCAACATCGACCCGCTTGCGAGCGCTCAGTGCTTGCGAGCAGGTCAGAATGAGGCCCTTAGCTCCATATTTGTGACTCCTAATACCTGCATTTACAATTGTTTGATACCACTCCTGCATTACAGATGTGTCCACATACATCTTATCTTCCTGCTCTACAAGCCGCATGAAATGGCTGTAACCCTGTAACATAGCATTTTGCATGCAGATACACCCGCAGTTGCACACAGATTATAGGCATGCCACATATCATTTTAATCAGTAGCAACTGGTTCCGATTGGTTTCACTTTGTGAATAAGATGCATTTAAAGGTAAAAAATTGCAAGAAAAGATGATTGCCCATACTTACATTCTTTTCTTATCTGTTCTCTGGGAGATGCTTGAGGAGCAGACAATGATGATGGTTTAGGTAGTTGGGGCCAGCTTACGACATTTTTGGTCACTTAACCCTGCCCCCTCCTTACAGCGGAAAGTCACGGTAATTATCTCCACATCCTGCCCACTTCCTTAGGAAGTGGGTAGGATGCAGGAGCTGTGGATACTCTTCAGAGGGTGCTCCCCGACAATTTGGGAGCCTCCTGACACTTCCGGAGGGTAGGTAGGTATGCGCTTGCCTCTGCTGAGTCACTGTACAGCATGGCACGACTATAAGGGCTGTTTAATGTGCAGGAAGTAAGATGTATGTGTACCTCAGGTTACTGCTATAAACCCCTGCATCAATACTATTGGCCTGATTCAGGGTTAAAAACCCATAAAACAAGAAAACAGTAAGGGGCGCTAGACAGAGGAGATGTCAAATAAATTAAATAAACTAAAATCCTGTAAGACTGCTGCTACCAAAGAGGAGCTGACCCTCATATAAAAATCAAAATCAGATGAGAAACACATATTTAATTTTCCATTTTTATGATCATGTGAGGAAATTTCCAACCTGACCAATAGGAGGAAAAAACAAACAAATATTAAACTTATGCAGTATTTTTACTTATTATTTATTTATAAAGTTTTATTCTCCACCCCAGTAACCCAATAAGTAGCGCCATTCTCCACACCTACCTTTATTTACCTATGGCACAGAGGAATCGTAAAGTGAGTGACAGGTTATCAGCATTTGGGGGTGATAACAGGGGGATGGTCATAAAAATGGAGGCGTGTCTGTACTTTTGATGGGCGTGCATAAATTAGCTACTGCGATTGTATAGGCAGCATGAGAGCCCTCTGCGTGTTTGGAGAGCTGCAGTGTTTGCGGCTCGTCAGACCTGCTGTAAGGGCAAAATGGCTTCTCGATGTGCGATGTTCCCAATATTTATGCAGGTAAGTGACATCATACATGGGTAAAAAGGCAGTTGTGGGCATCCCTATGCTAGGGTGATCTTTGGTAACATTAGCATATTGTTGCAGCTGTGTTGTGTATGAAATCGGAGCTGCAATCACATTAGCGTCCATCTCTGAATCAGGCCCTGTGTTCCTGTTATACTGTATCTGCTGTTTACCAATAAACCCAGCCTTAGTTAGAGACTCTCTGTGTAGGCTGACAGTCACTTTCAAATCTGCTCTGCATCTTATTGTGACCACCATCCCAATAGGCTATATATCAACATATTTGACTACTATTGTTTTAAAGTGATATGACATTTTATACTTAAAATTGTTTATCTGTTTTATTGATGTTGCATTAGGTGATTTTTATAGGGAAGGTGCTCTCTCTAGTGAGGGTTTTAGGTAATAATAATTTTTCTTCAACTGAATGGTGATTCATACTTTTTATTTTCAGTTCACATAATCTGAAACCTTTGATATTACTTATACAATTACAGTATATTATGTTATACTAGATGTTGTCCCTGATGAAGACTGGGGTTGATCACCCCTCTCTCTCTCTTCTTTTCTCTCTCTCTCTCTCTCTCTCTCTCTCTCGGCTCTATTCATCATCACTTAATTTCTACTAAAGCAGGTGAAAATGCTATTGTAAAAATTAAGTATTTGAGCAATTCATCAAAAAGGGTAAAGCAGGAGATATTACAGATATCTCCTGCTCACCTTTCTCTCGCACAATGGCCCGCTGTCCCCATACACTAGTACAGGGACATAATTCATCATGGTTCGAAAGTATAATATTTTCAGAGCTTGACTGTGGGAGCATTCACCATCTTCAGATGGGAAGAAGACCCAGGTTACTAAGAGGGATCCTTTCAGATCTCTCCATCCCTGTCTGGCTCCTTCCACCAGTTGCCGAGGCTCTCCTGTGCATGCGTTACTTGTAGGTTACGCAGGCACACTAGTTAAACTGCTCCAAGAGGAGCAGTGAAAAGATTTGCTGCTCCAAAAGAAGCAGTGGAAAAACTTGTGGAGACAGCTGATTTCAGATGAATTCAATGATGAATTGCTCCTGTGCTCACGGCAAGTTCAAATGTTAATTATCAGGATCCATTCAGACCCTGATAATTAACATGATGAATAAAGCCCTCTCTCTCTCCTCATCTCTCCCATGATATTATTATATAGATTATCCTTATCATCAGCTTTTCATCTTACTAGTGTACTTTTAGGGACATCCACAGCTTTCTCCTCTATAGAGTTTTTTTTCCTTCTTGGTTGTGGATAATGCTGTTATGTTTAATGACTGATCAATCATTAGGCTAATAAAGCTACAGCCTAGGGTGCCCGAATTACTGCACCTTTCAGGTTGTAGCTATCTTCTAATGATACTGTGATGCTGTAACAATGTGTATAGGAGCACGAAGGAGTGAACACAAGTAACCAAGACTACGTAGCTTAGAAAAGAGCATGTAGGATTGAGCTCATGTCTGCTGTAAATCAGTTCACTTACTGCGAGTATTATATTGGTTTTAAAAAACAGGGGGGAGGCTGTTGTCAGTTGACAGCCTTGAGTTTATGGTGGGACTATTGCTCACTTTGGTGTTCTCATATATGTAGCTGTATTACAATGTACTATGATGCTGTATTGTCACAATGAAGTCTTCAACTCCAGAAGTGATGAGCAGTGGTCATCAGTGGCATCACTAGGAGGGTGCTGGCCTCACCAGATGACACCATCGGAGGGGGTCACACCAAAATTAGCAGAGCTGCTCTGATATTTTGGTTTCACCTCATCAGATGGTATCACCAAGCAGCGTTGATAGCGGTTTTAATTGATACATTCATCTACACTGTACCCGCAGATGCTGAGTGTTGCCCAACAGCTCCCGGAGCACTAGGCAAGCCCCCAGCATAACGGTACTGGGGACATAGAATGCAGTTGAATACTAGCAACAGTTATGTCCTTAATCATGGAGAAGCAGATTTTTCTACATGTTTTAGAAACTTAGAAACATAGAATTTGATGGCAGATAAGAACCACTTGGGCCCATCTAGTCTGCCCTATAGAAACATAGAGTGTTTTGAGATCAAAATTAGCTTGATAAATATGCACCATAGAGAGAAGATATTTGCTGATAAATAACGTAAATTCCGCACTAGGGTGAGAATTAGGGGGGAATTCAATTGCAGGTGGTTACGGGTGTTAACTTATCGAGCAATCCAATTAGAAAATTGGTGTTAAGTGTTTCACCCAATACTTCTTGCTTGCTTTTTCACATGTTAAGTATAAGTGAAAAGGTGTAAATCTGCCTGTACCCCAAAAAATACAAACTAATATTGGATAAAGTATATGTCTATTAGTGTCCATAATAAAAGCATTTGGGGTCAAATGGCTGTTATAAATCTTTTCTAATTATGAAAACAATGATAGAATGCAAATGGCTTGTGTCAAATGGCATAAACTTTTCTAAAACAGTGAAAAAATTACAGAAAACAAGTGTTTTTCTAGAAAATGAATGCTCTATTTAAATTTTTACCCAAAAAATGACATATCAATATTGCCAAAATTAATGTCATTAAAAAATTCTAACTGGCTAATTAATCATTGGGGAGGGTGTCCCAGTGGTTCTGAATCAAGTCCTGACATTTTTACCTTAAAATAGGGATTTTCAAAACTTTTCACCTGCTAAAGAGCTGGTGAAAAAATTTGCATTAAGTCCTGTGAAGAATTATTGCATGTTAACTTCACCTGCAATTGAATTGGGCAATAACCAAAAGTATAAACTTTTCACAAAAAGTGAACACTTTTCTGTATTTATAACATCTGTGTTAAGAAATTAACACATTTCTGACGATGAGTAATGTCAGCTAAATAATTATTGGGCTGCCAGGTCCCGTGCAACTCTAATAGCGATGGGTGTCATTTTTGCTGAAAATACTTCAGAGTAAGGACGCAGCAGGAGATTGAGATGATTAATTTTATTTGTGACACAATGTATCAAATGGCTATTATATGCATATTTCTAAAACTGTGAAATAATGATTGAAAGCAAGTTTATTTTTGGCTATAAAATAATAATAATAATAATAATAATAATAATAATAATAGCTAATCATGTTATTTTTAAATTGGATGTGCATTAAATTGCCGACAAGTATATATTTGTGCCATTAAAGACACTTTTAAAAAACCTTCAAAATATGCCTCTAAAACCCACCAGCAATCTTAAATACACCTCAAATCAATTCACCCATTTTCCATCATTTTGTACTTTATTGGTGCCATCCCTATCCTGCTTGCCTTTAGGCTCAGTCAGTATAAAAAAGGGAAAACATCAGTTGTGATAAATACAGCAGCACCACACTATAAAAATACAGACAATTAAAACACAGAGGGCAAAATCAAAAGAACACTTTAAATATAAGGAAAAATAAGGAAAAATAATTGTCAGAAACATCCCTTAAGTATGTAGGAGATACTTGTCCATATAGAAATAGAAGTCTGAATATGACCCACTCAGAGTGTCAGGATGTGGCCTGGGATCAAATGTTACTCACCTCTGTGCTGGTGTCCTTGGGCTTAGGTGTTCAGTCGTTGGGAGTGGAGGTGAGTGGTGTCTGAGTATTCTCCCTGGGGTCTGCTAGGGTTTCCATGCATGCGTCCTGGTTCTTGGGTGCCGGGCATGGGCACAGCCATGTTGGTCCATATAACATGACTAATCTCTCCCAATGGTAGTCCTGTAGTCACTCAGCCGTTCCTTTGATCCAATGACTAGCTACCCAGGGGTATTTAAAGTCTTACTTCAGGAACAGAAAACTGTTGTTCAACTTCACTGTTCCAGTGACTGTGATACTCACCAGTGTTGCTCTGTACTATTTCCTTTAGATTGTTGCTTCAGCCTACTCACAGTTCTCCAGTATTTTCTGAATTCGTTTCCATGCTAATTTTCAGTCTGAGACTTGAGCTCTCTCTCAGTTTTCCAGTCTTATATGTTACTTTTCCTGTGTATTTTGAGTGGGCTTCTCAACCTCTATTGCAGCTTCTCTGTGGTACTGAGGTGTCAGGATTCCTGCTAATTACTACTTCTCTCTCAGCTGGACCTCTACCAAATCCCAGAACATGACTGTGTCCACATGTCTCTGAGTTTCTCTGTGCAAATCTAAACCAGGATCTCTACATTATCAAGTTTATTTCCAGTGTTCAAGTATTCCGTTCATTTCCAGTGTTCAAGTATTCCATTCATTTCCAGTGTTCAAGTATTCCATTCACCACCAGTGGTAAAGTATTTAGTTCATGTCCAGTGTTCAAGTATTACATTCATCACCAGTGTCCAAGTATTTTGTTCATTTCAAGTGTTCAAGTATTCTATTCATCACCAGGGTTCAAGTATTTAGTTCATCTCCAGTATTCAAGTATTTAGTTCATCTCCAGTGTTCAAGTATTCTGTCCATCTTTAGTGTTCAAGTATCAGTTCATCTCCAATATACAAGTATCCAGCTCATCTTCAGTATTCCATTATTAGTTAATATACTATTCATTAAATCTAGTTCCGGTCTTTCTGCCATTCCCAGGTATCTATCCAGAGGGCCACCACCTGCCCACTTGGTGCAGCGAAACCCAAATCCCAGCTGGAGGGGTCACTGGTGAAAACCACCAAGTGGGTTAGACTCCCCACCTCTGGGCAGGTCTAGCCAAAAATGGGTTTGGCCACAATAGGGAGACCTAGCCATCACTCACCTGCTTATTCCATAGCCACCCTAACCCCCTGGCTATTGTCCTCACCTGAGGATTTACTGTATGGATCATGACACAGAGCCAATAATGGAGTCATGTGATTGTTCACAATCTACACCCCTCCAACACCAAGGTCTTCTGTATAATAGATCCTAAAACATAGTCTACATATGAGTAATCCCAGGAGAAAGCAGATAAACTAATATATAGTGTAATACAGTGTTTTAATAATATAATATTCACATAACTAAAACTTGCATACAAATACATCATGTGTATACATGAACAATGAGTGCTCCTAGCAATAGTGTGAAGTAAAGGAAATCCAAAACAAAGCATGCAGCAGCCACTGGAGAAGAACTGTAAATGGACCAAACCCAGGTAGGTCTCACTGGATCTGAAGTACTGGCCTACCGCTGATGCATTTTAACCCCAATTGAGGGTCTTTTTCAAGGTAAGCTCAGCCAGGCCAAGCACTCGCCCTTTGCCCAGCCAGCAAAAGGAGACATAAGACCTACTTGTTTATCACAACTCACTCACATTGTTTGTTTGTTGTGTATGCATTTGTACAGAGGCTAATTAGGAAACAGTGGATAGGGTATTATGCAACATCTAGTCTGGTGGGTTTTTCTAGTCAGCGGAGTGACAAGATAGGTCATTGTGCATGCACTGTCAGTCTATGTAGTGGGCTGTACCATCTCACCCATACTGGTACAGATAGCAACACAGGACACAGCTCAGGACTTTTCTCAGTGATTACAGTGAGTATCCCTTTCCCGCCCTCTATTGCATCTCATCAGATGTATTTCTTAATCTAGGTCAGACAGGGTCAGTGAAGGAGGAGTACAGCAGAGTTAGGTGGGGTCATCTCCATAAGTTTTGGTCAAGATCAGGTAAGTTTTTGGCTCTCCTCAATTCCCCCTCCAGAATAATAGTGCCAGGGGTCCACAGCAGAGCTAATGGCCATCAATGCTATGTGTTACTTTCTACCTTTAGTTTTTCATTCAGCTGTAAAACTGGATACATGACATTGCCTGTCAAGTAATTTTTCAACTTATTGCTTTTTTTTAATAAATATAGTAATGATGTTTTTTTTGTAAGTACTAGGGCAATTTGCAAATTCTCTCTATTTACTTTAACCAGGGTTGGACTGTCCCATGGGGATACAGGGGAAATCCATAGTGAGTCCTACCTCCTGAGTGCCCCATCCTCTATGGGTCAGGGTCCAGACTGTGCACTTGAAACATATATTGTTACTCTATGAGGCACTTAGTTACCTAGTGTAGCAGGACCACTGATGAACATGAGTGCTTGGTGAGCTTCTTTAGAAACTGCAAGATTCACCTTCCTGTCAGTTAAAGTTGGTGGTCACAACACAAACCATGTCCCTTCATTTTGTGAGCTGTAGTCCTGTCAGAGGTTGGAATGGCATTTTAGCTCTGTATTCATTCACTAACCTACAATTAAATTATCCCAGTGATAAGAGCTTAGATATTTTTTTTTTATAATGGCATGTACTTCACCTTTACTAGACCTAATGCAGTTCTCATTAAGTTTTATCTACTGGTCATACAGGAAAATCATCATGTGCTTAATATTTTATATCATACTGCATTTCCAGGACTATGGTGTATTCACTAAACTGTAGAGAATTGATCTTATCAATCTGGTACATTATTGTGTTATCATATTTATTAAAAATAATTATAAAGGGGCCCAGACCATGTACTCTCTAATTGTCAGTCAAGCCTCTGTGGTCACACCTCCTCTGATGACTGATCACACTTCTTAAACAAGTGCCCCTACCATTGCATTGGCCCTTCATGCCCCAGTCAACATTGTTCATAGAAAATATAAATATCAATTATCACTTATCCATGAATTGCAAAAGAGGAAATATTCAGTTTGTGCAAGATAGAAAATATAAATCAGAAAAACCTGTATAATAAATATCTTTATTATCCCAATGTACATAATCCTGTGTTTTGGTCTTGGACTCTTGGTAACTAAAAACTAATCCGAAATGACAATATTAGGGGAGAAGATAGTTACCACCAATCTCAAAAATCACAATTCAATTTAATTTACAAATGTATAAATTGTTTTACTTTGTTAATAAAATTTTATAAAAAATAACATTTGTTATTAATTTTGGATATAATAATTTCTTTAATACGATAATATATATCCAAAATGCTTGGGACCAGGAGTATTTTGGACATCAGAATATTCTGTAATTTGGAATATTTGCATACCATAATGAAATATCTTGGGAATGGGACCCAAATATAAGCGCACAATGCGTGTATGTTTTATGTACACCTTATACACATAGCCTGCAGGTAATTTCATACAATATTTTCAATAATTTTGTGGCTCAAACAAAGTTTGTGTACATACATGAAATTCACTCATGTTTCATATACACCTTATACACAAAGAGGGGTATTCAATATGAAACGTTAACTTCACTGTCGAAGTTAACGTTTCATATCAGAGTTTTTTTCTGCGTTAAGTCTGGTGCGCGCTCCCGCTTATCCCCGTATTCAATATAAAATTAACGAAAACGGGAAACTCCGAAGTTGGATTTGCTAATGTTACAAATTTTTCCTTAAAATAATTGTAAGACCCCCTTAAGTTGTAAAAACATGGGGGATCACTATGGGTACCCCCGTTTTAGCCTTTAATTGAAAGTCGGAGATTTAAATAGCCGCAGCAGGTGTTTTTTTTCCCGACATTGAAGAAGTGATGCAGAAGAGCACTTAGGTTATTTTTTTCGTTTTTTTAAGTGGTCCCATCAAATTTGGGGTACATGAAAATAGGCACTAGCATATTTTGATGTCCCTAAAGTCAGTTTTTAAAAATTCTGCATTTGTGCACCTGCCGCTATAATTCTATTCTTCAAAACACCTGCCGCATACATGCAGAATAGCCCTGAACCTATTTCCCTATTGTTTAACAATTTTTCCCCATTTTTTCATTTTGCACCCCAATTTTTAAGTTAATTTTTTGGGCTGTCCCTTTTTTTTTTTTTCACTTTTTTTGACCCAGTTCTTTATTAAATGTCATTCCCAGGGGTGCAGGCTATTTTTTTTAAGCCTGCACCACTAAACCCCAATTCAGCACTTTTTTTCAACACCTATTCAATGGTGAAAACTTATCACCGTTTTTTATCAAAGACTTGTCAAAACTGCAATAAGTCTTTGAAATTGAATACGGTGTTAAAGTAAAACCTGCGATAATGACGTCATAATTGCGATATTAACGCAAAAACTATGTTATCGCTCCCATATTGAATACCCCTAAAAGTCTGAAGGTAATTTTATACCTTATTGTTAATAAATTTGTCCTTTAAACAAAGTTTGTGTACATTGAACTATCAAAAAGCAAAGATTTCACTATTTTAGGTATGCTAAAAGAAATCTGTATTTTGTACTGTAATATTTGGATAAGGGAGACTCAATCTGTACATGTAATATATGAAATTAAAAAGTATGTCTTAAACAAAATATTAAATTGTTTGACAATTCAAAGAATATGCAATAATAATACAAAAAAAATACTTTATTAGACAGTACAATGTTTAAAAATTATATAAAATCAGCAAAAATTAGGATTACCTTGTAAATAGGCGCTCTCAATGGATACGATACAGATTGCATAAACAATATTGTTTAGCTAATTCTTTAATGCTACAATTAAGAGAGTTTATAAAAAGTTCAGTTTATAATCTTAAACTAATATAATAGCTAAGGCGGCAGTGTGGGTGCACTGTGTGCTGTATCTGCTGCTCCAAAAATCTGCACACCTATAAGGGGCCACACCCCCAACAATCTAAACTATACACAAACAGTAGATAGATGGCGCTAATTTCTCACAGCAGATAGAAAAGATACTGAATATAAAAAATCTATAATTTAAAAATTAATATTTATTTATATGCACATATAATATATAGATTATCCCTGAATGGGATTTCTAAAGAGATACAATCCTAAAAGACATATATTGTACAAAATGACAATTATACATGTAAATATAACAGCCAGTGGATGGTGGTCTCCAATCTCCTGTGATACAGGGTGCCAAAGTCCCTTTCCAGATCAGATGATAAAGACTGTGCACAGTAGTGACTCTGCATACAATAATAACATGGATAATTTTCCCAGTAATTGTGACACTGTGTTGCAAACAAGACACAAACTGATAGTAATGGCAACACTTGTATCAGAGCACAGTACATATAAACTAAACTTCAAGTGAAGGAAGTGCTGGTTGCCGAGCAGTACTGGAGCAGCAATATATAAAAGCTCAACAGTACTCACAATCCTCCGATAAGGCAAGCCACTCTGGCAATGATAAATGTACAGCCTCCATGGCTAACAACAGTGCCTCTAGAGATGGAATGGAGCAAATAACCTGACAAGGTCTCCCTCTTTCTGAACCGCTCCAGCGGTCAGCAGTCTGCGGTGTCAGTGGCCGTTGCAACTTCCTCTGGAGATAGAGCAGGGACTGGCACCTTCTCGGCACTGATAATCCCGTGGCTCAAGTCAGCTGTGTCACTCACGTGTGTCCCGGCAAACTGCTGTGTGTAAACCAGCTTGTGAGCTGCTGGGGAGGGGAAAAGAACAGGCAAATGTCTCATACTGCAGCATACAATAGGGGATGGAGTCACACCACCGGCAAGCACAACCGTGCCCTCAACGCGTTTCTCCACACTCGGCGGCTTTTTCAAGAGGCGGATGTGCTGCTCTCCCCAGCAGCTCACACGCTGGTTTACACACAGCAGTTTGCCGGGACACACGTGAGGGACACAGCTGACTTGAGCAACGGGATTATCAGTGCTGAGAAGGGGCCAGTCCCTGCTCTATCTCCAAAGGAAGTTGCAACGGCCACTGATGCCACAGACTGCTGACCGCCAGAGTGGTTCAGAGAGAGGGAGACCTTGTCAGGTTATTTGCTCCATTCCATCTCTAGAGGCACTGTTGTTAGCCATGGAGGCTGTACATTTATCATTGCCGGAGTGGCTTGCCTTATCGGAGGATTGTTGAGCTTTTATATATTGTTGAGATTGTTGAGCTTTTATATATTGATGCTCCAGTACTGCTCGGCAACCAGCACTTCCTTCACTTGAAGTTTAGTTTATATGTGCTGTGCTCTGACACAAGTGTTGCCATTACTATCAGTTTGTGTCTTGTTTGCAACACAGTGTCACAATTGCTGGGAACATTATCCATTTTATTATTGTATGCAGAGTCACTACTGTGCACAGTCTTTATCATCTGATCTGGAAAGGGACTTTGGCACCCTGTATCACAGGGGATTGGAGACAACCATCCACTGGCTGTTATATTTACATGTATAATTGTAATTTTGTACAATATATGTCTTTTAGGATTGTATCTCTTTAGAAATCCCATTCAGGGATAATCTATATATTATATGTGCATATAAATAAATATTAATTTTTAAATTATAGATTTTTTTATATTCAGTATCTTTTCTATCTGCTGTGAGAAATTAGCGCCGTCTGTTGACTAAGTATCAATTTGAATGACACTTTAAGAGAACTACATAAATTAAGATTTCTATTAGAACATTTTTGAATGTGAGCAGGGGTTTGCAGTCACTTGCATTGCTTATTGCACACAATGAAACTTCATAAGAAACGAGGAAGGATATTTATAGAGAAGAAAATTTACATGTACTGTAATTGGATATATGTGTGGAAATATAGTAAAACACAGGGGTGGTTCAGCCCACTCCATTTGAACTCCGATGCATCTATGATCCTTGTTGCAAGGGCTCTATATCAATTCTTTATTCACTGCTAGCCCCCTCACCCTCCAAATTCAAAGAACCATTTGACCTGTCCTGGGAGCATGACTTAGGTATCAACTGAGAGGATGATAATTGGGTGGACAATAGACAGTAGGTGGCTAGAGCATCCATTAATAACAACATAAAAGAAAATTCCTGTAAAGTGTACTCACGGTGGTATTTGGTCCATCCCAAGTTGCACAAAATGTTTTGCATGGACCTAAGACCTTTGTTTGGGGCAGTGTGGTTATATTAGCTCTTTTATGCATATGTGGAGGGATTGCCCCATTATACTGTATCTATATATTGAGACAAAGTCGTATCTTTGATGACTAAGGTGATTGGTATCTCCCTTTCCAAGGACCCATTACATATGCTTCTCTGTAAACCCTCTAGATTCCTTTCCAAACCTCAGAATACATTTTGTGGCCATATTTTTAATGCAACTAAACTACTAATTGCTGTAAACTGGAAGCAAATCAAAGTCCCATTAATGCAAGCTCTTATTAATAAAGTGTAATTCTTAGCATCCATGGAATATGTAACTGCTCATCTCAATGATAACATTTCACACAATTTTCGACCCTTGGTATTCCACATTTCATAGATGGCTTTCTGGATTAGAGTGAAGCTGGTCTTCATAGTGTTGTGTAGTGCATTGTCTGTTGCCTTTTCCCCCATCACTGCTGTTTTCTTTGTATTTCTTTGCACACAATTTATAATTGCCTGCATTATTGTTGAATTTTCGGTCATCTATTATGATAAATGAAGATATTAAAAAAAATACAGGGGTGGTTCAAGAATGGGGGGGCATGTGTTGTCTCCATGCGGGCCCCCCTCTCTCACCAGTGCATGTCCCCAGTAGACTCTGGCACTGTGCAATCTACAAGAAAATGGTGCCATCATAAAGGTAAGTATCATGAATGGGTGTAGGGTGTGCAGTTTCCCTAGACCCATTATATTTATCTTGAGACCCAATAATATACTGTATTATGTATTGGCAAAACAATTATTAGAATTGCTGGAATGGGAAGCTGTTAACATAATCAAATTAAGTTTAATTTAAAATAATAACATTTTAACCAATGGATCTATGATCTGTATCACTAGACAAGTTATGTCAAATAAACATAAGGATAAAAATAAAATACATCACCTCACTGTCATATTGAAAACAAACTCAAGGGCCTCAAAGAGTAACATAGTTTCTTGAATACGATCTAGCAAGGGGAATTTATATTGAATCCGGATTAAGACTAAAGTCCAGATAAATGTATATGTTCATGATGTGAAGCAGATATAAAGTAAACAGTCATTAGAGCATGGAGATCAGTCATCAGCAAAGATTATCAATATTGTATTCACACATTATTAAGCATAGGGAGAGTTCCCAATCTGAAGTGTTTTCAAGCCTTCTCCTTTTTCATCAACAATGCTGTAATATGAATATCATATCAGTTAAAAAAAGTATATGCTTATATTAAATAAAGTTTTATATATATATATATATATATATATATGGCAATGGAAGAGCGGAGGTGATGGGAGAGAGTGAGGATAGCATCAGATTGAAAATGTCTGAGGGAGTGGAAAGATTAAGTACTCTGAATATAAGAGTTAGAATTTTTAACTGGCATTTGAGGTGAATGAGGGCCAATATAGCTGTTTAAAGAGGGTGGAGGACAACACAAACCAGTTAAGGAGAAAGATAAGACAAGCAACAGATACATTTTATGGGAAACAGCAACTTTGGTGGAGGCCACAAGTCATGTATAATTAAAAAAGCACTGTGACATTCAGGATGAGATGACAGGGAGGATGGGAAAGACAAAAGTGAAGAGTAAGGAATCAGGGGAATGATATGTGAATTTGATTATCATTAGCATAAAGGTTCCATTGGATATTAATAGACCTGAAGACTTTCAAATGGGAGTATATATGTGGGGAGACAATACTTAGAGATACCAACAGGTAAAGGAATGTGGGGAGTGGACTTAGCCTGTTGAAGAGATTGTCAAGGCTTCAGTAGATATGGCTCTAAAGAGGTAGGATGGATGGGGTACTGGGGGTATATGGTGTCAGGTAATGATAACAGGAGGACATTAGCTACATCACCCTTGTAGAGGGACATGGAAGATATGGTGGGAGGGAAAGTAGGGTGGGTATAAGAACAGCAAGAGAGGGTAATGAAAAAGACTTCTTTGTGAGGCACACCCCACAATTTCATAATCACAAGAAATAGATTAGTAGTTAAAACATACCTTATATTAAATAATCAATATTACAGAGATAAATGATTGATCATTCATTTATCTCTGTAATATGGTCATAGATAGTTATTCTAGTGATTTTCTTTTTTTCTCTTTTTATTGATTATTTAATAAAAGGTATGTTTCAACTACTATTCTATTTCTTGTGATTATGAAATTGTGGGGTGTGCCTCGCAAAGGAGTCTTTTTCTTTACCCTCTCTTGCTGTATATAAACGTACACTCTAGGCAGCACCCTCATTTTTTCCTTGAAGTAGAGACCCTACCTGAGTAGACTTCAGTTTCTGACCTACTTTTACTCCTGTGCAATTTGTTTTTCCAATTTTTCCCCTCTTCCTTCCTTTTTACTGGGTATAAGAACCGGTTGGAGAGATGAGAGAGCCTTTTGGATGATGTCAATATTGGATGTGTAATAGATGGCAAAGTCAAGGGCTGAGAGGAAGGGGGATAGGGGAGAAGTTAAAAGACAAATGAGGGAAGTGAATGTGGCAAAGAGGCTGCAATGATTGGAAGATTTGGATATTGGTTTTGTGGTTGGAGACTTTAAGACTAAGGGGTGTATTTATTAATCCTTCATTTTGAGTTTTCATCAATTTCCCAACAGTTTTGTGATCTGCGTATTTACTAAAGCCCAAATTACTAAAAAAAAGAAACACTTTACAATAGAGTTGAACATCAAAAACCAATTGATGTTATATTCTGTTAATTTTGACAAGGATTTTAAATTTAGAGTATTTGCATATTTAAAATTGTGGTTTAAAGTCACATTTTAGTCTTACTTACTTTCTGCAAATATCTAGAACATATAATTGTTCTTTAAAAATTAAGAATAACCCTACTTCAAAAATAGAAAGTAGTGTATGTAGTAACCCGTATTAATGTTGACAAGGATTTTAAATTGAGTTTAAGTCTTAAAATTGAACACAGATTTTGTCATCATTTTTTATATGAAATTGTTTATATTTTCATTATTGTTACAATTTGTCCATAAACAATGTCCTTACAATTAATCGTTAAAAAAATGTCATCATCAACAATTACTTAAATGAACACTGCCTATAATAGGTAACTAGGGATGCTCTACATATGAAAGAATAGTGTCACGCTTATTGGTTAGAGTGTGGCAGTTCTCTGTGTTTCCTTAAAACTTTCCTGTCAGAAATAGGTTAATTATTTGGGTGGTTTTGTGTCAGTTTACAGGCATTTTTGAAGTCTGCTGCTTTTTAAATATGGGACTTATATTCTTTAAATAGTAAACTATTGAAGGTACTTTGATGGTAAATTCTATTGAAAATTCTGGTTTCTCTGTGATTTCCAGTCAGTTTGGGCTTTAGTAATCAGCAGATCAGAAAACTACCAAAAATGCAAAAGCAGTGCTTAGTAAATATACTCACAAGAGTCAATGTTATAAGTAAAGGTCCCTACCTTTAGGAACATTGTTTAGAAACACCTTTGCACAGTGCTTCTAACTGTATCCGAATCTGAACATTTATTTTTGTTCCTTTCTCTTTTCTGTTTTTGAAGATATAATGGATCTATTCTAATGGGTGTGGGGAGAAATGCGCCAGTACTCCAGTATCTTTTAGTAATGTTGCAGTGTTGCCGACTGCCAGGATCCCGTACCCAACCTGCAGAGTCACAGAGACAGAGAATGGGACAACATGGGGAGAGTCAGAGGAGCAGCAGATGTTCCTACTTGACTTGAAGTTCTGCAGGGAACCCTGGGCCTAAATCTACTAAAGGTCGGTTTTGGGTTCTTGTGCATTTTTTTCATCATTTTTGTAAACCGACCATTTACTAAGGGCAAAACCGACCAAAGTAAAAACTTTTAAACACTTTAGAACATTGGACAAACAATCGATTATTAAACTAAGACCAGAATAGGACCCACAAATTCACTAAGGATTGGTAAATCGACAGCAAATCTGGTCAAACAATAGACCTGCCTGAGACAGGTCAGTTTGGGAGAAGCACAATATTATTATTACATTTTATTTATAAGGCACCACAAGTGGTCTGCAGTGCCATACATATGGCAACAGTAGGGTACACAGAATATTATATTACAATACAGTAACCATAACATAAACAGAGCACAAGTAACAATTAGCACCACAATTCTCAGTACACAATACAGCTGGGAAGACTGTCTTTGAAGTGCTAGAGAAGAGGGCTGTGAGAACAGTAGGGAGGAGGACCATGCTCCTAATATCTAGGGGAGAGGGAAGATAGACAGATGACATGAGGTGTGAGCATGTGGATGGGACCTGAGGGCAGGATGTAGGTGGAGTACAGATGGCTTAGGCAGGAGAGTGGGGTGAGCAACCTGGTGAAAGGGTTATATGGTTGAAGAGTATGCTTTAATGAACAGGTAGGATTTTCAGTGCACTTTTGAAGCAATGCAAGATTGGGGAGAGCCTGTTTGAGTGAGAGAGCTCATTCCAGTGAAGGGGGCCGCAGGGACAAAATCTTGGATTCAAGCATGAGATGCAGTAACTAGGGTAGAGGAGAAACAATGGTCATTGACTGACTAGAGAGGACAGAAGGGAGTATGTAAGGAGATGAGGTTGGAGATATAGGAAACCGTGGCGTTAGAGTGAAACTTGTATTTGAAGGGGAGGAGTTTGAAGAGGATTCTGTAGTGAAATGGGGCCAGTGCAGGTTTTGGCAGAGGGGATTGGTGGAAGTTGAATGGCGGTAGAGGAACATACTTCTAGCTGCAGTGTTGAGAACAGATTGGAGGGGAGTGAGATGGCAACATGGAAGGCCAGTGAGGAGAAGGTTGCAGTAGTGAAGGCAATAAATTATTTGTGAGTGAATAATCAGTTTGGTAGCATTCTGGGAGAAGAATGGCCTAATGCAAGCAATGTTGCATAGCTGGAACTGACAGGAATAAGCTGGATATTGAATATGGGGGGGTGAAGGAGAGGGTGGAGTCAAGAGTAAAATTGGAGAACAGGGGAGTTGACGGTCTTGTCAACAGTAATAGAGAGATTGGTGGGGGTGGAGACTCTGTTGGGGGGAAGATGATGAGTTTGGTTTTGTTCATATTGAGTTTCAGAGAGCACTCGGACATCCAGGTGGAGATTGTGGAGAGCAGCTGGATACCCAAGAGAGGACTAAATGGGAGAGTTTAGGAAAGGAGAGGTATAGTTGTGTGTCATTGGCATAGAGATGGTATTGGAGGCTGAAGGAACTGATGAGTTTTCCTAGTGAAGAGGTGTAAAGGGAGAAGAGCAAGGGGCCCAGGACAGTACCCTGCAGGACACCAATGCATATAATGGAATTGGAGGAGGTGGAGCACGAGGCAGACACAAAAAAGAAGTGGTTGGTGAGGTAAGAGGTGAACCAGGCATGGACAATGTTAGAGAGGCTAATAGTCTGAAGGGTGTGGAGGAGAGGATGATCCACAGTGTCAATGGCCGCAGAGAGGTCCAGGAGGATGAGCAGACAGAAGTGGCCCCTGGATTTGGCTGCAAGCAGGTCATTTATAACTTTAACCAGGGCAGTTTCAGTGGAGTGAAGTGGATGAAAGCCAGATTGGGGATGATCAAGGATGGAGTTGTCAGAGAGGTAGCTGGTGAGGTGGCTGTAGACAAGCCTCTCAAGTAGTTTGGAGAAGAAAGGGAGAAGAGAAATGGGGCAGCAGGTTTATTTAGAATAGGTGTGACAAGAGCATGTTTGAATGGCAAGGGAAAGATGCCAGAGAGATAAGTTGAAGAGGTGAGCAAGGTGGGAGCAAGTAGTGGTGGAGAGGGAGCAGAGGAGGCTGGAGGGGAGGGGGTCAAGGGGGCAGGTGGAGGGGAGAGAGGAAAAGATGAGGGAGTGGACCTCATCACCTGTGGTGGGGGGGAGGAAGACAAGGTAGCGTGACCAGGAGGAAGGGATGGTGTGGGAGGTGGGGCGGCAGCAGGGAGATCTGAGAAATTGGGAGGAATTGCCTACATTTTGGAAGAGAAGAAAGAGGCAAAGTCAGTTGCAGCAAGGGAGGATAGAAGGGGAGGAGGGGGGTGAAGGAGAGTGTTAAAAGTGTCAAAGAGGTGGCGGGGATACACATCATCATAATCTGTGCCGGCTTTGTTAGGTGTAAAAGTATAGAATTAGTTAAGAATATAAAATGTCTGGATTCCCCCTAAAATCAATTACCAGTCCTGGACCTCTCAGTCTGGGCTGGTAATGGAAAATCGGGAGAACAATATGGTGTGGCGTTCTCTCCATTTTCTAATAACCAATGCCAGGCTGAACCAGCCGGGGGGCTCTGCTCATTTTGTTATTTTATCAAGACCATTGGATGCATACTTGGACCGAAGAGGAACTAACCAGCAATTTGGTAAGTATGAAATTGGTTTATTTGGATTATGTGGTGTTTATTTTTTGTAATAAAATATTACACAGTCGATATACAAGTCTTGTAGTTATTTGCTGGGGCTGGCTTGTTTTGCTGCGGCTGGCTTGCTGGAACTTGTAGTACACCTGTAACAATCAATATTAGTATATTTTTTATCATTAACCCTGAACCCACCACCTAGGCATACTGGAACTGGTATTTTCTTGGGAAAGGGAACCCCATTTTATTTTTGGAGTCCCCAGTTTATGAAAAATTCTAGCCCTGGGACTGGTTGCGATTATGGTAGGGGGACCCCATGTTGTTGGTCTCCCTGTTATAGAATGATCCCCCCAGATGTTTCATCCCGTTTCCTAGATTTTTAGAATTCAGGAGAACCCCACACCATTTTCTCCCCCTGATTTTCCAATACCACCCCAGGTTGAGAGGTCCAGGGATGGTTATTGATTTGGGGAGGAGAACCTCCACATGTTTTTTTTTCAGTTTTTAACTAGTTATGTGCTTTTACCCTAACAAAGCCTGCACAGATCATAGTGCTTATTACTTGCCCAGAACTCACCTGCCTCAGGCAGCTCTATTGTTTGGGAGGTTTTGCCATCATTTTATGGATGAATTGTACCTTTTAATGGTCAAAACTGACAGCAAATACAACAGAGAAAAACGAGTGACATCAATTTAAATTGAAACCCAATCTAGCGGCCTGATTCAGTAAGGATTTCAAGAGCTAAGATGCATGCATCTGGCCGATTTTTGCGCTCTGCACATGACTATGCATCGCCGTGTGCATGCGCTAACTAGCCACTATGATTGGGAATGAGAGTGCTGTGTGTATGCAGACTCATTGCTGAGTGATTGATAGGAATTACCAATTGTGGGTGGTGACGGGGGGGTGGTCAGGCAAATGCAGATGTGCTAGTGCGTTGGGACGGCGTTGCAGGGGCTTGTATAAATGAGTCATTGCAATACCATACACAGCCTGAGGCCTCATAGCGTATGCTGATGCTAGCAATTCTTGAGTTAGATCTGACCTGCCTTAACTGTGCATATGGGTCTGATGTTACTCGATGTTACCGGTTGTTTCGCTATGTTTCCCAAGCATACGGATGTGAGTAGCGGGAAGTGGGTGTCCTCATATTAGGCTGAGATTGCATTGCGAATGCAAACATTTATATATCACTGCTGATATCAGCAACTGCGTTGCGTGCGTATAAGAAGATTTGTGATCCTTGTTGAATCAGGGCCTATGTCTTTCAGTTTCCATCATTTTTGGCATAAAACAAATACCGAGGAATAGTAGATATATACTGGCTGGACTCTGTGGAGAAAATGTTACAGAGGAGAAGAATGGAGAATGGAGGGGAAATACAGAAATAGTGCATATTGTCTAAGCAATCATATGCTCTAAGGTTCCAGGCAGCATGCAGTTTGGAAATCATTGTGATAGGGGAGTCACTCGCTCTTTCTGCTTCCATGCTGGATACACCACTGCTTAATTTGCATTAAGAACATTTACATATTAATAAAACAATTGACATAATTTAAACTTATTACCTTGGTAAACAAAGTTTAGGCATCATTGATGTCCACAGACTTCTATAAGAGTGGAGGTCATGCTGTTACAACAGATTCTCCCACAGCTTCAAGTTGACAAGTAGAGTGGCTGTATCACCCATGCCTTTTGCATGTTTGGCAATTTTGGGCAACTTATCATTTGATATCTACTCACAGTCACAGAATCTCCTTCTGCTGTTGTCATTCCTGTGATGCTTTCCAGGTGGCCATTTTTTTATTTATGAGGTATTTTCAGAACTAATATACCATTCAGATCATTGTAGTTCTGAAGGATTCTTTCAACCAAAATGCATTCCTCCTCAGAGAATCTCAGGGCTCTTGAAGTGTTGCTGCCCTCTTACATGCTGAATGATTTCCATCATCTCCTTTTCCTGAGAGTTCTGTCTCTATATGGGTTTTGCGGCACTTACCAAGAATCTCTATTTTTACTGTACTTCCTTTATATCATTGTAAGATGGTGGTGGTGCCCACTTACTCCACTGTTGGCTTGGGGCTGTGGGACTACTTTGTGGAGAACCTGTGGAAACACTTTGTCCCTATGCTCCATAGCCAATGATACAGTACTTTCTAATTACTATAAAAAAATCAGCACTAGTATTTAATAAGCTACAAAAAACATCTAAAATCAAGAATTTACAAGGATGGACAAATACTTTTGTCCACATAGTGTGTATATATTACAAAAGAGATAGATAACATTTTACCTTGTGCAACAAAAGTTTAGGGATCCAGGGTGTAAACAGACCCTTCTACACATTCCACAAGAGCATATATATAGAGAGTTACCGTATGCTGTCACAACAGATCCAATATCTGCATTACCACCTGCACTCTTTGCATGTTTTGAGTTTCTGGACCTCTTATCCTTTGTGATCCACTTCCTGCAGGTGTCAATCACTACTGGGTGTTGTGCTACAGCACTGATAGCACATGCACTGCTTTTCCAGATTGCCATATTTCATTTGTGAGGTGTTTTCTGGACCATTCTACCAATCAGAACATCACATTTCTGAAAGACCATCTAAACCAAAATGTAATTCTCTTACCCAGAGAGAGAGTGTTGTATGTACAAGATAATTTCTGAATTTACATTATTATGGTTTGTACAATTTTGGGCTTGATTCAGAGATGTGCACAACTGCAAATTGCACGCAGATCAAGCAATTATTTGCCATTGCACATGCATCACAGTGCACGTGCGCAAAGGCAACAGTACATTCACTGTGCATTCGCATTAACACAAACCATGGAGGCCCATTGCAGATTGATTGACAGGAAGTGACCATTTGGGGGTGTTGACAGGGGGTGGTTATTGAAATGCAGGCATTCCTGGCCGCTTGAACGCCATTATGTGGGCGTGCATAAATTAGCCATTACAACTGCATACGCAGCTCTGCGTGGCAGAAGTGCTCCCTGGCCTGCCTCAGGTCAGATCTGCCACAAGGATAAAAGGTGGCCGCCGATGAACTTCGATGGTACTGATGTTTAAGTAGGTATGCATAGTTGTATACAGGTGAGAAGGCAGTAAAGGTGTCTTTATACTCAGGTGATCTTTCTAACATTAGCATATTTTTGCAACTGCGTTGCGTACGGAGACGCAGTTGCGGTCGCATTAGCATTCATCTCTGAATCAGGCCCTTTGTCACTAGGGCTGGGTTAAGGGAGGGCAACAGGGGTGGTTGTCCCTGGGCCCCCACACATGGAGGGGCACCCACTAGCAGCGGTGCAGCCGGCGGCTTGCACCAGGGTCCGCTGTCTGCACCCACCGCTAGTGTAACCACCACTAGTGTAGTGTAGACCACAGTGAGCGCTGTCCACATGACACAGTATTTGTTATAGCAGCTGATGAGAGTCAGACAGACTCTCATTGGCTGCTGCGTCTACGGAGGGTGCCGGCTGGAACTCACTCATGAGCTCCGCCTTCCGGCTCCCCTTGCAGCGGGTGATGATGGGAGAGATGTCATGACGCTGATGATTCTCCCTTAGTGCAGGAGAAGAGCTGGGATTTGGAGCGGACAGCGGCGGTCGCATCGGGAGTGGGGATTCAGGTTAGTTGTGTTTTTTTGTGTGTGTGTGTGTGTGTAAGGGGCACTGCATAGGGTAGGCCACTACAGCGGTCACTGTATAGGGGGCTGCTTCATTGGGGCACTGGGGGGGCGCTACTAGGGTCAATGCATAGGGGGACTACTACTGGGGGCAATACATAGGAGGGACAACTACTGGGAGCACTGTATAGGGGGTCTACTACTGGGGGCAATGCATAGGGGGGCTACTACTGGGTCTGTGGGCACTATATAAGGTGGACTACTGGGGGCACTGTATAGGGGAACCACTACTGGGTGCATTATATAAGTGGCACTGCATAGGGGGACCACTACTGAGGGCACTGCATAAGGGGCATTACTACAGGGGGAACTGCATAAAGGGGGACTACTATAGTGGGCACTGCATAGGGGGGACCATTACTTGGGGCACTGCATAAGGGGCATTGCTACTGGGGACATTGCATAAAGGGGCACTACTACAGTGGGCATTGCAAGATGGGCCTTACTACTGGGGACATTAAGGTGAATAAAAAGGAAAAAAAAAATTCCTAGGGTGACAAGAACTGGTGGTATATAGGGGCCCCCACAAGTTTGTTGCCCAGGGGCCCCCACAGACCTTAATCCAGCCCTGTTTGTCACTAGTGTTAAAAATAAAATGTTTCTGTTAAGACTATGGGAAAATAATATGTGTAAGTTGGTTGTAGGGTATATATTGTAGCTGTTAGAGTTTGCTATAATAATTAGAACATTTGGATAAAATACATGTTAGTGTAAAATATTAAAAAATAATATGAATGTGTGCTATTTGTGAACTCACCAAATCAGTTATAGCCTAGAACCTCTTGAGAACCAGAGAAACAGGCGTCTCTGGAACCAAGAACCATAAACAAAGACCAGTATCTCAGCAAAATTGTAGTTTGCTCAGGGTCGCCGCTGCAGCATTCTAGAGACACAATTCAAGTTCGGTAATACAGCACAGAACCTCCCCTCCTTCACCCACACTAATGAATTATGCATTTTTGGCCGGAGAGTATATTCAAATTGAATTACGCGGTGTTCAGCTGGGATTGGTGACGTAGACGAATATGTGATGTTGTATTCACAACATCATACTTTATTGAAACAATCTCAGATGTATGGTATCAGCATTCAGTGTAATTCTGTGCAGTGCACAGGTGAATAACATATTTTAGCTTTTATTTATGTAGCATGACAAAAGCTCTACAGTGCCGTCCATGTAAACAATAGTGTAACATTGCACTTTGAAACAATAATGTGTAACAATTTCTAATGTAATAGTGTGACAATAGGCAATTATTATGCAAACACATTTTGTATAGAAAAATAGTTGGGTATAATAAAATGGACAGTTTTGTAGTATTATACTGTATTTGTACTAAACACTTCCATGTTTTTTTTATTTTTAATATTTTGCTCTAAGAGGATCTTGATGTTATTTTTTTTTTAAATTGAAAAATATAGATTTTAATTAATACTTGTTGAGACACACAATTGAATTCATTGTTTCTTTATTTCTTAGCTGTGTTGTTTTGTGTTGTAGACTGATCAATCTGTTATTAGTTGAAAACTGAAGCAGGATCCATTCTATTTGTTATCAGCAGATGTGTAATACCCACCCTTACATTATACATAGTGCTTGCACTGTGCATGTTTCCTGATGAGAGCTTTGCAGGCTCTGGTATATAGCAAACAGTCATTGTGTCTAAATATTTGACAATTCCACCTGACACACTGACAAGAGCATAATTTTGTGATGTACCCTATGTAACATGTCAATCATTTGTGATGTGTTAAATTGGATCAGGAATAGATAACTGCTCTGATCTGTGGACCTGATTTAGAAATGTATGCTTATCTGATAATGGACATACATCACCGATGTTTCCGGGTCTACGCCTGCGCAGGACCTGTTCTGCGCATGTGTAGAACAGGTCCTGCGATTAAGCTCACAGGCCCCCCAAGCCACATCTTGATTGACAGAGAGGAGGCTCCTCACCATTCCCAAAAACGGAATTGACAGAGGGGAGGCTTGTCATTGTCACCATTTCATTTTCTGGGAGGGATGAGGCCAGGGTCTGCGCCAGCAGATATATAAGCGTCTAGCACCCGGTGAGGCTGCGGGAAGCTTCAGCTCCCGCAACCTAAGGAAAAGAAGCAGCCATCGCGACCATAAGTTGCGATGGCTGTTATGGTGATCCCAACCTGTGATGTCAGTCAAAGTGCTGGGATTGCAAATGCAGCAAGGAGGTGTCTGACACCTCCTTCTGCATTTGCATCAGATATGGACGGATTTGCACAGCCACTTGTGTGCGGCTCTACAAATCTGTCCATGTCTAAATCAGACCCTGGGGAGAATTTACGAAGCAGCAGCATCTGTAAGCCACTGCTTCCCGGAGGATTGCAGGTACATATTTAAAACGTCAATCCCCCAGGAAGCAGCGGTTTACAGATGCTGCTGCTTTGTAAATTCTCCCCCATATGTCATTTAGGTACAATTGTTTAGGCAGTTGATAGTATGATGGTTTTAGGCATAGACCAAAAAGCTGCAAAGTCAAGTAAATGAAAACAGAACATTATTAAACATTTTCAACTATATTTATGCAATAAATGCTATATTTGGGTGGAAATCTGAAAGGTTGACATCCTGTGTGTATCTGTGTATATGAAACTGATTGAACAGTGCTTGTCAAATATCTAAACTTTAATTGGCAGCTTTAGCCTGTTACATTATATTCCGGAATAAAGTACTTACCTGTGCAATAGGTTAAATGACGAACTGGTGTTCCACTCAGTTTATATACATAGTATCCACCAGGACAAGCTTTAATCTGGACAGTTGATGACCAGAGACAGCAGTTGTTATTCCAGTTGGCACAAGCAGTGCGATTTATTATACCATCACTGAGCATCGGATGGGATCCATTCAGCCACATTGGGGCATCTGTACCACAACTGTAACTTGGTACACAGATTTCTGTCATGCAGATGCCTCCACTGCCAATAAAGCGATACCATCCTCTCTTATTACTGTCACAATAAAGATCAGATCCATGAACATTGGATGTACTTCTCCAGGTTTCATTGAGAACAATGTGGTCTGAACATGGATCAGAACACTGGTAAGACCCAAGTGATTTCAAACAGTCTGTTCCTAGCCCACATGCACCTCGTGTGCATTCATCAACTTCACAATAGTACCCATCACCAATATAGCCATACGGACATTCACAGGAGTAGTAGCCCTTGTTGTTAATATATGTTGCTAATGAATGACAACTGTTCAGGCCAGTACTTGAGCACTCATCAATATCAATACAGGCATTTCCTGAAGGGTTGGTATAACCACTTGGACAGGCACAAATATAAGAGCCAAAAGTATTTCTGCAAATGCCAGCAGAGCAGTTATTGGACCAAGAATAGGCACATTCATCAATATCAGAACAGGTGACTCCGTCTCCTATGAACCCGTCCTTGCAGGAGCATTGCACATATCCTAAATAATCTTCACATGTAGCATTTGGGTGACAATATGAACAGTGAGCTGCAGCTGGAAAAGAAAATGAAATATTCAAAATAATTTGGAAAATATATAAATAATCAACCAATCCAATAAATGTAAATAGTGCATAAACTAACAGCTCACTTAATTAATCTAATTACCAACTTTAACAAACAGTATTGCACTGAAGATACTGTAACAAAGTATACATTGAATTGTTACTTTTTATTAATATTTCAGTGACTAGATATAATTGAAAAACATATTTATATAAAATGTGTTTTTCAAAGAGCATTTATACTGCCAACATTCATCTCTCTTTTTTTACTTATATGTAGGATTGGGATGTAGTTATTATACCGGCTGTTGGGATTGCGGTTCTCAGAATGCCGGCACCCGAATTCTGACACCAGTCAGAATCCTGGTGCCAGCATGCCAACAGCCGGCTTCCTGACAGTAAATATAGGAGTTAGGGGGAGGGTTATGGTTAGGCTTTGGAGAGGAAGGTTAGGTTTAGACTGCATGGTGTGTGGTTGGTAGGTTTAGGCTATGGGGGGATGGGTTAGGTTTAGGCTGCCGGGGGGGCAGGGTTAGGGGTTGGGGTAGGGGAATTTATCTACTCCTGTCGGGATTATAATCCAGTCAGGATGCCGGCATCGGGAATCTGACCACCGTGATCTGAGCACCAGCTTCCCGTACCCAACCCGTACGATCATGTTATCTTAAGAGCTGCCTGGCCAATTGGTTCCTGATCTGACACTAGATACCTGGGCTGTCATTGACAACAAGAGCAGTCTAGAATTGGCAGCAGATGGTTTGGGGCTCAGCCATCATCTTGTGCGATGGGCCATTTGTAAGTCAAGTTGTTTTTGCTAAATTGGGAAAATACACCTTTACATGCAAACTACATTACCTATTCTCAAACATTCTGTTAACACATCATGCTTAGTGGTGCTCCCACTCATGAAATAATTGGTGATCCAAAGTTATAACAGAAATAAAGCCTAGTATACAATATACAGTAGACCACATTATTTTTTGATCAATGGTCACTAGAGAGCATACTGTCTTATAGAGAGAACAGTCTCTGGTGGCCCATTGCAATATACAGAGTCCAGTCCCTGATAGTGTAATGCAAGATAAAAAGTCCAGTCCCTGATAGTGTAATGTAAGATAAAGGTCCCAGTCACTGATAGTGTAATGTAAAATAAATGTCCCAGTCACTCATAGTGTAATGTAAGATAAAGGTCCCAGTCATTGATGGCTTAGGAGATGATGCTGAGTTGAACTTACAGTATGCAAGTTTGTGTAGGGTAAAAATATGCAAACTTGTACTGCCCAGAAAAGAGGCTAAATAGATATATATGTATGAAGATTTGCATGAATCTTATACTTCCTACTACGTTTACCGGGCACTTATGTCGGAGAATGACGGTTCTCACGACTAAACATGTTTAATGTGCGAGAACAGGAATTCTCCGACATAACATCGCACTGATTTGAATAGCTCCAGGAGCTCCTTCCTGGCACTATTCAATTTGCGTTGAATTGAATTGAGCCCATAGAATCCATGATAAGTTAACAGACTTATGTGTTTTCACTGGCCGATCTGCGAAAATGGGAGACTTAATTGGGATTTTTTTTTCAGATCTTTCTGAGGTCCCAAATAAACCCCTATAAGTGCTGCAGGCAGCCACGCTTCAGGGCTAATTGGATAGCATCAGGAGGTTAACTAGCCTGTGGTAAATTACCATGGCTAATTGAATTTCCCCTTATATACTGTATGAATATAGGAGTTCATTCAGCACTGCATGCAAGAGGATCTGCGTGTGATTGCAAGCAGCCCCTGCTATGCCTGTGCCTGACTGACAGGCACAGACATTTAAGGGGCAATGCTGGGCAGGGACGGACAGCATTCCCAGAAACGGGTGTGTGTCGGCCCCCGTTTTCTGGGAGTGGCAGGGGCTTACTCAGCTTGCTGGCGCCGATGGTGGCAATGGTTGTCCCACCCTGTGACCTCTGTCACAGTGCTGGGATCGCAAATGAGCATGGGGTGTCATACACCTTGTGCTGCATTTGCGTATTTGCAAGGACAGAATTGCAAAGCTGCTTGTATGCAGTTTTGCAATTCTCTCCACTACTGAATTGCTCCCATAGACCACTAATTAAAAAGCTTTCCTGTTACAAAAGTAAACTACTGTATGCTGATATGAAAACTAATATTATATTGTGAAACAGAAAACTTATGTATTAATTAATTTGATACTTACAAAAAATATACACAGCTGAAAAAAATTTAGACAATGAAATTAATTTTCAGACACTGCAGAAAATAACCAGTTTTATGGAAATATAAATAGCATTGTATGGGCACCCAATCAGACATCTAAATGCAGCTATTAGAAAATCCTTTTGTCTTTGCTATATTAGTGTAACACATTTTTGTAAATTTACATACACTAAAGGGTATATTTACTAAAGGTTGATTTTGATCAATTTAAAACTGATGAAAACTGAGCAACATCGATATTTTGTTTTTGCTTTTAAATCACACAATTACGTACCGGAAATTTTAGTTTTTTCTTTTTGTTTTGTTTTTGAAGTATTTGTATATGTGTGATTTGATACTAGAAACACAACATCGATGCTGACTGATTTTCATTGATTAAAAATGACCTTTAGTAAATATTCCCGAAGATTCTATATAATAAATGGGAGTAAAACATTTTTGTGTAATTTCATAAACCATTACTAATAATAAATGTATCTCCAGATATTGCTTTTATATTGATTATGATTTTTCTGTTTTCTTATTTTTTTTAAAAAAAGCTAGATAAATAGATATACAGATAAATAGATGTTTCTTAGATAGTATAGCAGTTACAGTATATCCAATTTTTATTAAGGACGAGTGGGAGCGAGAAATAAATCTAAGAAGATGAGAATGAGTCCCACTGGTAAAAAAATAGACTTACCATACCCCCAATGGTAATTACTACAATGAGAGAGGAGCAGCATTGTACCAGTTTGCAGTAATGTCACAGACGAGGGCAGGGCTAACCCCGCCATGCATTTAAAAGAGGCGATCGGTGTCCTTAAACTCCAACTCTGCAGAAAAATTATGAGTTATGAAGTCCTCTTTCAAATAATGTGACCCCTTATAATATTACAACAAAAGAAGAAAGTAAATTCAGTTTATGTAGCACCCTTGGGACCACTGATTATTTTGTAAAATGCATTGATTTATTTAATTACTCATTAAATTGCAACATGGTTTGGTACTTCGTATTGTTTTGCTTTGTACTAACTGAAAATGTTGATGGCGCAATATCAATAGTATAATTCCATTGTAATACTAGTGGTATCTAATGCATGTTAACCATGTCAGCATTATGCAGTTCACATTTTAATGGTTATGACAGAATGGGTCTCTCCCACATTATGAGCAAAGGGTTAACCTCCTGTAGCCAGGGAGGAACCACACCCTTACCTCAATTAAGACCAGCTAAGGTATAAAAACTTGGTAAGAAGAGTTGGTCAGGGGGAATGTGAGGGGGGTTGCAGTCAAAAAGCCGTCCATTGAAATGCTGACCACCGGCTTCCCGACTCTCAAATCCTGGCAGGGTACTAATGACAGGCGTCGAAATCCGACGCCTGTCGTTATACCTACGCTGGGAGCCTGACGCCCAGCATACTGAATGAAGGTAAGCCAGGCGCCAGGTGCAGAAAGTAGCAGGGGGGAGGGTTAGGTTAGGAGCTCCTGGGAGGAACTTAGAGTTAGACACCCCCAGGAGGGTTAGGCTAGAGAAAGTGGGGGTTAGGCACACCCGGAGGAAGGTTAGGGTTAGGCACCCCCCCGAGGGTTAGGTTTAGGCTGCGGGAAGGGGGGGTTAGGTTTTGGCACTTAAAGGGGGGAGGTTAGGGTTAGGCACTAGGGGGAGGTTAGTGTTAGGCACCCCAAAAGGAGGGGTGCACATGTTCACTAGTTTACATGTTCCTTTTGATAATCTTGGGAAAGACCACCAAATTACATGAGGGTGTGTGTCCTTGGTTACTGACCACTATGCTAATAGGTTGTGACTGGCCTCACTTCTGGGCTCTTGTTTTGCTGTAGGTACAGGTGCCTTCAGCAACCCCTGGAGAGATATTTCTCTTTGCACATGATTTGTTTTTGTCTCAGGTAAAGGCTCCTAAATCTAAGAAACAAAGGAGAAGGGATCACAGAGACTGGATTGCTCGCAATGTTTTGTTGGGACAAAAGGTATTTTAAAAAAAGTGCTCCTATGTATAGGGGCACACCGCAATAAAATATAACTTTAAATAGGAAAATCAATAAAATATAGGAATCACTTAATTAGTAAAAATAGAACACATGTGAGATCAAACACAAGTTCTCAAAATTTCACATAGTAATCTATGCTCAACAGACAATACACAAGTAAATACAGTAATGAAGTAACATTAATCAAATAAAAACAGGGGGAAATATTGGAGTATTAGTGCATAAAGTGTAAAGTGAATCGGTGTAGTTAGTCTCCATTAGGTGACGGTGAAAATAAATCAAAACATATATAAATCACATGTATAAAATACATACATATTAAAAAGCAACATGAGCACTTGTATGCTCAAAATTACTAATTCATACACATATAATTAATTGAGGCATCCCTCTAATAAATGGCAATGTGAAGTATGCTTAACACCATGTACAATGATTCCAGTGTAGTGACTAATAGAAGAAAAAATAGACTGTAAATTTACATAAACTGGTATCTGCTTTTCCTAGTCCTGCCAAGCATCAGACTGGGAATGAGAGTCCTGTGCAATGGCACAGTGAAAGAACAACAGGTTTGTTTCTGCTGCCAGCACTGGACTATGAGTGCCCCATGTTGCAAAGCATTGCAGGATACAAATCAAAGTCGCAGCTGGTGAGAGAACAGAGAAAATAAGTAAAGTACTTGTGAGTGATTAGCAGAAAGATTCCCTGTGGGAAAGTGGTCAATGATGCAGGGGTCCTCTGTGCACAAAGGGGTACCCCTCGAGCAGTGCTAAATAATAACTTACCGACCAAAGGACAAACTATATGTTTAAATTAATGCAGGGAGTGTTAAAGTTGTTAAAAATTAAATCTGTCAGATCCTCAGTATATCATCCCCAAACAGATGGCTCAGTCTAAACATTCAACCATGCACTAAACTCTATGTTAAAGAAGTTTAGAGAGACAAAAAAAAGGCAGGATGAGCTGTTTCCCTATTTGTTATTTGCAATCAGGGAAGTGTCACAGGCTTCGACTGGCTTTGCCCCTTTTGAGCTCCTTATGGGAGGAACCCACAGGGTGTTCTGGACCGTTTTCGGAAAGCATGGGAAGAACAACCAATAGAGGGCAAAAGCATCCTTCAATATGTGGTCCAGATGAGTAATCGCATAGACCTACTAGGTTACTTGGCCCAGGAAAATTTGGCAAATGCCCAGGAGGCTCAAAACCTTCTCTATAACCGTGATGCCTGAACTGAGGTTTTTTGGTGTTACATACTCAGGGAAGCAAATTACTAGCAAAGTGGCAATGGCCATTTAAAGTAATTAGAAAGGTTGGTAAAATAAATTATGAAGTTTCTCAACCTGACTCCCATAGAGGAAGTCAGATCAACCATGTTAACCTGTTGAAGGAATGGAAGGATCAGAAATGTGTTTTTTGCAGACCCTGTTAATATCCATAATGACATTGGTCCACAGATTCCCAAGTCTGATGGTGTTTTTCCACCCCTTGAACTTTTGGATTCAGACAAGCTGAAGCCTCCCTTGGGGAACCTTGTTAAAGATGATTTTTTCTGCTAAACCTGGGAGGACCAATTTAGTCTTACAAGACATTGTAACCCCATCTGGGATAGTAGTTCAACAAAAACATGATAGGCTTCCAAGGGAAAAACAAGTGCAGATAATCAAGGAAATACAAAAGTGTTGAAACTATGGGAACTTGAGGAGTTGTCTAGCAACTGGTGTATCCTCATTGTCTTTGTCCCAAAAACAGGTAGTTTTAGAAGATTCTGCATAGACTTCTGCAAAGTTAATGCAGTGTCCAAACTTGATGCCTCCCCAATTCCAAGGGTCAACAACCTGCTTGATACGGTAGGTTAGGTTCAGCCAGATGTATTTCTACCCTTTATCTTACAAAGGGATATTGGCAAATTGAGTTGACAGAGGAAGCTAGAAAGAAAACTCTATTCTGTTGGGCATTTTCAGTGGAAAACAATGCATTTTGGTTTGCATGGTGGTCTGGCCACTTTTCAAAGATGAAAATGTACTGGGTATTTCATCCTCATCACAATTTTGCTGCAGCATACTCGGACGATATTGTCATTTATAGTCAGCATTGGAATGCCCGTGTTAATAGGCTTAAGGCTATTATTCAGTCTTTGAGAGAGGCAGATTTAAGTGCTAATTTGAAGAAATGTCTTCTAGGTAAAAGTGAAACCAAGTACTTAGGATATGTGGTGGACAGTTGGTGTCTGAAACTCCTTGTGAGTAAGGTACAGGCACTGGCCGATGCCCCAGTTCAAACTACCAAGAAAGATTTAAGGTCCTTCTTGGGTTCGGCAGGCTATTACAGTAGGTTTTTGTCTCAATTTTCTACCTTAGCAGCTCCCTTAACAGATCGTTTGAAAAATTCTGCCCCAAATAAACTTGAGTGGTCTAGGGACTGTTAGTCTGCGTTCACCAAACTTAAACATCTTCTGTGTAAAGACCTAGTTTTAAAGTCTCCAGATTTTACCAAGCCTTTTGTTGTACAAACAGATTCCTCAGATGTGGGATTGGGGGCAGTTTTGTGTCAGGAGTTTGATGGCATTGAACACCCTATTCTATATCTTAGTAGGAAGTTATTCCAACGAGAGACTAAGGGCTAAATTTACTAAGATGAGAGTTTGGGAGAGATTGCAAACTCTGGAGAGTTTGGGCATTTTTTCCCACTCTCAAATATACTAATGTCAAATTCGGGTGAGAGATCTCCTTTGCTACGGGAAAATACTGGAGAGTTAGCAAACTCTCTTCAATTCACCATCGGCAAAACTCGAGAACCTTTTCACTGGTGAATATAGGAAGCTGGAATTTAACAAGCAGAGAGTTTCTAAACTCTCATGAGATGGGAAAACTGTCCTGTAAAAACTCATGAAAAAAATACACCTGCCTGTGATCTGAGAGTTTGGCAGAAACATACACAGATTGCTGTGATCCATGTATGTTTCTGCATGGAAATATAGAAAAAAATATCAATATCAGAAAATAAATGACAACGCCCCCCCCCCCAAAAAAAAAGCCTATCCAGCCCAAGGCTTGCCAGCCAGTCCTGGATTCTAAAATTACGGGAACAAAATGTGTAGGGATCCACTGTAATTTACAAACCAACACCAGGCTGCAGGGCCAGTCCTGGTTTTAAATATAAGGGAGGAAACTTGCTTAGGGTCCCCCTTATATGTAAAACCAGCACAAGACCCAAAATGGCTCTGCTGTAATGCCATAGCTGGAGACCCTTTCACCGGGGCTCCGGGGCCAAAGCATTATAAGCCCAAGCCGGTCAGGCCAGGTCAGGGATCTCAGGGGAGGTGGGGACTCCCCAAGAAGGGGTCCCCCCCAAAACCCCAGGCTTGGGCTGAAGCCCGGGGCTCTTCCCCGCAACCCTGGAGCATTGGGTATGGGAGATAGTAATGTAAAGAATAGAAGTAAACTATTGAATTTTACAGTGGGACTACATGTGCCAGCATGCCTGCCCTTTGGAACTTGTGGAACTACAAGTACCACCAGACAGGCGGCACCTGTACCCCCACTGTAAAATAAATAGTTAAGTAAAGACAAAACACACACACCATGATTAATAAAGCTTTATTACATACACCTACCCATTCACACATACTTATCTATACCAGATGCTTATGTCCTCTTCTCCAGTAAAATCCTTAATGACTGGCCCTGCAAAAAAGATTGCATACTCACCTATAGTCTGACGCTGGTCTCCACAGTAATCCATGGATTTTGGAACAAAAAAAATGAGTTTCCCGAAACACGCGCCCGGTATATGTATGTGTGTTGCTATACATACTGATACCTCCCGAATGTCAGCTGACGGGACTGCATGGGGTTTGCACATCCCGCCAGCCAATCAGCGGCCACTAACTGTAGAGTGGCCACTGATTATCTCCGGCTACTAACAGTTCCCACGTGGGAACTCTCAGTAGCCGAAGCCAATCAGCAGTCACTCTACAGTTTGTGCAGCCGCTGATTAGCTGGTGGGACTGCAAAGTCCGTGCAGTCACATCAGCTGGCATTCAGGACGTATCAGTATGTGTGGCAACACACATAATGATACCGGGTGCGTGGATCAGGAAACTCATTTTTTTTTCCCAAAATCCATGGATTACTGCAGAGACCAGCGCCAGGATATAGGTGAGTATGCAATCTTTTTTGCAGGGCCAGTCATTAAGGATTTTACTGGAGAAGAGGACAGAAGCATCTGGTATAGATAAGTATGTGTGAATGGGTAGGTGTATGTAACAAAGCTTTACTAATCATGGTGTGTGTGTTTTGTCTTTCTTTAACTATTTGTTTTACAGTGGGGGTACAGGTGCTGCCTGTCTGCTGGCACTTGTAGTTCCACAAGTGCCAAAGGGCAGGCATGCTGGCACCTGTAGTCCCACTGTAAAATACAATAGTTTGCTTTCATTCTTTACATTAGTACCCCCATACCCAATGCTCCAGGGGTGCAGGGAAGAGCCCTGGGCTTCAGTCCAAGCCTGGGGTTTTGGGGGGAAGACCCCTTCTTGGGGGTCCCCACCACCCCTGAGATCCCTGGCTTGGCCTGACTGACTTGGGCTGATAATGCTTTGGCCCCAGATCCCCAGTGAAAGGGTCTCCAGGCTGTGGCATTACAGCCCGGCCGTTTTGGTTCTGGTGCTAGTTTTAAATATAGGGGGGACCCTGCTCAATTTTTTCATCCCTATATTTAAAACCAGGACTGGCCCTGCAGCCTGGTGTTGTTTTCTAAATAATGGTGGAACCCTACACCTCTTGTTCCCTGTAATTTTAGAAACAGGACAGGCTGGCAAGCCTGGGGCTAGTTAAGCTTTAGGGGGGGGCTATGTCATTTTTATTTACACTTTTAATCCGTTTTTTTACAGGTACAACACAAGCAGCTTACACATGTCTCACTGATATGAGCAGGCTGCTTGCTCAGGAGAGTTTTGCAGAGAGAAGACACTGCAATATCGGGTGAGTCATCTCCTGCAAAACCTGCTACTTGGGAGAGAAATCTCGTTATGCTTCACCATCAGACATCTCACTCTCAGCTAAACTCACTTCTTCATAAATTTGAAAGTCTTAGGAGCCACAAATCACCCGAGTTTCGATGAAGCTAATCGAGTTGAAAAAAAGCAAACTCTCCCAGACTCGATTCTTAGTAAATTTACCCCTAGGTATTCTGTTAGAGCAACAGAATGCCTCGCTATAAAATGGGCTCTTCAGTCAATGATATATTATCTTTGTGGGGCCAGGTTTACTGTGTTTACTGATCATGCACCGTTAAAATGGTTGCAGTCCATGAAAGATTCTAACACAAGACTAACAAGGTGATACCTGGCTCTCCAGCCTTTTTCTTTTGAAGTCTGGCACAGACCGGGACATATAGATATGAATACAGATTTTTTTTGTCCTGAATAGGGCTGCAGTCTGCCATGGGCAATTTAGGTTAGCCCTTTAACGGGTGAGGTATGTGACAAAGTGGGTCTCTCCCACATTCTTAGAAAAGAGTTTGAAGTGCTGTCTCATGTAAGATGAATTATTGTTCCTGAACTGTGTTTGTTTGTTTGTTTACATTGGCTCTGCCTTTTCAAGTCTGGAAAAAAAGCTTACTTGTTTGCAACATCTCAGTCTCCCATTGGTCATCTGGAATTTACCTGCTACATTGGTCAACAGCATAAATGTTGACAAAACGTATGTACACCATAGAGAAAATGTGCTTTTAAAGAGTAAAACAAAAACAAATACATTTTAGGAAATAAGCAGTGGTTACTAGTGTGCTACATAGATGGAACTCCCTTTGTTTTTGTGCTGGTGTATGACCACCAGACAATAAAACCCTACTCTGTGTAAAACATTGTTTTCCCTATTTGGCAACTACACATTCAGAGTTACCCTTGTTTGAAATAATATGACCTTTTAGTTGTTTTATTCTTTAATCACTAGATAATTACATCCAACACTACAGAAAATATTTCATTTTGCAGAGATTGAGTTCTAATGTCCAGATCTACACCATTCTAGGTAAAATAAAAACAGCTGTTCCCTCAATTGATGCAGTAGCTATTGTCATTTTTAAAATGGTATGCTTGGTTGGATTACCATATTATTCCTACACATTGTATACATTTCATTCAAGATGGCAAGAACTAGCAAAGTAGAGATTATAATATTTAAGTGCAGATTTTATTATGAAAAATGTAGAATACTGGGCTGTTTTTTTTTTTTTGCTGTTTTGCAATGGTGTATAGACATCGATGAAGGAACTATACATTTTAAAGTATTATGTGGCGATAATTTGGAAAGAAACAATACTGTATAAACATTTGATTTTAGTTTATGTTCTTGTAATTTCAATAAAGAAAATTTACTTTTTTGGCCACTTTGAGTAGATTTTATTTGCTATCTCAGAGGAACACTAATGTTATTTTCTGAAAAGAAAGTTTTCTGAAAAACAAGGAATAATTTGTGTTGGTACTTTAGAAACAAATCACTAATATTGATATTACAATTTGTCCATCCCAAAAGTGTCAATAAAGGCTCAAACCAGGTTTAGAAAAACCCTCATTAGCAAAGGGATTAAGAACAGATTTCCCTAGCAAAATACAAACAATTTTCTGACTAAATGTAGAGGTGAATATTAAATGGAAAACTGTTAAAAACATATCTAATCTCTAACAAATATATAGATTATAGTACGGTACCTGTAAACACTTCCACTCGCACAGAACATTGACCTCCTGCATTTATATTTATACTCCATGTTCCATGTGCTGGTTTGTCCAAGAGGTACATAGAGGCCCAAGTCTCTGAAATAATCTTTATCATTTGAATAGCTGAAAGAGAAATAAAATAGCCAAGGAATAACAAATAACTTGTAGGGTAAAACAGTATTAGTATTTGATGGTGGTGTGGTACAAAATGTGGACATTTAGATGTTGACTTCACAATTTCGACATTAACATGTCTACATTATCAGAATGTTGGAATTATGATAGTGGACAATTGGCACATCGACATAGCATTTTTTGGTGATTGTAGCCCTAACCTCAGCCTAACCTAACCTCAGTCTAACCATAACCCTAAAATCAACTGTCGACATTCACAATATTGACATTTTGTCCTTGTCGACATTCAGACCATGTTGACATAATGGTATGTACATTCTGAATGACTGTAAACTGCTTCATGGATAGGTTTTGTTCCATAGAAAGAGAATAACAGGAATCCAGTTACTTACAGTCAGGCCCAAACATTTGTATGGAATAGATCAAACCATCCGTGGTTATTATTAATTCAGTAAAATTATCTGCAACTTGGAAACTCCCAGAATTATTGCCAGCAGTATACTCCCCAGAGAACAGTCACCAAGAACTGTTAGCAGGTCTCGAAAGTGTGAAGTCAAAGTAGATAAATGTCTGCAACAAATAAAGCTATTTATAGGCTCCATAATAAAGGCAAAATAAGGTGACATGCACACCAAATTCAGGTCAAGTTTACAGTGAACAATAAACTATATAATAGACTCAAGTTATGTGTTTTCTGAGCTACAGATGAGGCAGCCATTTAGTAGCATAGCACAAAGCCAGTAGCATTTGGTCAGGATTGATAATTTTGCTTATTGGTAATTGATACATTTAATAAAAAATAGTATGTTCATTATGGCATAAATCATTCTACAGCATGTGTTGCTCCGGGATTCTGGCAGGTGTTGGGATTAAGGCACCGGTATTCTAATTGTCGGCAAATCCCTTGCTGGGATTATGACCGCATCTCTTTTGTTGTGCTATGATACTATATATTGTGATGTTATGATGTTATGTACTGTACTGTGTCATTAGTGTACAGTATATAGTGCTTTGTTTTATCAGATATCAGAGTTGGGTGGGAGAAAAATCGAATTTTACACTCAATTGTGAAACTGTCAATATAATGAAACAACTTCTGAATGATTATCGTTCAATGTATGGACCTGAACAAATATTGTTCACAGCCTGAAAATGGCTGAAAAATGATCTGGATCATTTGGTTTGGTTATTAAACTTGTCTGATCTTCCTGACCATCTTTCAGCCCACTCCAGGCAGTGAATTAAAGTCACCTCCATCTATCTTATAGTACTATATGCAGAATCCTTGATTATCGGGCTCTCACACCGTCCTAGTTAGTGTTAGCTGGACGTCTGCACTATAGTGCTATCTATAGCTAGCTTGAGGCATTTAGAACAGAGAGTAGTGCTGCTGGGTAAAAGTACAAACATATTTAATAAAATATAATTTTATATTTTGGTTCAAACAAACTGTATTTGGTTAATTACTTTATTCAGATCTGAAAAGGGAACTTGAAACACGTGTCCAAAACTGAGAGCTGCGATATCCCGATATACAGCAAAACCTGGATCACTAACTCTCCCGCAAAGCCCGGTGGTAAAGAAGAAGATCTGGACCAAAAAAAATAAAAAAAATTTAAATAGTTTATTCAGAATAAATGCTTTCATATTCTTTGTGGTTACAGCATTGTATTTTTTTCTGATACACAAACACAGCAGACCATCAGCTGAGGTAAATGTGTATTTGTTTTTAAGAACATGAAGAAATACGTATAATCTACTTTAACATACCTGCGACTGTGTTGTGCTTATTAGTGAGTGGATATTGCTTATCAATGTTGTATTCAAGTAATCTTTAGCAGATGCATCTGTTAGTACCAGGATGAAAGATCTGGGTGGAGAATTCTCCAAGGCCAGTTCAAGACCTCCCATAGACAGCTCTGGACAGTCTCCACCTCCAGAGGCTGACAGTGTTTTCATGAAAGTATTAAACTCAGCCTCTGACTCTGTAATGTTAACAGGCCCAATATCTGTGAAATTAATGTGAAAACATTAAGTATAGGAAATACTTTTTGTTTTAGTTATTTACAGCCCCCATTCCCATGTCTTTCCTTGCTTTAAAGGTCTTTCCTGTGGGCTTAACTACTGTAAATATTTTTATTTTTACATCTTTTGGTGTTTTTCTTGTCTTTAAACTCTTTAAACCAGACAGATTAGTTTATTTTGTTGGCCCTACATATGATACAAATCTACTTTTTTGTTACAACTGTATGTAAAGCACTAAGTAGAACTAATCTATTCATATCCAATTAAAATAGACAACTTGCACAGATAATATATAGGCTTTGGTGAAAAACCCTGAAGTCTGAAAGATCAAAGAATATATTTTAGTACGTTTCAGGAAGAGATGTACAGTAGAAAGCAATAATTGTTTTGGGTTTTTTTAGACCCATTTCCCACTTAATGATTATGTTGTGCCTCAGTGACCAGATACATTTTTGTGTATTTATGATGTGTTGAGTTATTATTATTATTAATTATTATTATTATTATTATTATTATTATTATTATTAGTAGTAGTAGTATTAGTATTATTATGCATTTATATAGCGCACACATATATTATGCAGTGCATTACAGAGAATATTTCAGTCATTCACATCAGTCCCTGTCCTAGTGGAGCTTACAATCTATATTCCCTACCATATGGACATGCACACACACACTAGAGTTACATTTTTTACATCAGCTGTTAACCAAATAGTATGTTTTTGAAGTGCAAGAAGAAGCTGGCACATGCAGAGGAAACCCCTGCAAATACAGGGGGAACTCTACACTGAGAGTGCGTTGTATGGAATTGAACTCATAACCTCAGGTCTGCATGGCAGCGATGGTAGAACTATACCACAGAATTGAAGGCAGCAGGAAAAAGATTAGTGGGCAGATATGGAGAGATATTAGAAGAGGTGGTAAGTGTCAAATGCACTATAACCAGTGCTATTTGACACTTACATTAAACTTTGTTATGTATGTAAGCAGATAATGTAGAGAAAATCATTGTTATCTAAGGTATCTTCAAACATTTAATGATTTTGCCATCACAACAGAAAATCATTCAGATCTTACAACACAATGATACTGTAAGTGCATTTTTCTAGCTTACCGTTTTTTTCACAAATCATAAGGATTACTGCCTGTATGTGTTCTGTACAGCTGTAGGGTCTGGGGTTCCATCTGCACACAAGATTTCCACTGACATCACCTCTGCACAGAACACATATCCAAGTATCCAGTTCATTACTCACTGCTCCAGTCTGGAGTCAACTCCAGGATTCAAGTTCATTCCATATTACTCCAGCCCGGAGTCTTATTTTAAATTCTTCGTTTCATCCTCATTGCTCCAGTTTGAAGTCTAATTCCAATTCATCTGTTCCATTCAGTTTCAAGTCAATTTTTTAAGAAAATACAGATCTAAAACCAAAACAAGTGAGGGTGGTTTTGCAAAACCAGAACCAAAACCAAAACATGAAAGTTAATACAGATCCAAAATCAAAACACGGGGGTCGACGCACATCTCTAGTTATAATTCACACACTTTATGCAGTTCCTGTCTAATTTTCCTAAATCAAGAAATTGTTTTTGTTTTGACACCTGTACTGATAGCTGGTTTTGTTTGTGTATCTGACTGTTGTCACAACCTCTTATTGCCTGCAAGGTAGAAGGTTTTGAGGTCCCTTGTTGACAGTGACACTCAAATTGATTTCATATAAATGAATGCAATCTTGGTGATTTAGTTTGCATTCCATTAACTCTGGGTTTGCAGGAAGAAAACTAAACTATTCTATAGACTGCCAAGGAATAATTTATAGCTCTATTTTTAATATCACTTTGCTAATTGTACTTCTTGTCAGAAGTACAAATGTATTGTTCTGTAGTTATTATTATTATTATTATTATTATTATTATTATTATTATTATTATTATTATTATTATTATTATTTATACAAAGATAATTTTGTTTCAGCGCCCAAAATTGCTGCCTTAACTTGTGTAACACACATTTCTTATTTAAAATAAACTATTTGTAGAATAATACTTACAGTTAGTTAAAATCATTACTGTACAGTATTTGTCAATTACTGATTAAAGCATTTTCTTGATCGTTTGTCATAAATTATAACAATAAAAAATTATCTTATATTGTTATACTGTTCACACCACTTAGCATTATAATTAAATATCACATATGCAATAACTTTGGCTAAGTCACACAGGCAACTGGCATGTTCAGTTTAATGCAAACAAAGCTACAGTTTTGGTAACATAAAGTCATACCTGGATCATTAAACTTTACCATGGTATACTGATGAACCCCACATGGAAACTTAGCAGTTACACGATTCAGTAGCCAGGTATTCACAAGCTTTAACTGTATAAACTCATCAGACACTGAGACCGTTGTGTCCACCAGATAAGTCAGGGACGAGGATTCTAAAGGATACAAGAAAATGATTTAAAACAATATATTGAGGCATTTGCTAAAACATAATTTTTAATTAAATGTTGTTTATGGACATAAAAATGGCTATAGAAAGCATTCAGCTTGTGTTACAATTACAATGTAGTGTTACAGCACTGATTCATCCTTTTGGTATTATTAATATTGTTATTTTTATTTTTATTTTTTTTAAATCATAGGACCAAAATTAATTGAATTAGTACCACTAATCAACACAAAACATATTTTGATTACAGATGCTAAAGAAATCTAAGGGGCATATTCAATTGCGCACAAAATTTTGATAGCCCCCGCGGAGCAGGGATTTTCCTGCAGCAACTTTTTTGCCTTGATAAAGCTAACAAAACAGCGAAACGTGCATCGGCGCACCCGCTGTGTGTACCTCTCACATGTCCAATCATCAAAATGAAATAATATCAATAGATATATTGAATGTGATAAGATTGTACTAACCATGCTATGCAGGAGGATATGTAATATTAATGGAACTCTAATTTTACTGAATCTCGTCACTGTGCAACATTGTATCCAGGCAGAACTCTGACTGAGAGCAGAGCTGCATTGGTCATATTGCAAATAGCTCCGTTTATTTACAAACAGGATTTGTGTGCAATTAGGCTAATACAATATCTGGATGCTTTAGAACCCAACCACATTTGTGGACTTAATAATATTGGGATAAAGTTTCAAACATTTCCATAGCTACTCTAGGGGAATTTCCTGAGATTTTCGACTTAACCCTGTAAATCCCTAGATATGCGCATTAACTGAACACAGGCTGTGACTATACAAGGGAAATGAAATCATAGGAATAACAATACCCTTGAATATTAAAGTCTTACAATAATAAGACAAATACCCTATTCGAATGCAATATTATAACTACTTTATGTGTGGACATAAAGGGGCCTATGCATTAGCAGATCTTTCTGTAAGATAAAAGACAAAAGATTTATCTTTTGAAAATTCCTGGGGCTGCTGTGACAGATATCTGTCATGTACATGACAGATTTTTGCGAACGACGAACGATATTGCATGACATAATTCTGGGAGTGGATTTTTTTTTCTGTTTCTATTCATTTTCATTAAAAAAATTGTTCGTCGTTAGTCGTTTACCGCGACAGATATTTGTAATATCTGTCAGCAATAAACGATAATTGACCAACATGTTGGAGAGACAAAAGACCAAATTTGTCGGCAGCGCATCGTTCATCGTTCAAATTTATCTGCTAATGGATAGGCCCCTTAAATGTGACAAATAATTAGTCACAACAAATTAATACATCAGTTATAACCAATACTAAGGAATTCACTGCTTAAACTCTGTGGTTATTAACTTAGCATTCTACAAGCAGGGATCCTGTGTAATAAATAACTACCATATATAGCTACATGTTGCCAACCCAATGACAAGTAATGAGAATGAGAATGTACTGAGATGTTAATAAACAGTTTATTTGAATAAGGAGGAGGTCACACAGTGTGGCTATTCTATTCTTTTATTTCACATTTCTGATTATCTTTCATCACACTATTGACTTAATTTTTAAACCTCTATTTCTCTGGTTAGGACCCGTAATGGGACATTTTAATGTTTACCTAATAAAAATGTATAACTTTTAATAAGTAATCCCGTGCGCCGTATGGTAGACACACCCTTTCTTTCTTCTTTGTAATTTTCCTGCAGCCACAAGATTTTTCCTATTCAATTGCCTACATGAAAATTTGTCTCTCAGCTGCAGAGCAAGTCCAATTTTTCCTAAAATTGTTACAATTGTTAAACTTGCCAGGGCTTGATGCTAAACCCCTTAACCCCCCCCCCAACCAATGATTAATTAGGTAATTGAAAGTTTCCAATTAGCATAATTAGTCATTATTGTGTGTATAAACAAGGCCATAACTAGGGTGGTGTGACACGATGCAAAGCAAGTAGCGCTGTTCGGCGACACCCACTGTAACAATTTTCTGTTTTAATCATTCAGACACACACACACACACACACACACACACACACACACACACACACACACACACACACACCATCTTCATCTGATCAGCCTCCCCCCATGTCCTCCCAGGCTGACTTCCCCTTCGTCCCCTTGCTGCTGTTTACATCCTCTCTTGATCCTAAGGACCTTCAGTCAAATTCCAGTTAATTTAACACACATATTTCATAACACTGTTATACCTGGAATTCAAATCTATTGCCTTCCGCACTGAGCTATTTGCTCCTGCAAGGGAAGCCTGTGAATTCTAAGTAAGCTGCTTGTAACTGTTAGTATAAAGTAACCAATGTAGCTGAGCAGATCTATGTAGTGTGGCTGCAGCGTATTGGTTATGTGACTGCACACTAATAGATCTGCCTCGTTGTGAACTAGCAATGGTTTTAAACTGACAATTACACGAAACTTTATATACTGTAGTTTGAATTCACAGACTTCCTATGCACATATTTACCTCCCAGACCCCCCTGGAAAGGTAGGCAAACAACCTCCCCCACCGCAGTTTTAAGAGAAACCCCTACAGCAGGGGAGATCAATGATGCGTCATTTTGGCCCCGCCCCCTGTTTGACAATGCTGGTAATCTCTGCATTGTGTAACAAGGGTGGGGCCAAAATGATGTGATCGCGCGGCCACGCCACCCACAAAAAGTTGTCAGGCCACACCCCTATTCCAGCCACACACCCTGCAATGCCAATTCCGAGAGGGAGCAGCCAGAATATCAGCAACTCTGGTTATGCAGGTGCACATAGCTCATGTGTAAGGCATCTGATTGCAATGTGAAAGGTAATGTGTTAGAGTCCCTGGTTTGTCAGTATTGAGAAATGTGTGTGATAAACAAAGGATTTTGAAAATTAAGGTGCTCAAATACTCCTGTATTACAAGAGCCATCATGCCTGTCAATGTAAGAGGTGTTGCATTCAAGTCCTGGGTATTACTGTTACTGCAAGGCTCTTTTTGGCACATTGCACTATAAAATGCTCCCCTCACTGCCGCCAGCCTTTGTTCCCTGTAGTTTATTATACAGTATGATACATGTGAGTGTGTCATCTGGGCCGATTCTAACCTGAAGCCATTGGGCTGTAGGTGTTAGAGATTGTATGGACCTCCAGCGCTTACTAACACTTCCCAGAGTGTTACCCCAGTAAGGAAACAGCCCAAGGTCAAGAGCCCCTGCTTGATGACAGGAGGATGAAGACAGTTTACTCCATGCGATTCGGTCTGAGTTCAGGTGTGTGTAAAAGAGAGCAGGCTTCCAAAAAATATCAGTCATATAAATAAAAAGAAAATGCTCGGATTACAAGGGGAAAAATCCTCTGCAATGCTATGTCACTGAAATATAGATATAAGTTCTAGCTGTACAGGCTGATTGGAATAGTTTCAGCAAGTCACTTGCTAAAGAGCCTTATTTTTAAGTCCTGCTGAGTCCACTACATCCTGCCTGTTCTTAGGAAACACACATCTGTACATGCATATGCAGTCAGGCCTGGTTCACTGATCATATTTTAAGACAGACACCACAAGACAGATAAAGGGCTAAATGTAATAGGGTGAGGGTTTAGAAAATGTGATAGTTTAGCAGTATAGTCTCAGATTTTTTAAACTTGACCAATGTAATCTGTCCGAGATCATGCAAACTCAAATGTTTTTAGACTAAAAAAAACTGTCACGTTTTAAACTGTCATCCAGGTGTTTTCCCATTATGAAGATAAACCTTGTACAATGTGAGAGGTTACTGCTAAACTCTCACATTTTCTAAACTCTCTCCCTATTACATTTGGCCCAAAGTGTCTGTATGGACAACAGCAGGAGAAGCTTATTATTTAATAAAAAAAAGTACACTCTCTTCAGTTGCAAAAAAGAATGGGGCATTGTTATTATTTTTATAATTGTTAATAATAATAATAATAATAATAATAATAATAATAATAATAATAATAATAGTAATAATAATAATAATAAGGTAGATAGATACTGTAGTTAGATACCTGGCAAATGGCTAATATGGCTACCAATGAGGCATGCCTCATTTTAGAGACAGAAGTAGTATTAATACAGGTCTCAATAACCAGAATCAAAACTCATTTAAAGTACAGATAGAGTATCACACAATGGGGATCATTCAGACCCACTTGCGAGCGGCAGTACGCTTGCAAGTGGGTCGATGTTCCCCACTGCGCATGCGCGAGACCCAGCGAGCGACGGGCTTCCCATCACTCCGGGTCTCGCAACAAAGGGGGTGTGCTGTCGATGTTGATTGACAGCACGCCCCCTTTGGTGGGCGTGCCGGGGGTGTGCCTGCCAGATGGAGGCATTCCCTACCGTCTGAAGCCGGCCCCATTGACATCACTAGTGATGTCAGTGGGAGTGATTTTGGCTCTGATAGCCAAAATCACTCCAGGGCTTGTGGCTGGGAAACCCGACCGCAGGGTTTCCTTCACAAGTCCGATGGTCGCGATGGTCAAGACTGCTTTATGTAGCATTAACACTCTTGTCGGGATCAGGGGCTCAGCGAGGGGGTAGAGGTGTGTACAACTTACCCAGGCCGGTTGGAGGGGCCTGGAAGGGCCCCAGGTCAGCTGCTAAGGGGGACATTATCCCCTTTGCAGTGCTTTTGAGGCAGATCCAGTGGAGGGGCAATTAGTGCAATCACCCCCATCTGTAAAACTTCTTCTCTGCCAACTACTGTGGCAGTGGTACATTGGGAAGGGGGAAGGTGAGGAGAATGATGCTTCTCAGCAGCAGCAGCAGCCTCCCTGGACGACCCCCACCCCCAGGGAGTGCACTCCCTGTGCTGAGCACTCAGCTCCATTTCTCAGCTCTGTGCACATTATTTATTAAATATTCTAATGAAGTGTAGGAACAGTCAGGGGTGTCATCATAAATTGTGGGGCCCATTAATGAAAAAATAGTCAGCCATGTAGTGTCTCTCCAATTCCAGCGAGCCACACTTCTGTCTCCCCCGTCAGCCCCTTTATGTGTCTCACCAGTCAGCCCACTTTCTGTGACTCCCTAGCCAGCCCCCCTTCTGTGTCTCCCCAGTCAAACCCCCTTCTGTGTCTCCACAGCCAGCACCCCTTCTGTGTCCCCACCTGCCCCCTTCTGTGTATAACCAATCAAACCTCCTTCTTTATCTCCTCAGCCAGCCCCCCCTTCTGTGTCTTCAGCCTGCTCCCTCTTCTGTGTCACCAGCCGAGCCCACCTTCTGTCTCTCCAGCCCAAGACAGGCCCCACACTTACCTTGTTCCTGTTGCTCCAAGTCCTACTCACGAGCAGCTCCTCTCTTTCAGCGGCACAGTGTGATGCCATGATGTCACACACCGGGTCTCATAAATAAAATTAAAACTTTATTGCACGGCAGGAAGGCTGGTGGGCAGACAGCGGCCAGGCTGGTTGGAGAGTGGACAGGGGGCAGGTAAGTGGGTGGTGGGCATTGGGCAGGGAAGTGGGCATGCAGTAGGTGGCTTGTTGGTGGGCAGCAAAGTGAGTTTGCAGCGTGATTGTGGACGGGCACCCCTCTCTGTCCAGGCCCAGGTCTGGGCCCTGGAAACAGTATAGATTGCAATAATGTTTATATTTATTAGTAAGTTTCCAGCTTGTTAGTATTGTTCTGTTCCTATTAAGTTGATTTTATAACTTTTACAATTGTGCCTAGATTTTAAGTTTTTACAAAATTTTTTGTATGTTGTTAATATGCTCTAGCAGTTTAGTGATTTTTTTGTTTAGCATACTGTCTATACAGTATTTAGAAGGTTAATGGTCATTAAATCAGCTACATTTGTGGACTTATGCAGTAAGTGATTTTTTTGTTGTTATTAATTTACCAGTTGTTGTGGAATTAAAGTTATTGTATTTTTCAGTTGTATTATTCTTTCATGCTTTACAATCACTGCATCTTGAGCACCCTTTAGGGCAGAGGTTCTTAGGCTCCTTTGTCAGGCTGCAGAAGCTGAAGCTTCCTGCAGCCTGACCGGGTGCTGGTCACTTCAGAACTAAGAATCTGTGTCTGCCAATACAGGCCCTGGGCCTTGTACCGCCTGGAAAATAAGGGTGACATGTCCCCATTTCCAGGACTGGTGACCAGCATTGCCCCCCGCTCTTCCCCCCAACACTGCAGCATGCCTCATTTTAGAGACACAACTAGCATTAATTCAGGTCTCAATAACTAGAATCAAAACTCATTTAGACACAGTTGAGGGAGTTTCTGGTTCTTGCTTCAACAGTGCTTGAAAACAACAGGGATCCTTCTTTGTGCTACACTTACCACATGTGCAGAACGAGGCCTGCACTGACCCCTAACCATCGGAAATGTACAGTATGTTCATCATCAGATGAACATACATCTATGAATCAGGCCTTATGCACCTAAATGTGAAAGAGGTGCTATGTGAAAGAAAATGTTTGATTTGTTGGTTGCCTGCTGCAAGTGCTGGAAGCAATTTCCAGGTCCCATCCAAGAACTTGCACTTGTGGTGCCCTTCTCCATCATGATAATGCACCTGCCCACAAGTCTAGGAAAGTGGTGGATTTTCTTGACCATGAACACGTCTAGGAGTTGGTAATCTACAGTACAGTGTTTATATATATATATATATATATATATACATGCTGTACATACAGCCCCAGGCCCAAAAGTCAACTGATCTGCATCTGATACTGCATCTATGTATGCAGTTGATTAGATTTGCAAAGTCGCCAATGGGTGTCTCAATACATAGTCAATTGTCTGTGTCATTTTTGCACATCGATCTGCACAAATTCGCAGCTGCAGCGGCATTAGCATCCATCTCTGAGTCAGGAACACAGTCACATCAAAAGCATCTGTGTAGCTTATAGCAGATAACATGGCAGGTGGCATAGCAAAGCTAGATTAAAGCCTTGTCACATCCTCATGTCACGCTAAATGCATTCATTTGGTCCTACACGAGGATAGGTATATGAGGACACATCTGTATGTGATATTTGTTTGTACAGTTTATTTTTAAACATCTGAATTGTTCACTGGCTAAACTGTGAGTTCCCTGTGGCAGATACATTTTGGAGAAAGTTGTGAATGAATGTTGGAGTTTTTAATGGAAAGTGTTTGGTCCAGGAAGTAAATACTGATGGTGCTGTATTCTGTGAACTTCAATTTCAGTCATTTTTGCTCTATATGGTGTGACAGGATCAGCAGAGGTGGTGCTGGGGAGAAGCAGATTCTGTGTGGGGCAGGAGAGATCCGCCCACACAGAGAAGAAAAGCATTATAGGAAAATGCAGAGGGGCTGCCTTGTGGAGAGAGCTCAGGTGAGGGCTAACGAGATAGACCTACAGTCAGGCTGCATGTGAAAAACAGTCCAAAGAGGAGCACTTCAGCTACAGAGCCCAGTATGCCTGGAGGCCTTTGGGGGCCAGGGGACCTGAGTTCAGACCTCCCGGAGGCAGTGAAGACTGCAAATATCAGACTGTGGGACATTGAAGCAGCTAAACTGCAGGCTAAGGAAGCCAGGGCCTATACCTGTAGGAGACAGGGAAGACCACCAGGACTGAGCTGTGGTTTGTGTAGCTCTGGCAGTCAAGCTAAGCCTGTGATAGACCTGCAGAGAAGCAGGTCTTTATTTATATTATATATATTATATATATATTTATAGATATTTATTTGCAGACTAGCTGCCCAAAGGTAGTCAGGGGTGAAGAAGTGAGTCAGTGACCTGAAAGGGGGCTAGGTGTTTGTTATTTTCTTTCTACAGTATACTGACAGTAAAGCACTTTTCTATTATTTATACCTGAAAAGATGTGTGGAACCTGATTGAGCAGCTTAGACATTGCACCACTGACACCCATCTACCAGCTAATTACCCCAAGTTATCACAATGGGTAACTTATTATTTGAGCTTGGATTATTTTACAACTTGTACAAGGAGTATGTCGTATATGTAGCATTTCCAGGAAATTATATATTGTATGTACTTTAATTGCTACAGTAGTTATCTAAATAAAGTTTTTAATCTCTATATTTACCATGGACATTTTGGAATACTGTAGCTGGAACCTATTTGGTTTCCATTGCTGTCCCTTGTCCTTGTAGACAATATGTGTCCTGGAATGTTAAATAAATACACAGTCGAGTCACATTATTATTACCACCTCCTACATTTGACATCAGCAGCGCATAGGCATGTCACATGCCAAGCGCTGGCTTGGTGGGTATATAAGGTATGCGATAGACTGTCTGTACACATATCACTTGTTGCTATCATGGGTAAAAGTGGCAATTTATCTGAGTTTCTAAAAGGAATGATTATTGGCTTTTGGGCCAAGGGTGGCAGTATTTCTGAACCAGCACAGTTTGTGAAATGTATGCATGCTGCTGTGGTGAAGGTGTATTGTCACTGGACAAATGGCAACATTGCGAATAACCAACATGGAAACTGCAGAGCACCACGTGCCATTGATGTGAGAGATGAATATCGGCTACGAAGTTGTGTTAAGTCTGACCGACATATAGTGGAGCAGCTCAGTCAAAATGAACCTGGGGGCCCCCAGACATGTGTCTAAAATGACAGTTCAGGGAAACCAGCTGCATATGGGGCTCCGAAGCAAAAAGATTGTCACTTCACCTATTCTAACAAAGGTGCATTGGTGGAAAAGGCTTCTATTTTCATGCCTGTATTGGAATTGGGTCTCCGCTGATTAGTGAAAGGTTGCCTTCTCTGATGAGTCACATTTTCTGCTTAATCGAACGGATGGACATTGGTGTGTCAGGTGAGAAATATCAGAGACCAAACACCCTGCAACCCTTTCTGGAAGAACACAATCTGGTGGTGGCAGCATTATAGTCAGGGGAATGTTTTCATGGCATTCTCTGGGCCCACTCATCCATGTGGAAGGCATACTCAACTGATTTTGTTATGAATCCATCCTTGCCTAGCACATACACCCACACATGCTGATTATCTTCTTTGAGGTGGATGGGATCTTCCAGCAAGACAATGCAACATGTCACATAGCTAAAATGTCCAACAGTGGTTGGACGAGCATGACCAAGACTTCCAAGTACTTTCCTGGCCCCCTAATTCCCCTGACTTGAACCCAATTGAGCATCTGTGGGACCATATCGATCATTATGTTCGCTCTATGGATACTCCACCATGCACCCTACCAGCAGCTGTGGGATGCACTGCAGTCAGCATGTCTCCAGATACCTTTGCAAATCTATCAGCACCTTATTTAGTCACACCCAGCCCATCTAGCTGCTGTCCGTGCTGCACATGGTGGTTACTCTGGCAATTAGCTGGTGGTTATAATAATGTGACTTGTATGTACAGTATAAGGATGTTTAATGCTATTTATGAAGAAGTCTATTTAGTATATGTCCACATGTTTTGTTTGTTGCTTGTGTTCCATTATTTTGTAGGATCCACTATATAGTGAGCTTGTATCTATTGTATATCTATTGAAGTTGAGCACTTATTTTGTGTCTATGAGCTGTTTTACTAACATATGGTTGTTGGAATTTGTCAATGTAGTGTAGGCTATGGAATGTATCAAAGTATTATGGAATCAATGCCTTATACAAGGGTTCTTCCAGGTGGGATGCTAATGTATTTCTGCATCTTGGGTTGAAAGCATAGTAAATTGTGGGGATATGTGTTTCTTTGCTTTGCACATACTGAATTCTTGTGCATTGAGGATGTTCGGTCATAGGAAGAGGAGAGAGTTTTTTTTTCTGGGGCACACTTCTAAATATATAATCATAAACTTGTTTTAAAATATAACTTTTAATTAGAGATGTGCAGTTTGGTTTCTTTGGAAACAAAACACAGGGGTTCTGAATTGAATCATGCAGGGGGTAAGGTCTCCTGCCAAACTCAGATCCAAAAATGATGCAAAACTTGTGTGTTATAAAATATAATGCCATTATGGTGCCACCATTACTAAGAGCACTGTGAGGCACTGTTTTGTGTGTTCAGGCACTGTTATAAAAAAATTAATAAAATTTTAAAACTCGTGTGTTAAAAAATGTAACGCCATTATGGTGCCACAATTACTAGGAGCACTGTGAGTCGATATGGATTGATCAATACAAGAGCAGGAGCATCAACCCAGTACTAGTGCTGCAGCTGCTGCCAGTCATTATAGTACTTCAACAGGGGAAAAAAGTTTAAAATAGGGGACCTCAAATCTTAACAATATTTCACAATGTTACAGAAAACATCACCTCTAATATAAAGAGAAAATTTACTGCTGAAAAGCATAAAATTGCCAACATTCACTACACCTCGCAAAGTGGCAAGGAAAGGCTCATGTCATGGCCTTCGTTTGCGAGTTGTTGTCCTGCTACTGCTGTTTCATGCAATAATATGCCTATTGCGAAAGCCATTGCCAAACACTGTCAGGTATCTTCTAAAACCTCAAATGCAACACCTTCTTGCTTTAAGTCTACATGTGTTACCTTTACAACAGGCAAATCAGTTCACCAAAAACAAAACTAAGACTGAAGAACAAACTGTGTGTTCACAAACTTCACAAATCCCTAAGAAGAGTATAAGTGTGTCCACAGATTGTCTGTGTGAGTATAACATCTGTGACATTGTACTCCAAAAGAAGCCTCCATCCACCATTTCCACATCATTTGCGAATGTTGGTAGGAGCAGCAATGGTGATTTTGAAATGAGGTATGCTACTGTGGAAGTGCAATAGGATGAGGGGGATATTTGCACATCTAACAATAATGAAGATATTGATGACATGGATGTTGTTTGTGTCAAATTAAGTCAGCCACCAGTGGCAGCAGTTCTTGCCCATGATAAGAAGGTCATTGTCATGCCTGGGCATAATACCAAAAAAGACACCTCTTTCATGTGGAATTATTTTTAAACCTGACAACATTTGTCAAGGCATCTGTACTGTTTGTGAAGCAAAAATAAGTTGAAGTAGGGATGTTAACCATCTAGGAAGTTACTCCCTTTTACGTTATTTACAGCGAGTTCATGCAAATTATTTAGAAAAATCTCAAAAATCCTGTAAAATAGTAATAGCAAACAGTTCAGCATCAGCTGCCATCAGCATGGATAGATTAGAGTGCATGCAATTTCCACTGACAACTCCTTCATCATAATTCTCCTTATTAATGATTGGAGGTAGTCCTCCTGTATCCAATTTGTAAAACTTAACTGACTCCTCCCCTATCCAGGATTCCTTTGAAGAGTCTTTGCATTTTAGGGCTGCTGCTAGGGGTGAATCTTCATTCCATAGGGGGGTCCAAGAAGACTAGTTTTAAACAATTGACTGTGAAATGATACTTTGCAAGAGGAAACAAGTATGAAAGCTGCCATCCAGTTATACAGCTGATAACTAAAGCCATGGTGGCTATGCTAGCAATATATCTGCATCCAATATCTGCCATGAATGCATGTGGTTTTAGACAGTTAATTGAGGTCAACACTTCCTTGCCTATACAGATGCTTAAAAAAAAAAAACTAGTTCTTGGCTTAGAAAATACTATTGTACCCACTATCTACTTAACCATAGATATGTGGACAAATGGTACTTATCAAACTAAAGATTACATGACTATGACAGCCCACTGGGTGGGTTTTTTGCTTTCAGCAGCACCATCTAACACACAATGCAAGCTCATTCACAAACAGGCTCCTCTCTCTATCACCAGCTTTACTAGGAGCCATACAGGTTTCAAAAATTAAGGAATGTCCTAGAAAAATGACTTATCCCGCTAGGACTCTCCTCCAATAACACAAGCAGCATTGTGATTGCACTTCAACTGGTTCAATTTGAACATGTCTCACATATTTCCTCACACAATAAACTTGGTGGTTCAGAATTTGTTAAAATATGACGGTCATGCAGGAGATGCTGTTTGTAGCCCGGAAAATTTTTGGACATTTTTGGCACTTAGCAATTGTATGTAGAAGATTGTAGTGGCTTCAAGAACAGTTCAATTTGCCATACCACCAATTGAAGCAAGAGGTAGTGACCAAGTGGAATCCCACCCTTTATATTCCTCAGCGAATGGAGGAACAGCAATAAGCCATCCAAACCTACACAACAAGCATCACATAGTGAGAGGAGGGGGAATGTACATTAGTACCTTAGTCCAGCACACTGGAGAATACTCTCTGTTTTATGCTAGCAACTGACACCATTTGAATGAAGAACTAATGAAGTGAGTTCAGACACTGCTAGCTTGAGTCAGGTGATTCCTTTAATAACATTTTTGGAAGAGGAGCTAGATAAAATAAAGCAGGTGATGAAACAAAGTGATTCAGCTAAGTGTGATGGACTTGTAGAATAACTCCTTTATTTTATTCCCCAGGACCTAAGGGATTTCAAGATCTTGCAATTGTATTACTACAATTTGGCAAACATGCTTGATCCTAGGTTTAAGTCATATGTAAAATCTTTCTTTCCAACAGATCTTAAGAGATGCAAAGAGCTCCTTGCCAGCAAGCTGTCAGTTCAAACAGCATGACACAACAACGTCTCCTACTTAAGATTCTCATGCAAATACTGCCAGGAAAAAGCTGACCTTTTCGAAGAGACCCACTTGAGTTGTGAAACACGATTTTAAGATCTAGTCAGGATTAAAATAATTGGCCACAATTGTTGACACCTCTACCATGAATCAATCTGATACACAAAGCATCAATAGGATGGTGGAGGATTATTTTAATGACACTGTACAAATTAGCATGTTACACAGTCCTTTAAATCAAAATGTAGAAATTCTCATGTTCATAAAAATTAACTACAAATTCTTCGAAGAAGAGTTTTCTGTAATTGTGGATTCCAGTGTTAATGAGCTGATATTGGGTGATGATTATGTTAATACTAATGATGGTAAGGAGGATGAGGATGATAATGACATCTTGAGTGTAGAGATGATTAACAACACTGTTAGCCACCTTAAACCCATTGGTAGCTTGTTTTGTGAGGGCCCAAACAAACCAAGCACTTCAGCCACAAAAGTGGCAGTCAATGTCACTGAACTTTTTGATTTGTTAAACTGTACATGTGCTTTTTAATATACAATATAAGGGAAGGTGGTAGGTCCCAAGAGCAATTCCATCTTGCACCACTTTTCTTTTCATTGGCTGCATACTATGGCGGGCATTGGTGATGGTCTTTTTTGCATAGACAAACATTAGTACTAATTTGCAACAAATTTAAACATAAATAATTTGGTGCCTCTGATCTAGTTCTAGATTAGTAAAAACAGTCTTTCTATGGGGTCTTATATTTTATAAAACTAGCATCCTATATGCCACTGCCGCAATGTTCAATAGATATGCTATATTCTTTTAAATTGCCGTGTGTTTGTGCCACTGCTCTGTTGCTTAGTTTAGCAGGCCAGCCTTTGGCCAATACTGGTGGTCAAAATTGACTGGAAATGAATGTTAATGAGTTTAATAATACTGTACGAACGAAAGCAGGCACAAATTACATGATCTTAGCTGTTTTTAACAATTAAAAAAATCCATATCCAAAACCATAATCAAAACACGTGAGGGTGGTTTTGGTAAAACTAAAACCAAAACTTGATAATGAATTAGAACCAAAACCAAAACATGTGGGTCTGCACACTTCTCTACTTTTAATAGATATCACTTAAAATGAATAATATTAGGTACAACAAACAAAAACATAAATAGAAAATGGAAAAGTCTGCAAAAATATCTTATAGGGGCAATGTACAGCATGTATATGATCTCATCCTACATTATTCAAATGTTTCCCAAAAGAAGTAAGACCACCATAATGAATATAATACATATAAAAGAGTGTGGTAGCTTTCTTGAAGCAAAAATGAATTGTATTTGCAAGCTCTGTAAGAAATCTTTATTGAGCAAAATCAAACAGCTTATCCTAATGTCTGCAAGCCAGCAATGGGTCTTGGTTATAAATCGACTGACATGATTGAAGTAATAAAAAAAGCAATAATTTTAATTATAGTTTATAGTGTATAGATAGTGATGTATAAATAGCTTTCACATGTGCATTTGTGATACAGTATTATAGTCAATATTACAGAATTAAATATTTCACAAATAACAGAGAGTATACAATAATGAGAGATATAGTTACTTATATACTCCAATTAATGTGACAACATTTATACTCCAAAAGATATATCAAACTTGCAAGCAAGGATATATAGTACTTGACATGTAACATAAAACAGAGAATTCCCACAGAGGCAAATGTATATAAATTGTGTTGTAATTGTAAACTTGATGCCTCCTTATTCTCTAATTACCACCTCATTTCTTTTCTCCCTATTGCCTCTAAAATATTCACCTACTACCTTTCTGATAACTCTATCCTTGATCCTCGTCAATTTTGCTTCTGCCCCCTTCACCTACAAAATTGCCCTGGCCAGAGTCACCAACAATCTTCTCTCTGCTAAATCCAGGGCCCATTTCACCCTCTTCATTCTCCTGAACTGCTCTGTGGCCTTTGCCATCATGAATCACCCTCTCCTACTGTGCACCCTTCTGACCATGGGCCTCTCTTATACTGTCTTTTCTTGGTTCAACTCCTACCTTGACAACCGCTCCTTCTCTGGTCCTTCTTCTTATGGGCTACTAATTTTTCTATGTACTCTTCTTCTCTGGATGAATTCATCACTTCCTTTGGCCTTCAGTATCACCTCTATGCTGATGACACACAACTCTACCTCTCCTCTCTTGATCTCTCCCCTTCCCTCCTCTCTCAGGTGTCTAGTTGCCTCTCTGCCATCTCCTCCTAGATGTTCAAGTGCTGTCTCAATCTCAACATGGCTGAAACTGAAATGATTGTCTGCCCTCCATCTAAAGTCTCCTCTCCTCCCAACCTCTCTATCACTGTCAACAATACAACTATCTCCTGTGTTCCCTAACTCCTCTGCCTGAGAGTCATTCTTGACTCTTCCCTCTTTTTCTCCCTCCTTTGTCCCCATGTTCAATTTCTTATCATATTCTGTCAGTTCCAGATACCCAATATTACTCACAAAAGATCATTCCTCTCCCAGAATGCCCCCAAAACCATTGTCCATTCATTAATCATCTCTCACCTCGTCTACTGCAACCTTCTCCTAAGTGGACTCCCCTGCACCCATCTTGCTCCTTTCCAATCTGTACTCAACTCTGCAGCTAGACTTATCTTCCACTATTGCCACTCCATATCTGTCTCCCTTCTCTGCCAAGCCCTTAACTAACTCCACATCTCTTACAGAATCCATTTCAACACTCCTAACCATCATAAACAAAGCCCACTCCACTTTCCTCACCTCTGGTTATGACATCTCACTACAGAATCCAACATTTATCCTGGGCTTCCCCCATTACTGGAATGATCTCCCTCATTCCATAAGACTATCCTCTAGCCTGCAATGCTTCAAGTGAGCAGTGAAAACCCACATGTTCATAAAAGCATATCTGTCAACCTTTTAACCATGTCACAGTCAACCTGATCCTCTTACACTCTTCAATTTTTTCATTCCTGATTCCTTCCCTTACACTGGCTCACTCCTTGTTATGAAGCGCCCTGGAGTGCAGTTAAACCACAAGTCATGGAATTGAATAGTGAATGTAGAATGATGTTTATTGAGGGTAATTACAGATGACAAGGGAGTGAAGATAGGCTTGAGAATACAATTATACTGGAAACAGCAAATCTGAAAAAATGCAGACACAGGGTATACTGTGAGTCCTGAACAAGAACTGGTATGAATATACTGGACACGGTAAAACTTGAAAATGCAGACACAAATTATGTCCTGAATGAATAACTAAAAAAAGTTGGTAATCTACTGAATAGTAGTGTTCCCTTGGCTTAGCAGTCACAGAAACTCAGAGACGTTTAAAACAAAGCCCAGAGAATTGGAGTACACAGGAACAGGGATCCAGAAATCTTTGCATAAACTCAAATGATTATCAAAGGCAGGTTCCAAGCATGGTAGATCAGAGCAAACATGGAATATAAATCTAGGCTTTGGCTTCAAACAAGACAGGTAACATTAATGACCCAGCAATGAGTGATTGGCCGAGGCAACTTAAATAGTCATGTCACAGATGTGATCCATGCTGATAATAAGTCATAATTACTAGAGATGAGCGGTCCGCATCACCTTGAATCCGGATCGCTCTGAACTTCTTAATCCAAGCCATATCAAAGTCCTGGCTAAAGGGTTCTCCGCCAGGCTCGGGTATCAGGTCAAAGCCAAACATCATTCTTTCCATCATCGGATTCTCTCAGGGTTTGGATCCCATATAAGGAGCCACGGCCGGGACTCGGCACCACTCACTCCAGTCCAGTCACGCTTCTGCATGCTGCACTCTGCTGTACAGTGCCCAAGTGGGACTGTGTCCATCTTTAAGGGTCTGTGTCCATCTTTAAGGGGCTGTGCCCATCTCTAAGGGGCTGTGCTGCTGTAGTTGTCCATCTCTACTGGCTGTGCTGCTGGGGCTGTATCCATCTCTAAGGGGCTGTGCTGCTGGGGCTGTGTCCATCTCTAAGGTGCTGTGCTGTCACTATGTCCATCTAAGTGGCAAGCTGTGTCTAGTTCCCTTAGTCTATACAGTCTAATTAATTTCCATCACAGTGGTGAAGTACTGACTCTGCAGGCCCCACCCGCTGCGTTCACAGTGTCTCGATATTTGTCAAGCACAAAACTTTAAAATAGAAAAAGTAAAACAAAAAAATTTGATGTATTTGTACTGTTCGGCGCACTTTACCCCAGTACGCTGTATTACCCCAGAGAATGTTCGTAAAAGTCATCTGACACTATGCAGTGTGGGAGGAGCTGGGCTGCACATCCTAATATTAAACATGATAATATGTGCTACCATGCTGAGACCAGTAGTTCTACAGCAAAAAGGAGATGGGGGAGGAGCAGGTGCACACTATAAGCACTAAGAATACAAATGATCAAAATATCTATAATAGACTGCAATAATTAACATGGTTTTAAATGTAAGGTTTCTTAGTACATGTTTGGCCAAAGATGTTTGCCCACCTATCACGTCACAGTGAACCTTATACAGGTGGGTCCCTAACATATCTAATACTGACACACTAATTAATTTATCTAGGACTTACCTATCATAGAGCCCATTAGATGTGCGTACTGCAATGCAAGGACCCATACCAGTTAAAATCACCTGGGGCAGGCAGGAAGAGTGCTAGCCCAAAGAAGGGGTCTCACCTTCAGAATGTACCTTAAATATACACACACAGGAAATGGGAGAGGCTGGGCTGCACATCCTAATATTATAACATGATAATATGTGCTACCATGCTGAGACCATCATGTTTAATATTAGGATGTGCAGCCCAGCCCCTCCCATTTCCTGTGTGTGTGTATTTAAGATACATTCTGAAGGTTAGACCCCTTCTTTGGGCTAGCACTCACCCCAGGTGATTTTAACTGGTATGGGTGAAGCGGTGGTCAGCTTAACAAATGATTGCAATATTTTGGAACCAACATTCCCTATGTTCAAAGAAGTTGCAGTTTGAAAAGCATGTGAGTGCCGAGTTTGTATGATATTTTTTATGTAGATGGTGTGGTCACATGCCAAGGGCACTCCAGATGGTTGAATGCTGTGGATTAAGCCTGTCGTTTATTTAAATTTTGTGGTCACACTTGCTAGGACTCCCTGTTTTTCAAATGTAAGACAAACTTTTTTTCTTTTTCCAGGTGCTTATTAACTAATAGCCCTGGGTGTGGTCCTGTCTCTTTAAGGCAGGACCCAGTTTCATGTTTAAAATGTATGCAAGCTGGAGCCAAAGGTGGCAGATCAAGTTTGTTTATCTGAGAATCAGTGTAGTGACTGGCCGGATGGGAACGACCATGAAGCGGTGGTCAGTTTAACAAATTATTGCAATATTTTGGAACCAACATTCCCTATGTTCAAAGGAGTTGCAGTTTGAAAAGCATGTCAGTGCCGAGTTTGTATGATATTTGTGTATATATATATATATATATATATATATATATATAATAAGAGAGGATATAAGTTCATGCACACAAAGTCCATTATTATAGAATAATATCGTCCGGTCCCAACTGATCGTGATCTTTAGAATCAGTGCAGCTTCATCCAATATACCCGTAACCACTGGCAAAAAATTTTGTTTATGCAAAGAAAAAGGAGATCACAAATGTAAGTAATATGTGTCACGTCTGAGACTGGAGGAGAGGACGTGGTGGGCCTAAGTTGGGGAAGGAAGCGGAGATGAGGGGCCTGGATATAAGTTCTCCTCATCCACAGGTCTTGAGTGTTGGCGAGACCAGGGCAAAGGTGCGGAGTCTAACCCACAGGATGGTGTTCGCCAGTGACCCCCCCAATTGGGATTTGGGCTTAGCTGCACCCCGTGAGCAGGTCGCGGTCCTTTGACCAGGTACCCAAGCCCTGCAGGGATAGAGACACTACACCAGTGGCCAAGAGAGGTTATGCCTGCTTAGGCACAAAGCAACTCCTTAAAACACTGTACAGTAATACATCTTGACACGAGGATCAATAATTAGGATTACAAGTGGGGAGCGACTCACGGTTACTTGAGAATTCACCAGAGATAGAAGGCACACAGGTAGAGGTGGTATACGCTGTAGCACGGATGTTCACTGGAGACATAAAGGCACACAGGTAAAGATGGTAATGCTGCTGCACGGGTATTCACCAGAGACGTTTAAGGCACACAGGTAAAGGTGGTAACACTGCTGCATGGGTATTCACCAGAGACGTTTACGGCACACAGGTAAAGGTGGTAACGGTGCTGCACGGGTATTCACCAGAGACGTTTAAGGCACACAGGTAAAGGTGGTAACGCTGCTGCACGGGTATTCACCAGAGATGTTTAAGGCACACAGGTAAAGATGGTATCACTGCTGCTGTAAGGGAAATAGGAACCTGGACCGGGAACTCACTAAACAATGCTAGGACACAACCGTTGTTCAGGCAATTTCCTGGAACCTGTGGAACAGTTTTATACCCAGGGGAACCCTTAGACAGGTGCACAGCATCAGCTGATCACGAACCTACCAGGGAGAAGGATACAGTCACATGGGCCGACTGTCATGGCGGCGCCCATGTCCGGACTTGCGATGCCGGACACCAGCCCACCAGGAAGCCACTGCATGCGGGGAGAATACTCAGCTTCTCCCCCGCCATCGCGCAAGCTGCCCGACCACCCAGGATGACAGGGGAAGCCAGTGGCGTGGTAAGCTGGAGCCGATCCCCGGCTGAGCCCTGACAGTACCCCCTCCTTTAAGGGTGGGCACTGAACACCCATCAGGCTTATCCAGAAATCTCCTATGAAAACTCTGGATTAGTTGCGGAGCGTGTACATCAGAGGCTCTGATCCAGGCCCTTTCCTCGGGGCCGTAGCCCTTCCAATCGATGAGATATTGAAGGGTGTTGAATCTGTGCCAGGAATCCAGGATCTTCTCCACCTCAAATTCAGTGCCTTGTAATGTCTTGACTTGAGGCAATTTAGGAGAACAATTCTGAAAACAATTGAGCAGCAGGGGTCGTGAGAGAGAAATGTGAAAGGTATTTGAAATCTTCATTTGAGGAGGAAGTTCCAATTTATAAGTTACTGGACTGATTATCTTAAGGATACGATATGGCCCAACAAAACGTGGAGCAAGTTTCATGGACGGGACTCTTAAGCGAATATTCTTGAAAGATAACCAAACCCTGTCCCCAACTCTCAACAGTGGAACAGCCAAACGTCTTCAGTCCGTAAATTTCTTGTAATTCCTTGAAGATTGCTTTAGGGATAGGTGAATTTTATTCCATAAAACTGAAAAGGATTGGATCTCTTGATTCATAGCCGGGACATCTATAGATGGAAGCTTCTGGAAATCTGGGACTTGTGGGTGTCTACCAAAAACCGTAAAAAAAGGAGTGGATTTAGAGGAAGAATGGTATTTAAAATTATGAGAAAACTCTGCCCATGGTAGGAGGCCCACCCAATCATCCTGGGAAGATGACACAAAGAGCCTAATGAAGGTCTCCAGCTCTTGATTGACCCTTTCCGTTTGACCATTCAACTGTGGGTGGTAGGCTGAGGAAAAGTTCAGTTTGATTCCACAGGTGTTACACAGGGCTCTCCAGAATTTGGCTGTAAATTGAACACCTCGATCAGAGACTATTTCCTTGGGGAGACCGTGTAATCTGAAGATGTCACGAATAAAAATTTTTGCTAATGGAGGAGCAGAAGGAAGGCCAACGAGCAGGATAAAGTGTGCCATTTTAGAAAAGCGATCCACGACCACCCATACCGTGTTATGCCCCATGCACCGAGGTAATTCAGAAATAAAATCCATTGAGATGTGGGTCCATGGAGCAGCTGGGATCTACAAGGGACGAAGAGGACCAACCATCTGTCTATGCGGAGTTTTAATGTGGCGCATTTGATACAGGAGCGGACAAACTCCGTGACATCCTTCTTCATGGTCGGCCACCAGTAAGATCAAAGTAAGAACTGGTAGGTTTTGGTGATTCCAGTGTGACCTGCGAACAAGGATGCATGAGCCCAAACCAGCAATTTTTTACGTAAATTAGGAGGTACAAAAATTTTCCCAGGCGGCAGAGACACTACTTGAGTAGGAGCAAATACAATTGGGTCCAAAATGGAACGAACTTGAGAACACTCCTCCTCCTCCAAGTTAGTCATAAAGGAGCATGTAACACCCTCTAAGGGATGGTATTTGTAAATACACCCCTCTCAGTGTTAGAGCTTGCTTCCTGTTGTAGATATTACATGCCTGAGACCCGGATCAGTTTTCAGGTAAAGGAGGGGCTGGAGAGATAGACATGCAGGGGTGGGAAGACTGGGTGTGTAGCTGGCAGAGCAGGGGGAGGAGGGGGAGAGAACAAAGGGGGTTGAGAAGAAGAATTTGGGAGAGAGCAGACATCTTTGGGAAGCTTCAGAGCTGGAAGCAGAAATGTAGCCCTCGTGCTCCCCTGGCAGGGGGAGATTGGCGGGGCCGTGGTGACTGCCACGATGCCCATCTAACGCCAAAGGAGAAATAGGTCTGGAGTGAGACCACTGAGATAAAGTCTGTGAGAGACCACAGAGAAAGAGCTGGAAGGTTGCAGTGTGAGCCGCTCAGTGAAGTGTTCAGCACCCATGAGAGGGGTAAGAGACGCAAGTATATGTGGTGAAGAGATGGGGAAGAGTAATTTCCCAGGAGCTTTTACGGTTAAGGTACCAGAGGAGTCCCTTATGCATAAAAGCCCCCCAGCAGCCATTAAAGGGGGGGTCACTGTGGTAGCAGTGTGGCTATAGGAGCCATTCCTGTAGGATAGGGATGGACGGCAGCTGAGAGTCTGATAGCTGCAATAGCAAAGTCTGTATATTGCTGTCCCATGTGATAGAGAAGGGGAGCAGAGAGAGGCAGACTGTGTATGAGACACTCTGTATATTGTCTTAGAAGAGACAAAGGAGAGGCAGAGTGCAAAAGAAGTTATGTGAGATGTGTGTGAAGCTGTGGAACTACAGGCACCAGCCAGCATAGGGCCAGGTGGACCTGCATGTATGAAGTGGAGAACTACAGGCACCAGCCAGCAAAGGGCTAGGTGGACCTGCACGTATGAAGTGGAGAACTACAGGCACCAGCCAGCAAAGGGCTAGGTGGACCTGCACGTATGAAGTGGAGAAGGGCTAGGTGGACCTGCACATATGAAGTGGAGAACTACAGGCACCAGCCAGCAAAGGGCTAGGTGGACCTGCACATATGAAGTGGAGAACTACAGGCACCAGCCAGCAAAGGGCTAGGTGGACCTGCACATATGAAGTGGAGAACTACAGGCACCAGCCAGCAAAGGGCCAGGTGGACCTGTGTGGGTAAAATGCAAAGCATTCATTGTGACTATGCTTAAAGACTGTGTTGGTGAAGAAGAGGGTGATGTAATGTAACCATATCCATAAGATTGTCATATACCATCTGACATGCCAAGTATATGAGCTGGAGGGAGAGGAGAAGCTGATGTAACCATATTCTTGTCCTGTAAAGTCATGTGCAGGAGGAGAGAAATAAATTGGTTTATTTTTATAAGAGAAGGTCTGGCGCCCAAGTTATTCAATAGAACTGTTGCTGCATGTGTCTATCTATACCTGTATCTATATGTATGACTGTTATAAAGCCTGCATGGGCAGGGACCCCCTTCTCAGGTATTGCCCACACCCTGGAGAGCTAGCCTGAGGCAATAGGAGGTGTATCACTCCAAATGCACCTATGTACCACACCGCACACTGAAGGGGGGTTACAAGCAAGATAATGCATCGGCTTTCTTGTTCAACACACCTTGACGAAACTGGAGTTTTAAACTAAACCTAGAAAAAAAAGTGACCATCGTGCCTGCCTGGCATTCAACCGGTGTGCAGTTTGCAGATAGATCAGATTCTTATGGTCTGTAATAATCGTGACAGGAAATTTAGCCCCTTCAAGAAGATACCGCCATTCCTCCAAGGCTAAAAGCATAGCTAGAAGTTCTTGGTCGCCTATAATATAATTCCTTTCTGCAGGGGAAAATTTACGGGAGAAAAATCCACAGGGATGCATCTTCCCATCTTCAGCAGACTGAGATAATACCGCCCCTACTCCAACAGAGGATGCGTCCACCTCCACAATGAATGGTTTGTCTATTTGAGGCTGACAGAGAATTGGAGCTCTAGAAAAGGCATCTTTTAGGTTTTGAAAGGCTTGTACTGCTGGAACAGACCATTTAGAAGGATTGGCTCCTTTCCTTGTGAGGGAGGTAATTGGTGCTACAGCATAGAAAAGTGTGGAATAAACCTCCTATAATAGTTTGCGAATCCCAAGAAGCGCTGAGTACCTTTTAAAGAAGTAGGCAGGGGCCACTCAGAGATTGCTTTTAGTTTATCAGGATCCATCTGGAGACTCCCCCCGGAAATAATATGGCCTAAAAAAGGTACTGAAGTTTGGTTAAACATACATTTGGAAAGTTTCCCAAAGAGGTGATGAGTGCAAAGGCGGGACAATACCTCCTGTACATGAAGACAATGGCTCTGTAAATCTCTGGAAAAGATTAAGATGTCATCGAGATAAATCACAACAAATTTATGAAGAATATCCCGGAAGACCTCGTTGACATAACCTTGAAAAATAGCTGGTGCATTGCAAAGAGCGAAGGGCATTACGAGGTACTCGAAGTGTCCGTCTCAGGTATTGAACGCGGTCTTCCACTCGTCCCCAGTTTTAATTTGAATCAAATTATACGCACCACGTAGATCCAGCTTAGTGAAAACCTGAGCCCCTTGAACCTTGTCAAAAAGTTCTGAAATTAAAGGTAAAGGGTACCGATTTTTTATGGTGATTAGATTTAAGCCTCGATAGTCTATGCAAGGGCGGAGTCCACCATCCATTTTCCCTACAAAAAAGAAACCTGCCCCTGCAGGAGAAGAAGAAGGCCGAATGAATCCTTTAGCAAGATTTTCCTTAATGTATTCCTCCATGGCCGCGGTCTCTGGCACGGACAAAGGGTAAACACGGCCAGGTGGAGGGCTTTTCCCGGGAAGCAAATCAATAGCACAATCCCAAGGTCGATGTGGGGGAAGTTTATCTGCGGCTTGTTCACAAAATACATCAGTAAAGTCTTGATAAGCCTCGGGCAACCCCGGCTGGGGGGGAATGTTTAGGAGACTCAGGACGGAGAAACTTCTTAGCTGGGTTGGAAACCGTCGCCTGGTTACATACTGGAACAACCTTGGTCAAACAATTTTGGAAACAATGTGAACCCAAGGATAGGATTTGCATAATATCCCAGTCGAAGACAGGATTGTGTTTTCTCAACCAGGGCAGCCCCAATACCAGCTCATAGGAAGATTCGGGTAAAACAAAAAATTACAACATTTCTTGATGTAGGCATCCAACTTGAACAGTCACAGGATGAGAGAGTGAAGAAATGGGTAGCCCTACCAGTTTTACCATCTAGGCCGGACAGTAACAATTTATTAGGTAGGGGAACGACTGGAACACCCAAGGTGTGAATCAATTTTTCCGCAATAAAATTACCAGCGGCTCCAGAATCAATTAAAGCATGGAGCTTTCTTGTCCTGGACTTATGGGAAAGCGACACTACTAGAAGACTCTCTGATAATTGGGATGGCTTGAGAACAACCCCCAACTGAATGCTCCCTACTTTAGTCAGGGTTTCACATTTCCCACAAGTAAAGGACAATTTCTCAGAATGTGGTTAGGTGCAGCGCAATAAATACACAATTTATTTTGGGAGCGTCTATTGCACTCTGCCGGGGTGAGTTTGGTTCTGTTAACCTGCATCGGTTACTCTTCACTAGCTAAGGTGGGTATAGGCGGATTGACAGTAGAAGAACGGGCTGGTATGCGTTCACCTCTTTCCCTACTAGCCCATCTTTCCCGGTGGCGAAGATCAATTTTGATGCAAAGAGAGATAACATCAGCGAAAGATTCTGGCAAATCTCTGGAGGCAAGTTCATCCTTCATTCTCTCAGAGAGTCCATGAAGGAAGGACGCTTTGAGGGCTTCCTCATTCCATTTTAATTCTGATGCCAGGGTCTGAAACTGGACTACATACTGCCCCACGGATTGTGTGCCCTGACGCACTCGGAGAAGGTCAGAAGATGCAGATGCAGAACGGCCTGGCTCATCAAAAATTCTCTTAAATGCGGAAACAAATTCCTCGTAGGTAGATACGATGGGGTCGGCCCGTTCCCATAAAGGGGAGACCCCGTCTAACGCTGCTCCTGTTAATAGTGAAATCACATATGCCACTTTTGCCCGAGACGTGGGAAAGTTCTGGGGAAGACACTCAACTTGGATTTCACATTGGTTGATGAATCCACGGCACCGCCTGGGATCGCCGTCAAACCTTTCTGGAGTGGCTAACTGTAGTCAGGGTTTGGGGGTAGGAACCACCAGTGAAGGAACTGATGGAGAAGGTACAGGGACTGCAGCTGGGGGAGCCGGGAGAATAGAAGCCAACGTGGTTTGAATAGAAACCAGTTGCCTCGAGAGCTCCTGTAAATACTGAGCCACTTGTTGTTGTTGCGCCTCTTGGTTGTCCATCCGAGAGGTCAACTCTTGTAGTGACCCAGTACCTTGGGATCCTGCAGCCTCCATTTGGCCTGAACAAACTGTCACGTCTGAGACTGGAGGAGAGGACGTGGTGGGCCTAAGTTGGGGAAGGAAGCGGAGACGAGGGGCCTGGATATAAGTTCTCCTCATCCACAGGTCTTGAGTGTTGGCGAGACCTGGACAAAGGTGTGGAGTCTAACCCACAGGATGGTGTTTGCCAGTGACCCCCCCAATTGGGATTTGGGCTTAGCTGCTCCCCGTGAGCAGGTCGTGGTCCTTTGACCAGGTACCCAAGCCCTGCAGGGATAGAGACACTACACCCGTGGCCCAGAGAGGTTATGCCTGCTTAGGCACAAAGCAATTCCTTAAAACACTGTACAGTAATACACCTTGACTCGAGGATCAATAATTAGGATTACAAGTGGGGAGCGACCCACGGTTACTTGAGATAGAAGGCACACAGGTAGAGGTGGTATACGCTGTAGCATGGATGTTCACTGGAGACGTAAAGGCACACAGGTAAAGATGGTAACGCTGCTGCACGGGTATTCACCAGAGGCGTTTATGGCACACAGGTAAGGGTGGTAACGCTGCTGCATGGGTATTCACCAGAGACGTTTAAGGCACACAGGTAAAGGTGGTAACGCTGCTGCACGGGTATTCACCAGAGACGTTTACGGCACACAGGTAAAGGTGGTAACGCTGCTGCACGGGTATTCACCAGAGACGTTTAAGGCACACAGGTAAAGGTGGTAATGCTGCTGCACGGGTATTCACCAGAGACATTTAAGGCACACAGGTAAAGATGGTAACACTGCTGTACAGGTATTCACCAGAGATGTTTAAGGCACACAGGTAAAGATGGCAACACTGCTGCTGTAAGGGAAATAGGAACCTGGACCGAGAACTCACTAAAGCATGCTAGGAGACAACCGTTGTTCAGGCAATTTCCTGGAACCTGTGGAACAGTTTTATACCCAGGGGAACCCTTAGACAGGTGCACAGCATCAGCTGATCACGAACCTATCAGGGAGAAGGATACAGTCACATGGGCCGACTGTCATGTCGGCGCCCATGTCCGGACTTGCGATACCGGACACCAGCCCACCAGGAAGCCACTGCATGCGGGGAGAATACTCAGCTTCTCCCCCGCCATCGCGTAAGCTGCCCGACCACCCAGGATGACAGGGGAAGTCGGCGGCGCAGTAAGCGGGAGCCGATCCCCGGCTGAGCCCTGACAATATGTCACAAAACTTTACTAAAAGAGCATTGCTCACATACATTTCAAAGTAGATAAAACAGCATAACACTCAGCCTCATCAATCCGCCTGTATCTCCACGACATACAGCGACATACAGCGTACACCACAGGGCCGGTAAGAACTCACTGTCGCACGGAAGTCAAGCAGGGCAATCCACGCTGGGACCAGCATCTGACGTCTCTACATCCTCCATAAGCAAAGCCACGCCCCAAGCTTAGGCGGCACTCAGGTGAATAACAAGTCACAGAAGCAGGTACATGTAATCAACATTTTGGAGATTTAATTCTCCATCTTCAGGATACAACAGATACAAAAAGAAACACTTACTTTATCACCAGCACCACCCCATGTGAAATCAATTCTCCAGGCATCCGGCAAGACAATGTGTCATAATGATGTCACAGCCACCCAACCGTCTCCTAGGAGACCAGTGTATACAAAAACAAACGTGGTACAATGCAGAGCAATATATGTATAGAAACATAGTAACACAATCAAACATCAATATTAGCATGTTCATAATCCATAAGAATATACTATATAGTATATATAGTGCTGGTGATAAAAGTAAGTGATTCTGTTTGTCTCCTTTGTATCCTGAAGATGGAGTATTAAATCTCCAAAACGTTGATTAAACGTACCTGCTTCTGTGACTTGTTATTCACCTGAGTGCCGCCTAAGCTGTTTGTATACTTCGGACTCACGGGCTGTCTATGGAGGAAGGCACCGGGGGCGATATTTTGTTTGATTGCTGGAGTGCCGCCCATTCGGACTTTGTGTGTATATATATATATATATATATATATATATTGACAGGTGCGGCACTCAGGATCACAAAATGGTATGAAAGGTGGTATATATTAATGCTTCAGTTTTAGAACTGTCTTCAGAATACAAAATACAAAACTGCAAGCTTACCTTAAATACCCATCACCAGGACACCTCATGTAAATTGCACTGCTTCTTCCGAGGTAGCGTCTGCGCCATGCATCCGACTCCAGTTCAATCACCGGAGCACACCACGTGGCCTCACAAACCTGTCACCTAGCAACATAAACAACAGGACATACTGGTAGAATCATAACGGCGCACAGTTAATGATTAAATGACAACATGTGGTTACAGAAATATCAGTCTTGTATTAAAAGTTAATCACCTAATGATCATATTACTACGCCAGTCACTCCAGGCTGATAGGACCATTACTAGTTACAACTAGGAGAAACTAGTAGAAAAGTGCCACCAAGCACTGATATCAAAGAAAATGTAACAAAAATATCTATGTTGAGAACAAGAGGAGCACTAGTATTTAAAACGAGCAAGTCAACTACTCAAAATATATACTATAAATCATGAAAGATATGTACCCTCGAAAAAAGTATACTGTCGATAATCAGAGCAGTCAGGTACAATAGTGCAGCAAAAATAATCAATATAATATAATCAATAATATGCAAGAAATTATAGCAATTCATAGTAGTACACTTCACTAGGGACCACCATAAACAGGTCCAAAGGGAACTCCGGTCCCTACTCATAGGGATACTACAAGTAATATAGAGTCTGCACGTAATACTAACCTAAACATAAGCCAAAAGATAACCTCAACATGAACCAAAAAATTTGACATTCTCATTAAGTACCTTTGGCTGTATAACATCAAGCTTAATGATCCATTCCGACTCATGTTTACATAATAATTTATCTCGGTCCCAACCACGTATCAGCGGTGGGATGTGATCAATCATCCTGTATCGTAAGGAAGTCAAAGGATGATTTCTCTCCTGAAAATGTAGTGCAACCGGTTGGTCACAGGACAAATTAGATGTATTGTCAAGACAGAGCAGCTCGGATAGCTGAACAATGTCCAGCAATCCTCTCCTTGAACTTTCATTTAGTTTTTCGTATGAAGGATAATCCACATGGGCATAGGATTTGGTAAATTACAAAAGTGCTGTTCAAGTGAGATGGTGATGTATAAGAATTCTTTTCCCCATATGGGGGTGCGAGAAGGAATTGCCAGGGATTAAGAACCTGCACATAGTGCAGGTGCATCTAAAGCATCCAAAGGATTTATTAGACAGAAAATGTTACGATACCGAGTACTTTCTTGAGTTATAGTTGGTTCTAACCAAAAAATCTAGCAACTTCTTTCCCCTTGACTAACAGGGCATTAAGTTAATCCGATCAAGTCCCAGGTCAGGATCAGAAGTAATTAGTGGCCAGAGCTCTTTTGCAGTTTTATGAATCAGTGGTGAGTGCACATTATATTGCGTGACCCATGGGAGTCTATCAATTTTCCTATCTCTCAATTTCTTGCTCAACAGCTCCTCCCTGCTCATTGACAACACTTTTTGTTTAGTCACCACAAGCTGACATTTATTATACCCTCTGGAGGTAAACTTGATTATCATCTCATCTAATTGCTGTTAGCCAATTTTAATGTCACTATTGGTCCTTAAGACTCTTATCATCTGGGAGTAGGGCAATCCCATTTTAAGTTATACTGGATGGCAAGTCTGATACAGTAATAGAATATTACGATCTGTTATCTTAGTGAATAGTGTTGTAGCTAATTTATCACCTTGTCTCGATATCCTAACATCAAGGAAATCAATCATTTCCTGGCTCATATTATAAGTTAGTTTCGCTGAGCTATCTGAGGAATTATTTGTTTATATGAATTTCACAAATTTTTCTTTAGAACCTTTCCACAAAATAAGCAAATCATCGATAAAGTAAACGTATAACATGATATCACCACTAATGTTCTCCTCTTGAAAAAACAATGACTCTTCAACTGAAAACATATATGAATTTGCATATGCTGGGGCTACCGATGAGCCCATAGCACAGCCCGTAATCTGTTAATAGTGTACGTTATCAAACATGAAAAAATTCTTAGTTAATATAAGTTCCAATAGTAATTAATAGACATCAATATGAGATACAGCAAATAATCCACTGTCTGTTAATAATTTATGGACAGACCTCAGGCCCTCAGAGTGAGGAATCACAGTGTACAAGCTTGTTCTGTCTATTGTAATAAATCATAGATCTGCAGGCAATGATTCAATAGATATTAACTTATTCAGTAGTGATGTACTATCCAATAAAAAAAATGTATGATTCTGAATCAGAGGTTGTAAGATAGAGTCCAACCATATGGCAGATGGCTGAAAAAGGGAGCCTCTGCCCAAAATAATTGGTTCGCCTGTTGGTGGAAAAATGCCTTTATGAATTTTTGGCAGTTATAAAACTGAATCGTTAATATATACCTCCTTTTGTACCATTTTGTGATCTTGAATTCCGCACCTTTTCATTGTATTAATCCATCTAGTTATCCGATTGGTGATGCCTTCACATATTCAGAATCAGAGGCTGATAAAATTGTGTATAAAGAAGCCCTGGATGACCAACTGGAAGGTTTAGGTACTGATGTGATCTATCGTGACCTTCTGAGAATGAAGAAAAAAGTGATTGATTTTAAACTACGTGGTATCTCCTTGAGCGACTACTTTAAAACCCAAAACTCTTCAGTAGTGATGTACTATCCAATGAAAAAATTTTATGATGCTGAATCAGAGGTTGTAAGATAGAGTCCAAACATATGGCAGATGGCTGAAAAAGGAAGCCTCTGGACAAAATAATTGGTCGGCCTGGTGGTGGAAAAATGCCTTTATGAATTTTTGGCAGCGTATAAATAATTGGAGTTATCGGACATTGTGGTAGTAAGATGTTAAATAGTTCCTCATCGATTATCAATGCATCTTTGGCTAAAGTAAATAAATCCATCAGTTCTTTCTTGAAAATAGATGTGGGGTCCACACTTAACTTGCGGTACACTTTCACATCACCAAGTTGCCATATAATTTCCTGAACATATACCATGGTGTCTTGTAAGATGATTGCTCCACCCTTGTCAGCTGGATGTATTGTTAAATTTGCATTCTTAGAGAGATATTTTAATGCCTCCCTTTCTAATTGAGACAAATTAGGATGTGGAGAGTGTCCTATTTTCACTCCTTGTGAGGTAGTATAATCCAAAGAACGAATTAATGTTTTAAAGGATGGATTATAGAACACCGGATCAAAATTAGGTCTCTCACGTAGCTTCCATAGATTTGTCAGTATGTTGTTACTGCTGATATGGTTACTTGGATTTTTCAAAAAAAAAAATCTTTGATTTTTAGTTGCCTTTGTAACTGATACATTTCAGACTGCCACTGAAATCATCAAATTGAACAGTAGTATAAAAGAAAGTCCCTTTTGTAGAAGGCTAGTCTCACTTTAAGTAAGTATGTGTGATGAGAGATTGATGACTACTTCCTCCTTCGCAGGGGTGGTTTTGAGCCACGTCTGGCTCCTCTGATTCTGCCCACCTTGTCTGGTAAAGTGTTTAGTGCCGCTGGATTTCGAGTGTGGGTTGTAACCTCCAAAGGGTCCTTTGGATGTCTCCTAGACATGGGTTTTGGTCAGTCCATATCACTGGCGGTACTATACAGTTCCTGTGAGGAATGTGTCCACAGGAAAATTAGAATAATTCCATCTTCTAAAAAATGGTTTTCTTTTTGTATACTCAGGTTGACCACCAGAGAGCCAGCGATAGACCTGAAGTCGTTCATAATCTAGTTCAACCTTATGGAGTTTCTCCTTCTTGAACTTAATAAGATAACATTTATATGAACTTAATTGATTATTCAATTTTTCAATCCAGTTGACATCTTTGTCTGTTTGTAAGATTGGTAAATGTACCTCCTCAAATTTCACAAATTTATCAGTGACTGAAATTAAATTCCTTTTTGGATTGTTCAATGATTAAGAGAAGTAGGTCATAGGAACATTTATTTAAAATTGTGACCCATTTTTTACAAAAAACTGGGTCATTGTAGCTGGTAGTGGGACAGTTCCTGACTCTAAACCCTCTAGGAATTTTTTGGGTTTTAAAGTAGTCGCTCAAGGAGATACCACGTAGTTTAAAATCAATCACTTTTTTCTTCATTCTCAGAAGGTCACGATAGATCACATCAGTACCTAAACCTTCCAGTTGGTCATCCAGGGCTTCTTTATACACAATTTTATCAGCCTCTGATTCTGAATATGTGAAGGCATCACCAATCGGATAACTAGATGGATTAATACAATGAAAAGGTGCGGAATTCAAGATCACAAAATGGTACAAAAGGAGGTATATATTAACGATTCAGTTTTATAACTGCCAAAAATTCATAAAGGCATTTTTCCACCAACAGGCGAACCAATTATTTTGGGCAGAGGCTCCCTTTTTCAGCCATCTGCCATATGGTTGGACTCTATCTTACAACCTCTGATTCAGAATCATACATTTTTTTTATTGGATAGTACATCACTACTGAATAAGTTAATATCTATTGAATCATTGCCTGCAGATCTATGATTTATTACAATAGACAAAACAAGCTTGTACACTGTGATTCCTCACTCTGAGGGCCTGAGGTCTGTCCATAAATTATTAACAGACAGTGGATTATTTGCTGTATCTCATATTGATGTCTATATATTTCTACTGGAATTTATATTAACTAAGAATTTTTGTATGTTTGATAACGTACACTACCAATAGTTTACAGGCTGTGCTATGGGCTCAACGGTAGCCCCAGCATATGCAAATTCATATATGTTTTCAGTTGTAGAGTGATGTGATGATATTGAGACAAGGTGATAAGTTAGCTACAATACTATTCACTAAGATAACAGATCGTAATACTCTATTACAGTATCAGAGTTGCCATCCAGTAAAACTTAAAATGGGATTGCCCTACTCCCAGATGATAAGAGTCTTAAGGACCAATAGTGACATTAAAAATGTCACTATTATACCCTCTGAAGTTTGCCTCCAGAGGGTATAATAAATGTCATCTTATGGTGACTAAACAAAAAGTGTTGTCAATGAGCAGGGAGGAGCTGTTGAGCAAGAAATTGAGAGATAGGAAAATTGATAGAATCCCATGGGTCATGCAATATAATGTACAATCACCGCTGACCCATAAAGCTGCAAAAGAGCTCTGGCCACTAATTACTTCTGATCCTGACCTGGGACCTGATAGGATTAATTTAGTGACCTGTTTTTCAAGGGGAAAGAATTTGTAAGATTTTTTGGTTAAAACCAACTATAACTCAAGAAAGAGCTCTGTCTCGTCACACTTTCTGTCTAATAAATCCTTTGGATGCTTTAGATGCACCTGCACTACGTGCATGTTTTTAATCCCTGGCAATTCCTTCTCGCACCCCCATATGGGGAAAATAATTCTTATTCATCACCATTTCACTTGTAACAGCACTTTTGTAATTTACCAAATCCTATGCCCATGTGGATTATCCTATATAGGAAAAACTAAACGAAATTTCAGAAGAGGATGGCTGGACATTGTTCAGCTATCTGAGCTGCTCTGAACAATACATCTGATTTGTCCCGTGTCCAACCGGTTGCACTACATTTTCAGGAGAGAAATCATCCTTTGACCTCATTACAATACTGGATGATTGATCACATCCCACCACTGATACATGGTGTGGACTGAGATAAAATATTATGTAAATGTGAGGCAGAATGGATCATTACGCTTGATATTATACGGCCAAAGGGACTTAATGAGAATGTAAAATTTTTGGTTTATGTTGAGGTTATCTTTTGGCTTATGTTTAGGTTAGTATTACGTGCAGACTCTATATCACTTGTAGTATCCCTATGAGTAGGGACCGGAGTTCCCTTTGGACCTGTTTATGGTGGTCCCTATTGAAGTGTACTACTATGAATTGCTATAATTTCTTGCATATTATTGATTATATTATATTGATTCTTTTTGCTGCACTACTTTACCTGACTGCTCTGATTATCGACAGTATACTTTTTTAGAGGGTGCATATCTTTCGTGATTTATGGTATATATTTTGAGTAGTTGACTTTCTCGTTTTAAATACTAGTGCTCCTCTTGTTCTCAACATAGATATTTTTGTTACATTTGCTTTGATATCAGAGCTTGGAGGCACTTTTCTACTAGTTTCTCCTAGTTGTAACTAGTAATGATCCTTTCAGTCTATGATCGTTATGTGGTTAACTTGGATACAAGACTGATATTTCTGTAACCATATGTTGTCATTTAATCATTAAGTGTGCTCTGTTATGATTCTACCAGTATGTCATGTTGTTTATGTTGCTAGGTGACAGGTTTGTTAGGTCACGTGGTGTGCGCTGGTGATTGAACGTGCTGACATCATCAACAGGAGTCAGATGCATGGCGCAGATGCTACATCGGAGGAAGCAGAGTAATTCACATGAGGTGTCCAGGTGATGGGTATTTAAGGTAAGCTTGCAATTTTGTATTTTGTATTCTGAAGACAGTTATAAAACTGAAATGTTAATATATACCACCTTTTGTACCATTTTGTAATCCTGAGTGCCACACTTTCTCATTGTATTCCTGGCTGTATGTCTGTGTGGGCACCGGATTAAGCTACTTAGATGTTTCTCAAGTGCCAGTCCTTGGTAACAAAATATATAAATATATACAGTATATTTTTTTTTCCAAAGACCAGCACTACAACACTGTTGTTAGTACTTGCCTGGGTGTTCACCCCCGGTAGCTGCAGTTCTCATTGTATCATATATGAGGCATCATGGGTGGCACTAGATTTAAATTATCAACATGTCATCTTTATTCCAACGTTTCAATCTCCCTTTAGAGATTTTCCTCAGGGATGTGAGCTAGACCATTTTTGCTGGATTTGGATTTGGCTCCCAGTTGTCATCCGGATTTAAATTTGCATTTGCCAAGCCACCATGACTGGTTTTGGATTTAGATTTGGATTTTTTACAAAAATGTACAAAAAAGCAAAAATCACATAATTTTGCCTTTTTTTGTTCATAGAGTATTACTAAACTCAATAACATTAATTTCCAGTTATTTACAGTCAATTTAGACCACCTCACAGCTCACAATATTGTTTTCACATTTAATAGCCAAAGGCTATAGTGAGCTGGCTGGTTATTAGCAACAGAGCAGCGGCACAGACACCGCAGTTTAAGGCACATCTACAGTATGAAACATTGCCACACAGCAATGGCAGAAATGAAAGCTAGTGCAAGATGGAATTGTCCTTGGGCCCTCCCTCCCACCCTTATGTTGGATATTAAAAGGGTCATGCTCACATTAACAAACCAAGCAATTCAGCATCAGGGGCTGCCACTTTTGTATCTAAAGTGCTTGGTTTATTTTGGCTCCCACAAAACAAGCTACCAATCAGCTTATGGAAACAGCTCTACAGTGACAAGATGATACTGTCATTGTCATTCTCTCCCTAATCATTGTGTACATCATTCTCACATAATATTAATTCATCCTCATTGTCATCCAACATTAGAGAAGTCTCTGTATTGTGACATAATTGCCGGGAAAGGTCTTCCTCGTTGAAATTTCCAGTTAATTTTGATAAACTACACCTTCTCCACATTTTGAGGAAGTAGCCTCCAATGCCGTTTGCTCACAAGGCTCCCAGTGTGCTGAGTACACACTGGAGGGTGGACAGCTTAAGTAATGCAAAAGCCACTTTGTACATGGGCCTACAAATTGCTTTTTTTCCTTCCAGTACTTGAAGGTACTCTCTGACATGTTTATTTGTATGATGTGATGAAAATAATCCTCCATTATTCTTTGGATGGTGATTGTATCAGATGGAGTTATGGTAGAAGTGTCACTAATGTTGGGCAATTCTTTTAGACAATGTCAAATTGTTGGGTTGACTTATCTGCATCACCACTGGGTCTTTTGGGAAAGCTGTATTTTTTTTTAGCTGCTGCTGAGGAAACTAAATGAGGAGATGTCTTAGTGACATGTGTCAATTGAGCTGCCAACTTGCTTGCCAGGAGCACTTTGCATCTGTTAAGATCTGGGTCAATTAGAAAGAAAGACACAGCATAAGATGTAAACCTAAGATCAAGCACAGTTTCTAAAATGTAATGATCTGATTTCAAGATATTAGATAGGAGAATAGGCTACGTAATAGGTTAGCAATACCGGCAGCCCCTATAGGTACAAAAAAGTCTCACTACACCCTTGATAATCAATACAACAACAACATTATACAAAGCATAAGATAATAAAAGATACATACACCTTGAAAAAGATCTGCATAGATGAATCGGAATGCATTGGCCACGGGACTTACTTTTGCATTGTTGGACTTTTGGATTGACGATCTTACTGGAGGAGACAGTGGATTGCGGACTTCATTGTTATACCATACCAGGTCATCATCTTATATTGTTTTATGCTTTGTTTTGTTTCTTTTATTAAATTATACCGTTTGGCTACACACATCATTCTTCTCTTTTATATTATGAGGATGAGTGACTGGTTATTGATGAGCTGATGGGATATTGAACCATACATAAAGAAACCATTATGAGCATTAACAGTGCACACCAAACGTAAGTAAGGTATGCAGTACCTTTGTTTGCTTGTCTTCACCTGTTAATTGGATCCACTGTGAATATACAGGGTGGGAAGTCAAAGATACCTAGATACGTACATACTCACATTTTGGCATGTGAGTTTGGTAAGCAAATATTAAATACGTCTAGATCAAAATTTCTATGAACATTGGATTGACACTCTATATATATTGTCATTAAGGAATTATTTTATTATGTTTTTTTATATGTACCACATGGAGTCCACCATGATTTCTTGAAAACAAAAAAGGACTGTGGGCAAAAGAAAGAATTAAGATACCTTTGAAAAGGATTAAGTATTCTTTCTAATTTTTTCATCTAACCTAACTTTATATATATCTCCAGCACCATCTTGTGGCACAATAATGTTGTTGTATTGATTTCAAGATATTGGCCACCCGTGGATTCTGGCAAAGTGAATAAAGGACTTGATCTACATGTTCGGCAAACTTTGCGGATACGCTTTGTTTAATCTCCTCCTTCAATTTCTCCAGGTGAATTCCAAAAACCTAATTAGGGGAAACACTTTATGCAAGCTAACAGTGTCAGCACTCCACTTCACATGTGGCTACTTCAAATGGTTTAAGCACGTTGCACAAGACAGAAAGCACTATCCACTGTGCTGGGCTAAGGTACATTGCCCCTCTACTCCCAATGTCATGGTTTGTTGTATAGCTATGGATGGCTTTTTGCTGTTCCTCCATCCGCTGAAGCATATAATGGGTGGAGTTCCACCTTGTTACCACCTCTTGTTTCAGTTGATGACAGGGCAAATTTAACTGTTCTTGCAGGTGCTGCAATCTCCTGCATGCTGTTGCTGAATGCAGAAAATGTCCCAAATTTTTTTAGGCTACAGAAAGCATATCCTGCACACCCCTGTTTTATTTTAAAAAGCCCTGCACCACTAAGTTGATTGTGTGAGCAAAACAGGGGATGTGTTGAATTCACCCAGCTGTAATGCTTTCACAATATTTGTGGTGTTATCAGAAATCACAAATCCTGAGTAGAGTCCAAGTGGGATAAGCCATTTTTTATGACATCTCTTAGTTTTTCTAAGAGGTTCTCAGCAGTATGCCTCTTATTGATCTGGTGATACATAGAGTAGCCTTCCTCTGAATGAGCTGGCATTGTTTGTTAGATACTGTTTCTGCTGCTGACGGTGATTCACCCACCCAGTGGGCTGTCACAGTCCTGTAATCTGTTATTAAGTGAACAGTGGGTACAATGGAATTTTGTACATCCTGGAAAGGGGAGGAGTCACCTAGCAATAACAAATTTGATGTCGGACTACCTCTGATCATTACTGAGGATATTGAGGATGAAGGTGTTGGTGGTGGAGATTGCAGGTGGTGGGATCTAGTAGAGAGAAGGGAACTAGATGATGGTGGACTGCTTGTTGTTATTTTTTAGCACCAGTTTCTGATGTTATCAAATACTTGTCATAAGCTCACTGCAGATGACATAATAATGTTGAGGTTCCTAGATGCTTAACATCCCTACCTCTACTTACCGTGGTTCCACAACAGCTACAGATGGCTTGACAAATGTTGCCAGGATTTGGATAAAATAATTCTACACATAAGAGGTGGATTTGTTGGTCCTATGCCCAAGCATGACAATGGACTTCTTATCCTGGCCAAGAGCTGTTTCCACTGGAGCCTGACTTACACAAAAAACATCCCCATCCTCAATAGCCTCATTAGTATTAACGTCAGCTGCCTGTAACAAATAACCCCCTTATACTCTTGCAATTCCATTTTGGCATCCTCAATTTGTATGCCATCAGCAATAATTATGCTGCTCATCACCACAAATACAGAAAGGGAAAGAAACTGTGGGATTTGGAATTTCTGAGAGATCAGGCTCACACATAGCACTCATGGATACACTTAGGAATATATTTACTAAAGTGAGAGTTTTTAGAAGTGGAGATGTTGCCCATAGCAACCAATCAGATTCTAGCTATTATTTTCAAGAAGGTGCTAGTTAAATGTTAAGTAGAATCTAATTGGTTTCTATGGGCAACATTTCCACTTATAAAAACTCTCACTTTAGTAAATATACCCCATAGATTCTCCTCAGGAACTTGTGACGTGTGTTTCTGAACACATAGTTTGATCTGCTGCCTTAGTGGTTTTCAGTTTCTTTACATTTCTTCTAAAGTCTGAGTGAAAAGGTCTTTCATTGTCATGAGAGTCAGTAGATGCCTCACTGACAGTTGCAGAACCACCACTCATAAATAAAGGCCAAGGCCTGAGACATTCCTTGCTCCTGCATGTGGTGAATGGTATGTTGCTAATATTCTGTTTTTCTGCACTAACCTTTAGAGGTGTTTTTGTCTTTACGCCTGTAAAATTTAGATTTTTTTATTTCAGATACCCTAAGTTTGTAAAGCCTCTATGCCCTTGAGCATCAGCTTTAGATGATAGTGAAGGACGAGTACCATCATGACTGGTTGCAGCAGCTGCAGTGCTAGGATCTGTTTGCTGCTTCTGCTCTCCTCCTGGTTGGTTTTCGTGATCAATATTGATGAAAACATTCAAGTTGTACAAAAACTAATTACTAGTGTTATGTATTTACTAATCACCACTCACTTGTGTTATGGATACACAGAGGGCTATGGCTTAAGGAGCCACAGTGCTTGTATACACAGAGAGCTATGGCTCAAGGATTCACAGTACTTGTATAGACAGAGGTCTAAGGCCCAAGGAGTCACAATACTTGTATACACAGAGGGCTACAGCCCAAGGAGTCATGGTGCTTTTATACACAGAGGGCTAAGGCCCAAGGAGTCACAGTGCTTGTATACCCAGAGGACTATGGCCCAAAGAGTCACATTGCTTGTATACACAAAGAGCTAAGGCCCAAGGAATCACAGTGCTTGTATACACAGAGGGCTAAGACTCAAGGAGTTACAGAGCCTATATACACAGAGGACTATGGCCCCATTAGTCACAGTGCTTGTATACACAGAGGGCTATGGCCCAAGGAGTCATAGTGCTTGTATACAGTATACACAGTGGCATCACAAGGGGGGTGCAGGGGGTGCAGGCTGCACCCAAGTGTCACCTACCGAGGGGTGACAACAAGTTGCAGACTCCCCCTCAGTGACAGGTGCTGGGTCCTGCATGGTAGCATTTAGTGCAGCACTCTGCTTGTGTCACAGTGAGGGAGCCGGCACTGCCTGTGCTCACACTCCCGACCATCCAGTTGATCATTTTAATCACAGCCAGGGACCGGTGTTGGGCACAAGGCCATGTTCCTTCCCTGATGCCTCTTCCCCTTTTCAGTGGCATGCAGCAGCATGGCATCTTTCTCCACACTGGGTGTTGCAATGGGGAGGGACATCATGGAGTTAACACAAAGGGCTACAGCCCAAGGAGTCATGGTGCTTGTCTACACAGAGGGCTAAGGGCCAAGGAGTCACAGTGCTTGTATTCAGTATACACAGAGGGCTATGGCCCAAGGAGTCACAGTGCTTGTATAGAGTACACAGTGGGATACAGCACAAAAAACTGTTTTTTGTTTTACTTTAATTTTTTTGTATTTTTTTATACTTTTAAAAAAATATATTTTACTTTTTTTACACTGGAGCAGATGGGCATGAATACAGCACAGCATACATCAGCATGCCTTCTACACACAGCCACTTTTGAATCTGGACACAACCACTTTAATCAGGAGCATATATCTGCATGCCGTGCAGTGTGCCCCCTATACACAGTCACTTAACAGCACAGCAACATGTGAGTCTGGAGTCTGGAAACAGGCTATAGCCACTTTAATCAGAAGAGTAGAACAGCATACATCAGTGTGCAGTGTGCCCCCTATACACAGTCACTTAACAGTACAGCAACATGTGAGTCTGGAGTCTGGAAACAAGCTATAGCCACTTTTATCAGCAGAGTAACGCAGCATACATCAGTGTGTAATGTGCGCCCTATACAGTCACTTAACAGCACAGCCACTTGTTTGTCTTGAGTCTGGACACAGGCTACAACCACTTTAATCAGCAGAGGAACGCAACATACATAGCCGTGCAGTGTGCCCCCTATACACAGTCACTTAACAGCAGAGTTACTTGTGAGTCTGGAGTGGACACAGGCTACTACAGCCACATTAATCATTAGAGTAGCGGAGCATACTTCAGTGTGCAGTGTGCCCCCTAAAGTCACTTTACCAGCACAACCACTCTGGACACAGCCACTTTAACATATGCAGATTCCTTAGCACCTTATATAGAAATGAACTCTTGTGAGAATCAGATGTCGGGAGGATAACGTTCAGCCTTGAAGTGGGATCTGAGTCAGAGGTGAACACCTGAGCCGTGGCTCGGGTGAACTCGGATCCCCTGTGTTTGAAGTGGTTCGGATTTCACAGTATCCGAACCACTTATCTTTAATATATACATATATAGACACACAATAATAGTCACTCTCAGACTACAATATTTAGCTTTTAAAATACTCTGCTGTAGGTATGGGCAGGTGCAGATCGGGAACTTTATTGCAATACAAAGGAAAGGCCAAAAAGCACTATGCTTAACTTCAGAAGTCTTTGGAGCTGGGATGCATCAACACAAAAAAATTCAGTTTGCTGAGGTTTGACCGCAATCACAGTATGCACCAAGCTCTGGAAATCAAAGTTTTCTAGAGCTTATTCCTGTCAGACAATGCCATCTACATGCCTAAAAAGCATTGCCTAATTGAAGCCTATAGGCTTCTTATCTGAGTTTTCCTAGAGAGGGATCCAATAGGATCCCTCTCAGGGTCCACTGCAGCTCGCGCATGCGTAGAGAGACTACCGGGCCATAAACTTGGAAGTCCTCATAATGCAAAGAACAGTTCTTATCAGGAGAGCTGTCCTTTGCTTAACTTGCCTACAATGTTATTAAATGCCGGTATACTATACATGCGATCAGTGGTGGGATGTATTGAATCCAAATGTAATGCGCGAGGCATCCTGTCCTAGATGTGGTGTCTTCTCAGAATTGAATTCCATGGCAAGTGGATTCCAAAAAATTACTTCAGATGTCACATAAAAAAGAAGTAAAAGCAAAGATATTGTGTAATCCTACCTTCCCCCATTTAGCAGACACATTGTGTACAGTAAGTGTGATGCTAACTTTTAAAAGTATGCATCAGGCATTGAAAACAGAATTTTGTATATATGGGTTAGGAGGGCTCTAAATGCCCTATCATGTCCAAAATTACATTTATAAATCTGGATTCACCCACATATGAAAAGGGGTTCCCTTTTCAAATTATGTGGCCCCCTTTAGCATCTATTGTCTGGTGCTTACCTGTGATCACCAGGCAATATCGTCTAACACTATATGGAAAAAAATCCTTAGATGGGGACATTGGGCCTATCTCCCACATACTGGCATAGACACACATGGGTGCACATTGCTTTTAAAGAGGGGCTTCTACTCTTTCAAACGGTGAGCCCCCTTTATTGTCTGGTGATATTGTCTGATCACCAGACAATAACAGAAACAGTGCACAAAAAAATAAAAGTTTCCATATATGACAGAATCTAAAGTCCATATCTCCCTCATCTTGTGTCAAATAAAAGAGTGGTTCCTCAATTATTGCTGTAAGTTGTCTATTGTATAAAATAATAGGTCATGTTGGGCTGCCATATTTTGCCTACACATAGGAAGTATTAAAATTGAAATAGGGAAAAGTAGATTATTTCTTTCAAAACCTACATAGAGTCCTGATTGTTACTATTTTGGAAAGGTGGATTAAAAGTGACACAAAATCCACAAAGTATTTCTTTGTGGTGTTTTAATATGGTAAAAATAAACATGTTTGCTTTTGTTTCCTTTTCTAGATATTTCAATAAAAAAATACACTTTTTTTGCCATTTTAGTTTTTTTTTTTTTGATGTGCTAGAATGAGTAAAAATGAGCAAAAAGTCTAATTGTATCTTCTGAAGATACAAAATCTCCTGAAAAAAATGTCTAATTTGTGTGGCCACCACTTAAAAAATCAATGATATTGTTGTTGGCATGCGACAAAGGCAAATGTGAAAAAAATTACCTCAGCATGAGGATGAGAAAGCCTTTAGCATTAAAAGAGTTTAACAATGTGTAGTACAAGTCAATTTATGTTCCGATGTTGTATTCTTCTATTCCACAAGACAGGAGTTTGCACCATTAGACATTAGACATAGATTAGATTAGGATAAAAAATTAAAAATTAATAGAATAGAATGTATAATTGATAGCATAGTGTCTATTTTGAAATATAAAATTTTTCAAGGTCGGAAAGCAGTATTTCTTTCAATTAAATGGCACTGCAATGGACACAAAATCTGACCCTGCATATGTCCACATATTTATGGGACTATGGACCTCATTCAGAGTCGGTCGTTGCAGCCGCACGGTCGTACGGGCAACGACCGCAAAATCCGATCGTACGGCAGGTCGATCGTAAACAAAGTGACGCCCATTCGTTAGCATTGCATCTCCTCTAGCTACCGACTGATCTGATCGAATGAACGAGACAATCATAGTCAGGCGCTGTCAGTCGCTGTATGCTAATTATGTTCTGATGTTTGCAGCCATATGTGTTGCTTTGATGGTCACATGTCATGTTTATATGGACTATCGATCAGCTTGTTATTAGCTTGTTGTCAATTATCTAATTAAGTATGTTTAACTCTTGCTTTTCTTTAAAACAAGTTTTTTATCATGTGTCAATAAACTTTATTGTTCATTTTGTGGGTGTTTTTTCCGTTCTCTTTTTTTTCACACAATTTAAAAAACAAAGTAAGGTTTATTATCTGTGAATGTACTGTTGCTAAGTGTGTTAACTTTAAAAATGCATGTGCATTTTGCGTTAGGATCATTTGCACTCTTATGTTTGCAATTGCACACTGCATGTTGTAGCCAATCAAATGTGACATTATTTTTCGGGGCACATGATTAAAGGATTGGTCAATAGTGTTTGTTTTTGGAAACTGAGTAAATATTTTAGCCAATTATCTTTTTTTTAACCCATGTGTATTTCATGTTTTCTGAAAAATTGGCCATTGCCATCATGAGAGCCGCGGCCTTTACCAGGAGAATTAATGATTCTCGTCCAGATCATGGACATGCGGATTACAACCGCCCAGTCTCCTATTTCCAAACGCATAAAGCGTTCAGCCTATGCGGAGGTGAGGCGAGCCCTTCGAAGTGCGGGATACAGGCGCAATATAGTGCAATTAGAGAGGCGGTGGTCGGATCTGCGCTGCCGGTCGCCTGTCCTTTTTTGGAATTTGCGGGCGTGACTACGCAGACGTAAGTATTTCATTTGTATAAATGAAATAATTAGTGGACTATTAAAAATGTATGTTCCTTTTCCAATTCTTTTAGTCAATGTTAAAAAACCCTGTATGTTGTCCCTATTGTCCTGAATGTGTAAAGTGTACTTGTATTGTGTAGCTGAAATTGAAAACTAATTTTTATTTTTTTTAATATCTTTAAATTTTAGAAACACAGCAGAGACAGAGAAGGGCACGCAGAATTGGAGAAAATGCAGGTGCCAACCTGCAGCCCTCACCCTCAACTTCCCCATCCGCTCAACCCAGCCCTCCCTCCCCACCACCATACTCCCCCAGTAACCCTCCCTCCCTCTTCCAATCCTCCCCGAGTATTCCTTCCTCCCCTGCCCACTCATCCCAAATATCCATTCCGGTGCCCGAGTCCTCATCCCAAATATCCCCTCCCTTTGATGTTTGCCACTCTATTTCCCCTCCCACCATTCCCCCAACTCCAAATTACTCCCCATCTCCAGCACCATCTCCTGCACCATCTACATCGGGGGTTTTGCTACAATGCTCTGATGGTATGTGTTTTGTAATATTTTTTTTTTTGAGTGTTGTTGTTATCCTTGTTTTTTTAAACATTTTTGGGCGTTGTTTATTTTTTTTTTATTTCAGTATCGGTGTCAAAATCATTGTGCAGTAATGCTGTTATTCAATAATTTGTGCTTATGTTTTGTGCCTGGGCCTTTTTTTTGTTTTGGGGAGCCCAAAAATGTATGCCTTTTGGGGTTTACAAAACGCTTTTTTATTGGTGTAAAAAATTATTACATTTGTGATTGGATTTGTATTTTAAATTTAAATAAAACATGTCACAGAACTTGGGAAGGTGATTGGAACCAGACTACCCTTGTTAATGTTGTGTACACTGTGTTTAAAATGTACTAAGATGTAACTTCATTAGGAAAAGTTATGTTTGCCATAGCAAACAAACACATTGTATTTTTGGACTATCAAGAACATTCTAGAAGTGAATACATGCATTGTGTTTTAAGGATATGGCCATCATGACTTAAGAATACACCTCCCATTTTTTTAAAACTACATCATAGGGTTTTTTTGCTTATGCCACATAGTTAGGGTTTCCAATTGTTTTTACACCATAAAAGTATCAAGATATTAATAATGTTGTGTGGATGAAACTTTCAAACACACCCTAACATCATTGTGTTTTCCCACTTTTTGGGACATTGACTAATGTTTAATGTTCAAATGTTGGTAATTTTTAAGAAGTTTTTAACCTAAAAAAAATTGTTCCTGTCCACAGATCTAACCCACATCCTGGTGCAAATTAGGGAGGAGCTGCGAACAACAAGTGGCCATTTATTGGAGGCCTACTGCTGCCTCCAGTGTCTTGTGGGGAGTTTGGATCATTTTTAGTTTTTTTTTTCCATCTTTGTACAATTAAAAATGTATTATATTACAGTAAAGTTTTTGTTTCAAAAACATTTCTCTTTTACTTAACAAATTAAAGGGTGTAATTCTGCATTTCAAATACTTTGTGAACAAAGCTGGGTGCCTTGCCATAGTGTAACAAATTTAAAAATGTTTTTGTAAACCTTAAGAACATTTGCAGTAATGTTTCAAAGATATTTTGGGGTTTGGCCTACATTATCCACCTCAAAATGGTTTTCATAAAAAAATTACACCAAACATTTTTTTTTAACAAAATAATTTATTAACTAACAAACATGTTGCCAACAGGCTTTTACTCGTAAAAAGCATTTCATCACATAATCACACATAACAAATGTCCTCAGGGTTTTGCCAAAGAAAATATCTGGCTTAGTCAGACATAAACAACAATAGTAAAAAACAAACTGTAAATTTTTTGGAAAACATACAAATTAATAAAAGAAAAAGCAAATTAATTAAACATGCTGGGGTATATCCGGGCTAAATTTGTTAGTTGTCCAAAAACAGTACAGGGTATTGCCAATGGGTTCCATTAGTTTCGCAGTTTTGGAAAGTGTTGTGATTTTGTTGGTATGAAAAAAAAAGGAAAAATTAGGTACACCTTAAAATACATTTGCACTAAGTGTAAAAAACAAATTAAATGTAAATATTCTTACCTAAAAAAGCGTGAAACAACAGAATCTCGTCTGCCCCCCCCAACAGCATCACAACACCTTCCTTCGGGGGGTCATCCTCTGGCAAGGCATCCTCTGGCTGCATGGGTACTCGACTCCTTATTGCAATGTTGTGTAAAATCCCACACAGGACCACAATGCGAGAAACCATATCCGGCGAGTACATGAGTGCACCACCAGAGTGATGGAGACACCGGATACAGCGATCCACCACCTGCCTGGTGGCAGTAAACGTGGCATTATATTGAGTTTGTGGCCCTGGTGTGGGAGTCAAATAAGGAGTCAGCAGCCAGGGCATGCAAGGATATCCACTGTCACCTGATGGAAATGGGACACCAAAAGATACATAAATTGACCATGAAAACATGTTTACACTATTACTATAGCTACATACTGGATTTATACTTACCAAGAAGCCACGCATCACCAGCTTGCAGTGTGCTTAATTTTGGCCAAATCTCTGAATGCTGGATCACGTACGCATCATGGCTGCAGCCTGGGAATTTGCCATTCAAGGAGAGGATCTGGAGGGAGGCATCACATAGCACCATTACATTTAAGGAATGGAAATGTTTATGGTTCCTATTTATTTGTTCCCTTGCATGCAAGGGGCTAAAGTGCTATGTGAGTGCCATCCACTACCCCTATGACGTGTGGAAAGCCGGCAATTTAAAAAAACTTCTGCTTTACCATATCAAGGGCTTCCGTATCCAAAGGCATACTAATAAAATGTGCTATATGATTGAAGAATGCATCTAGCACATGCCTCAGGATCCGTGAAAATGAGGGCTGAGAGAGGCCACCCACCAGCCCCACAGTGGTTTGGAAGGACCCTGTGGTGCAGAAATGTAACACCGCTAACAACTGTGTAAGTGGTGAGAATGCTGTTGCAATGTGAATCTGACTTTCTAGATCATTCTTTATTATTGAAAGTGTCTAGGATAATATTTGGAGACAAGCAATAAGTGGTTACAACCACATCATCAGGCTTTCCAAAAAGGGTGAGGAAGGTTGGTGGGGGGCAACATGGCCACTATTAGCTGTCCCACATCGCTCTGTAAAGTTAAAATATTTTTTAAAAAAGTGTTTTTGATATTGTTTTTGGATTATTTTGCCCAAAATACTTAGCTTTGTTATAATGGTGCATATTCTTACAGGGTCGGGCAGCGCCATCTTCGGAAATCCCTATAGGTGTATTTGGTGTACGTTTATTTTTTTTGGGGAAGAAAAAGAAATTATTATTTATTTATTTTTTGTTATTACTACTATTATTGTTAAAACAAACCTTAAATTTTAAATTGGCCAATAGTAAATTTAGAAAACGTTTTTTTTTTCTAAATTAAAAAATACATACTGCTTTATTAAATGTTAAAAAAAAGCAAAAAAAAACTACATAATTAAAATAAACAAACTTTTAGGTTGGTATAAATAGACACTTACCTGATTAAAGTTCAAACTGGACTGTTAAATACCTAAAAAAAAATAACAAAAAACATGATTAAATTTTTAAGAATAATGTTCTTTTTTGGGGTTTATCTAACAAAAATAAAAATAACAAAACTTGCAGTAGGCTGGCACACTTACTGGAGTCTTCAAATAACTTTGGTTTTTTAATCCTCCAAAAGCACGGCCACCCAAACACAAGTAACTGGGTTTGGGAAATGTGTGCACCAAACAATTTTCAAAATAAAAAACCACCACCCAAATAACTATTAAAAAAACCACTACCCAAAATAACAATAAACAAACAAAAAAAAAATTAGACAAAAACACCACCCCAAAAAAAAAAACACCACCCAAAATAACAATAAACAAAAAAAATAAAATAAAAAATTAGAAAAAACCACCACCCCAAAAATAAAAAAACAAACAAACAACACACACAAGCACCACTCAAACAACACATGCAAGCACCACTCAAACAACACACGCAAGCACCACTCTAACTACACACGCAAGCACTATTCAAACAACACACGCAAGCACCACTCAAACAACACACACAAGCACCACTCAAAAGCATACACAAGCACCACTCAAAAAACACACACAAGCACCACTCAAACAACTCCAAACAATGTAACCACTAGCAATCCCATCCTGCACCACAAATGACTCCAACTACAACCCACAAGGAAGGGAACATTTGGCTTTGCCTTAAATAAGGAAAAAATAACACAATTATTGAATCATGCAGGCAAGGTGTGAATTGTACTTAGGCAAACAGGGATGCACGGGTAACCAATCCAGGGATGCGCTCACATCTAGCCCAACCCATGCAGTGATTAGGGAATGCAGGCAAGGTGTGCATTGTACTTAGGCAAATATGGATGCACGGGGAACCAATCTGGGGATGCGCTCACATCTATAAAAAAGTCTGCACAAGCAGTATTCTTCATGCTCTCTCACATGTTTGAAAAATGTCAAGTGAGGAGCATGGTGAGCAGAGGCCAACTGAGGCAGGTAAGTGTGAATCACATTTTTTAAACAACACAAGAACAGTTCATATTTCCAAAAATATACTTTTTTTATTTTATCTAATTTTAAAAATGTTGTAGGTGCTGGGAATCAAATTCCACCACTATAGGAGGAGGAGGCGGGCCCAAGCAGGCCAAGGCCAAGAAACCCTCCGTTTTCACGGATCGAGCTTGAGACATTGGTGACCATGACAATGGATAACCTTGTCCATGCTCCATGAAATATGGGGGCTGGAGCCAAAGACAGGATTTGGGAGGAGATATCCAGGGCTGTTAATGCTGTGGGGACAACCCACAAAACCATGAAAGTCGTTAAAAAAATGGTAAGAAAATGATATTGTGAGTGTACTGAAGTCAAAAGCGAGATCTTATTTTAAAAAACTAACCCTTAAAAAATGCCAAATCACATTGACAGCTGGACTGATTTTGATTACCAAGTGAAGAGGAAGCTACGGAGTAGGGTGGACCATGCTGCAGGGACAGGTGGTGGTCCCATCCCTGAGGAGCTGGTCTTGATGAGGTTGGAGACGTTGGCAAAGGGATGTGTGATGGAAGAGGAGATAGTCGGCGTGTCCATTATGGACACTGACATGGCCGACTTCAACGCTCCACATGTGCAAGAATGTAAATATTTTTAAGACTCAAAAAAGTATAAAGCTAAAACGTGTATGCGTTTTTTTATTTAAAAAAAATAAAAATGTTTTTTTTCTTTTTTTTCCAGATTCAGAGGAGGTAGTGCCTGCTCCTGAGGTCAGGTCTGGGTCCAGTACAAATGGAGACTCTGCAGGGGAGGATCCAAGTACTCCATCTGGGGATGCTGTGGAGTCTACTCCAGGGCAACCATCGGTCTGAGCAGTGCCTCTCCTCACCAGGTTTGTCTCCCAAACTCAGGAGAACACATCCGTTCTTCTGAGGATGGAGACCACTCTGGTGAGGGTGGAGGGTGGTGGTGGCCCTGGAGACCATTGCTGGGGCCTTTGATTGTTGGGCCAATACCCAGGAGCAGGCCAACCCACCTGCCATGATGGAGCGAGACTCCCTTCCTCCGAGAACCACCACCTCTGGCAGCCGAACAGCCACCCCCGCAAGTATGGAGAGCCCTATGCCTAGGCCAGAGGAAATCCCATCTACCTCTGTCCAGGCCAGTCAGCGTGTTACACGCCAGTCAGCTGTCCGTAGCTTTCCTCTTCCTCCGAGCCGGCCCAAACGACGAAAGTAGCCCTGGATATCTCCTCCCTCACCTGTTGTCCAGTCCCCATATTTCTTGTCACCAATGTCTCAAGCTCTTTTTTTTATTTTAAAATTTATTTTTTCTGTTTTTTTAAGTTGTTTTTATTATTTTAATTATATGCAAATGTTGCCCTAACAATTTGTTATTTAAATTGTGCTGAAAGGCAAATTTCCAAAAAAGAAAATTTTTTTAATAAAAAATGTCTATATTTAACTATATCAATGTATACAAGGTTTAAAAAGTATGGTATCTGAAAAGGCTGCTACGCAAAACACAATGCTAGATGTTTTAAAAACTGTTTCAAAAAATAAGTTTAAAAAGCACAAATAAACATTTGTGTTACAAATTCCCTAATGCACACGCAAGTTAAATCAGTTAAGAGGTAATTAGCAGTGTTAATAGTTAAAATGCACGAATCTTAGCTGCTTGGTTTGTGTGGTTCCAATTAGAAACATCGCAAGTAACATCGGATTACCGATTGTACTGTTGTGGCTTACGGACGCTTCTTGCCTACCTTAACCTGGACGATCATCCTGTTTGTAGAGAGACGTTGTCATGCATCCGCAATTCTTGGTTGTACGAAGCAGATAATTTATGCACTCCCTGGAAACGCTGACGAAAGCTTCGTTTGCAGACCACCACCCCCGTATACTCCCACAAACGGTCTTTCCTGTCAATCAACTTTAGCAATCCACTTACATGTTGGTAGCCCTATGACCATTAGTATTTTTCATCGGTAGAGCTTGCGCAGAAAGAAAAACAGGCGCAGAAAGAAAAACATCGTATGCGTATGACCGTGCGGCCGCTACGACCGACTCTGAATGAGGTCCTATGATCTATGGCAACAAAGAAAACATAATTGATATTAGTGCATTGATGACTTCATTTTTACATGGCAAAATTACACAATAAGCATTTAAATTCTGATGGTAAAGCTAAAAAACACTGCAATTTACTCATTTGTATAATAATATATGTTATGATTTTTTTGCATATTATGTTAGAGGCTAAATCTTATGATAATGTTACAACAAGCACATTCTTCAAAGAAATGCATGCCACTAGTTGGCATTTGAACATCTGGAAAAATAAAGTGGCTTTTGTTTTAATTTCTTCAAAAAAGAAAGGATTGTTCAGATGAAGTTAAATATGTTGATAATTGAGACAAAGAGTGATGCTCCATTTCCAAAAAGACCATTCATCACTGTTCAATTTTGAGAATATGGAAATTGAAATGGTTATTAGTCACCATTTGGGAATAAAATTAGAATACTCTATTTTAGGTCCACATCTACCAAAAATACCTATAAGAAGGCTAGGTCTCCCAAAACGATGCTAGCTCCTAGTAAATTGAATGTCATAGTTGTATAGAACAACAAAACTGGTTGATGTAAAAAAGTGTTTTGTCCCCTATACAATTTGTATTGTGTGTAAATTTAAGAATAAGATACCATTTCCCATGATGTTAGATAGTGGTAATATATATAAATTTAAGTCTTAGCAACACGCAACACCATATCTATATAATAAACAAGAAAGTGTGTGTGTGCCTGTTTGTTTGTCCTTTATGCACAGTCAGAGTTTTGTACCTAGCTCCAGCAAATTGGGCATGGTGCTGTAGTTTGACCAGGATTACATTTTTGGCTATGTTTGAAGCTTGTCAGGACCATGGAGGTCTACATTGTACCTACCAAGTAGGTCGTGGAGTCTCTGATTTGAATTTTTTCTTTAAGCAAATTCACTCAGGATGTCTATGTCTATTTTAGCTTTTTAAAATGGTATCTACTGCCTTCCAGTGGTCATTTTTAAAAAACTTCCATTTTTATTTAATTTTATTTAATTTATGGAGTTAGTGTATTTCAACAGCCAGTTTATCTATATTCTAGCAACCAATTGGGCATTATTCTTGCCTATTTTCTTCAGTTCATCAAACCAATTTAGTAAAATGTACCTATCACATAATTAATAATAGATATAGATAAATATGTAAAATATATCTCTAAATATAAATAATAATATACATTATAATATATAAAAAAACCACAAACCAACATAACAACATAAGTTAAAACTTTTTAAAATTAATATCCTAGTATTTAGAAGACATTTCATGGTCTATATATATTAGGCTTATCGTTTTCCCAATATGAAGCACATTCTAATCTAGACATCTATTAATCTACCCCTAAAATGCCGGAAAAGAAAGATACATAGACATGCAAGGACACATAAAAACTGAGTTATGATAGTGACACATATTGAAAGGTAATATAAGGAGAATATCAGAGAGAAAGAAATGGAAATAATAACACATGAAAGAAAAGCGATAGCATATCAAGTAAATATTGTTCCATTATCAATAGGCATATAATCATATATGGAACATATAAAGGAAAAGGACAAGAACATACAGTTTGTCTCTGATAGTCTCCTTATATTACCTTTCAATATGTGTCACCATAGCTCTTTTATATGTCCTTGCATGTATATGTATATTCATATGTGTGTATGTGCATATATATGTATATGTATGCTGACCATACCTATAACCTCATGTGCGTCAGTTCAAATTAATATTAATAACTCTAATATATTTAAATATTTTTGTTATGTATTTTATTTTTATATATTCCTTTTTTTATAATGATTCTTATGTATCTCTCTTTTCTGGCATTTAAGGGGTAGATTAATAAGCATACCAAAGCTATACTATCAGTGTATGGCTGAAACACCTAAAAAGAGTAATCATACTTATTTGGGATTCAACTAATTAACAGCTAAGAGCACATAGAATTATACCATAATGAATGGGTGGTGCTTTATATTCCCCACCCTAATACAAGTCAATACTTTGCCTTCTGAAGAAACCGGGAGTGTGCTTTTAACCGGAGAAACACATCATGGATCCACTCTATTATACTACACAAAGACTGTCCATAACGGAGTATACACTGGCCACAAACAGTCAACCCATTTGATATTCCTGCAGGCTGACCTCTGATACCAGTGGCACAATGACTGACTGCTAAAAACACTGCGGGTTAGAGACTGCCTCAAATCCAGTGGAGCACACACTGGAATGGAGGTGTCCCAGCCTTCTGACAAATCCCATCCACATGAAGAGACAATCCCTCACCAGAATGCCAACTGATACAATCTACTGGTGAATAGATTTAACAGCGTCTGGAAAGGCATACGCTGAACCTCCTGCCGGTTGAAGAAATCTTTCCACCTACACGCTATCCCTGCAAGTATAAATAGCCGTGTATACCTAACATATTTGCCCAGCTACTAGTACTACACACTGTTTACTACTATTTTTGATACAAATAAGTCTTCTGACCATTTAATATCAACTTGGGACTATTGAAGTTGGAAACATTTCCCATTACTATTTACTTTTCTCATTATTACAATGAGTTGCTGATTGCTTTATATTTAATAGTGTGGCTGATTACAACTTCTATGCTAATAACCCCACAGGATTTAACTACATCTGTGTTTGATATATAAAAAGCTTTTAAATGTACTGTATTTATATGCCTGTGCAGACTCTTAGAGATTGATATAATTTGTAAGTTGCTAGATATTGCCAGCAGAATTATTCTTCGGCTTGTTATCTAGTAATAAGCAGTTTTTAGCTGATGAGTATTAATATGTCATTATAGAAATATAGTGTATTACTTGTACAATAAATATTTTTACTGAATTCTATATGGCACTCCACTTTTGATTGTGTTACAAACATCAATGTCCTATCCTTGACCTTATTATTTTTACAAGATACAATTTTATCTTTATTCAAAAGAGAGGCTCTGTCTAGTTCTACCACTTGTACAAGTGCTTTGTCCTAAAGTTCAATTGTGCAGAAGATTTAGGACGAAATCCTACATGTCACATTGGGAGGGACGGTACAGGATACACCTCAACCTGACCAATTAAATATGTTTCAATGTTTCTATAAATTAGAGGATCTATTAAAGGTGAGAGTCCAGAAATTGACTAGATGGTGTTAACCTCCAAAAATATATATATTTTAAAATGGTGCCTAGAGGACTCAGACTTTTTAAACCCTCAATTTTTCATGATGATGTTATTTATCAAAAAGAGTGGGATATACTACTTGATGATTGGTCATTGGCTCTAATGAATTTGATTGTGAAATTTAAAACAGCTAGAGTACAATCACTTGAAAGTGAGATAGATGATTTGAATAACTCTCTGGAGCAATTTAATACATGTGAAGGATATGATGAGAAGGATAAAAGGATAAATAATATAGTGATTAGTTATGAGAAACAATTCATTGAGACTAAACAAAAAAAGTTCAGAAGAGATCTGACAGACTATGATAATGACTCAGTCAGAACCTATAGGCTTAAACAAAAAGAGAAGCAAATAGGGAGAAATAGATCTTGGCAAGGTACTAAACAAACAGAGCCAGAAAGAAGTTCAGGCTTTAAAAGAAGAAAAAACAGTTCAGACTTTAGTCAATTTACTCACCATAATAGGTTTAGCCCAATAATAAAAAGCAGAAACTCTCCCAAATACAAAACCCCTTTGGGTAATCATACCGACTATACTCAACAGCAGGTGTGATTTATTTCCCATTCAACTGAACCATTGGGAATATATCCTACAAGGAAAGATCAGACAGATGACATTACTTTTTTAGGGGCCAGACCAAAATACAACAGAGAAATGAACCACTATCCAAATTCACATTGTTCGGGTCCCCCAAAAAGAAGAGATTCAAGCCCCAAGGTAGGAGGGGAGGGAAGATTAACAAGAGACAATATAAAAAGACCAGAATAACTGGACGATCAGACCCCCTTTCCAAGATAACTCGGAGTGAAAATAAAAGTATTTTAATATTTTCTCTACAAAATTAGATGACTCGCAATTTTCATTGCTTAATAAAGGTCTTAAGTTCTCACCTATGAGTGAACCCAACATATTTGACTTGTATGTTGATCTCAATCGGTATATATGTACTTTATGCCTTAAAAGGTATTTTGCTAAGAAACAGCTTAGTCAATCTAAAGATACATCTGTGCCTGTTATATTGAATGAGGTGGAAAGTCAGTTTTTGTCAATGTTGGAGATATTATGGATAGAGGGTAATGTAATTGATGGGAATTAGTGTACCTTTATGAACAAAGAGGTAAAAGATTTTGACAATACTAAATTAAGAAACCCTTTTAGAAAAAAAATCAGAATTTTCCATATGAGTGCCAGAAGTAATCACAGATATGTTTTATAGAATCACTTTAGAGGATCTCAAAACCCTCTGTATCTCTAAACAGGGAAGCTCTAGGTTTGCTTCCAATTTATCTAGGGTGATAAAAAGAGCACTTAGAAGGTTAATTCGAGACACATCCTTCATTATCAAGGAAGCTGATAAAGATGGTGGTCTAGTAATTATGGATCACTCTCAATATGAAACTGAGGCTCTTAGACATTCTGTTCTCTCTAAGGATCCCACTAATGACTTTTTAGTTGAACTTAAAGGTTTATTGAATTCAGCTAAGACTTTAGGAGTCATCTCTAAAGAAAACTTTAACTTTCTGCTACCATCGTTTTCTGTTATCCTTTTTTTTATTTTTTTACCAAAAATTCACAAGTCCCCCACTTTACCACAAGGTTGTCCCATTGTGTTGGGTACTAATTGACTTACATCAAATTTGTGTTTTTACATTGATTTTTTTATTCAGCCATGGGTGAGCACATTAATAAATTGGAACACATTGATTGGCAAGATTCATATGCCTTTTTAACCTTGAATGTAACAACACTATATACACATATCCCACATTATAAAGGGGTGGTGGCCATTAGGGAGTGATTGAAACAAGATGGAGATCTCTCCAATGAACATGGGCAATTCCTCTTGGACTGTATCACCTTTATATTATCACACATTTATTTCTTATTTCTCAACACGTATTATTTATGGGTTATGGGAATGGCCATGGGGATCAGGTTTGCACCCAGCTATGCCAACCTATACATAGGAGCCTTCGAGGAGGCCCATGTTTGGGGAGGTGGCTGGGAGGCGAACCTGGTCTTCTGTGGCCATTATATAGATGATTTCTTTTTTATTTGGAATGGGGATATCACTTCGGCCACCTCTTTTGTTGACACTTTGAATACTAATCTATTAATTTATCTTTCACATCAATGTACAATAAACATTGGATAGATTTTCTTGATATATCCTTAGAGATTAAGGAGAACAGGATTTGTACTTATAACTTTAACAAGTCTGTTAATGCCAATTCTTACCTGCATTTTCGGAGTGCTCATTTTGCCCCTTGGAAGACTAACCTCCCCAAGAGGCAATTGGTGCACCTAAGTCGCAATTGTAGTAGCTTAGATATTTTTTCGCACCAAGCAATGGAAATGATTGATGTGTTCAAAGAACATGGATATCCCAACTCATTGCTAATGAATACCTATAAAGAAGTGTTAGATATGGATAGATCCTCTTGGATAATCAAAAATCTAAAAAATAGAGATATATGAATAGTACAGAGAATAGGGAAACAGCTTTTGTATGCAAGTATAAAAACAGTTTTAGGGAGATTAAAAACATCATCTCATGTAATTATCGACTATTAAGACAAGACAATGTGTTGAAAGATATCCTCCCTGCCAATCTAGAAATTATTTTCAAGAGAAGTAAAAAATAAAAACTATTTTAGCACCAAGTCATCAAAGAATGCTAAAGAGTGAGAGTCAGAAAAGATCAGATTGGTTGACAGAAAAACCATCAGGTTTTTTTAGATGCGGCAAAACACGCTGCACAATGTGTACCCAAATTCCTAGACATACTAAAGAGGTCCTTATACCAACTAGTAATGATACATATAAGATTCTTCATTCCTTAATTGTGACTCTAAGTATATAATTTATATGTTGTCCATGTAATTTGTACTACATCAGTAGAACCATGAGAGCCCTGAAGGTCCGGTTCATGGAACATCATAGAAATATTATCAACAAAAATACACTACATAGTGTTTCACGCCACTTTGTGGACAAACATCTTAGTGACCCCACACAGTTATCGATTGGGGGATTGGAACATACAGTATCTCCCATTTAGATTGCAGAGACAAAAGACATAACAGATTATGTTGCATAGAGATTTTTTGGGATGTTGAAATACAACTCACTTTTTCCCGATGAGCTCAATGAGGCAATTGAACTCAATGTTGTGGTATGAGATGTAGCAACTCCTTATCTTTATTATTTCTATTATAATATATTAATTTGTTTGTTTTATTTAATGTAATTAAGTTAAATCATTATGCTCTCTGTTATTAGTGAAATAAATCTAGGTTTATATTATTACTTTTCATAATTTTATTTATGATTCATTATAGTATTTGATTTTTTATTATATGGTCTGTTTTACTTAGATTAATATTATTTGTATATAGGATATTGATTGTCTCATACCTACCTTATATTAGAGAATAATGGGTCTTTGTTTATTAATACATTGGACCCCAGATCACATGACCGGGAGCTGGTCACATGACAGTGTACTAAACTAACGTGGTGACTTATGGGATATGTAGACTTCCATGTTTATACAGAAGTATAGCATTGGATGCTCTTGAAAAGCATACTCATCATGTCTCTATGAGAACCCTTTTCAAGGTCAGCCCTATTCAAAATGCAAATTAAATTTGGGATATTATATGAGGAATGTTTTTATTATGTGGTGGTTTTCTATGAACTGATTTTATTCTCCATATCCAGCCTAACTTCCAGGTTACGTTGCTTGTCATGTGACATGGATACTTTCCAATTTATGTGGAATATATGAGGTGAATATACCTTTGTTTTTTGGATCTATATTATGTGACATTTAGGATTATATATTTACTGATTATATATATATATATATATATATATATATATATATTATACAATGGACAGTTGATTGTGTTTTAAGATGTATTATGAGTGTGGATCTGATTGATTAATTGATGTACATATGTGCCACATGTTTTCTGATTAGGAACCATATATATATGCCATTGTGGATCACTTATAGATATGCTCCTGAGGAAGCTGGATACAATTTTAACCAGTGAAACACGTTGAGCTTACAGACCTACAGAGATACTCCTATCCACTCACTGGCTATATTGACTTCTGGACTTTATCAAACCCCTGTTTACTTTGGCATCACAACAATTTTCTGGTGGAATACCACATTCTTGAGAATATCTGCATCAGCTACTGTATGTTGCCAAGGACTGTGAATAACTCCATTATCCATGCCGGTATTTTAATTGCTTAAGGGACATTTAAAGTCATATATCTTTATTCAACCAGCACATGACTGTGTATTATATGGAAGGAGTATCCAGTAAGGAATTACTTAACATGGTTCATCTACTGTACACCTAATATGTGGCTATTTTAGTAGCATATATTTTTATGTATTTATGCATCACAGATGCTTTTTTAGGATTGTTGCAATTTGTAAATTCTTTATAATTGTGATATCAACTGTCAATTGGTATTTGTTTGATTAGTTTCTTATTTAGCAGCACTGGTATTTTTTTTGTTTTTGTCTATTTTGTATTAGGGGCCTACATCCTCTATATGCCAGCAGCACTCTGACAGCACTTATGGTTTATTGTGTTTTGCACAGAAGATTTTCCTGCTTGTGAAAGAATTCTAGGGTTGAACAGTTCCTCCTCATCCAAAGGAACTGTCCCTTAGGGATATTGTCTCTGTGGTGATGCGATGGTCCTCCACCGAGAGTGCAATGTCTAGAAAAGTTATATGTGTGGCATGAATAGTACTAGTGCATTTGAGACCATAAGTATTACAGTTAAGTTAGTCCATAAATTGATGGCTGAATTTAAATCCCCATCCCAAATGAAATACAAATCATCAATATAATGACCGTAAAGGACCAGGCTCACCCCGTGTCCCGCCCTAATGTGCTCTTCCTCAAACCTTCCCATGAACAGATTGGCAAAACTCGGGGCATACCTGGTCCCCCTAGTGGTACCCCGTGTCTGTAAAAAATATTGTGAATTGAAAAGAAAATAATTGAGATGCAAAATAAAATGTATGGATATAAGAATGAATTTGCTAGTCTCCTTCATCATAGTGTCATCCATTGTTAAATAATAATCCATTATTTTTAACTCCAATAGGTGATCAATATTAGTATAAAGTGATTCAATGTCACAAGTAATCATAAGGTAAGTTGATTTCCATTCTACACCTCCTATCATGTTCACAAAGTGGGTGGTATCCTTAATATACAATTTCAGAGACTCTATTTACTTTTGTACGGTACTGTCTACATAAGCTGAAAGATTTTTAGTCATTGACCCCACACCAGAGATGATGGGTCTTCCCGGGGGTGTAGTAAGCGATTTAGGAATCTTTGGTAGATAGTAAAATGTGGGGACCACTGGGTACTGTGAATAGAGAAAATTGAAAGTATCTTGTGAGATCACATTCTAGGTTAAGGCATTATCAAGCATATCATTAAACTGCTTTTTGTAATTCTCAGTTAGGTCCGACTGTAGTTTTACATAGAAACAGTCATTGTTTAACTGTCGGTATGCCTCTGCTAAGTAATCTTCAGTATTTAGGAGGATAAAACTCCCCTTTTTTCTGCCTGTTTAATTATAGTATTGGGATCAAAGCATAGATTTTTTAAGGCTAACCTTCCTTGTTTACTTTTATTGTCCATCATGTAACCTTTTTCTGTTTTTTTTCACATAGCACTCTGAATTGCTCCATTGTTGCTTTAAATAATCTTTCAATAATAGGTCCTCTATACTGTAATGGATAAAAGTTAAATTTTGCTTTAAATTTATCTGACCTTACAGTTTGAGGACCTTTATGGATGTCATATATTTTGACATTTTGTGTATTTTCCATATATAAGCATTCCAGAATCTCATCATCTTATCTTCCTTATCAAGGGTTAAAGGAGTTCCATCTATAACTTTTTTATTTAGCTTTTTTATGGCAAAATACAGTTTTTGACTTAGGGTCCTAATATAACGATTCAGATCTATGACATGATTGAAAAGATTAGGTTTTGACACAGGTGCAAAGTTTAATTACTTTTCCAACAGTTTTAACTTGTCATCCTTCAGTTTCTTGGATGACAGGTTAAACACTCATTTCCCTTTTACTCTGAATTTAGTCTTACATTTTTTGTTGGATTGGCCTATTCCTCTCGTTCCCCTTCTTCTGTATCTCTTAGCTAATTTTGTTCTAATTTGTTCCGAACTGGATTTCTTTGATACCTGTGTCCTTCCCCTAAAAAAATTTTTTCCTCCTCTCATATTCTGTTGATTCTTCTCTGTTCACTCTTTCCTGCCTGCCATCACCTCTTTATTTTCTTATTATAGAGTTTGGTCTCCGTCTTGGGGAGATATAGTCATTAAATGTCTCAAATCTATTTCTCAGTGATATGGGTGTTGTTAGTTTTTTTTTAAACAGTTGACATCTCTTTATTTTCTCATCAAAAAAATGTTCTCTCCCATAATTGTTCCTACCATCATTTATTGGACCCTGTTTTCTTTGGGGTCTCCAATTTTTGTTTGACTCGTTCTCATAACCTGTAGTTAATCACATACTCTTATTTCTATTATAGGAACATACCTCTCATTTATCATAATCCTGTCTATCTCTGTTTAGTTTTCCATTTTTCCTTAATATAATCAATATCTCAAATTCTTTGATCTTTTTATTTACATTAGTATAAGTTAGATAATAACATAATCTTTCTGAAATCTGATATTTTAAATCAAAAACTTGCTCCAAGTTTCTTTAAAAGAAAAGGGGGAAATAACAAAAAAAATAATAATACATGGATTCCAGAATGACCAGTGGGGTTCCACCAATGTGGAAAAACTATCTGTTTCACTTGCAAATGTACAAATAAAAAAACGGTTGGATTTTTCTCATTTGTGATTGTGACCATCGCCATGAGTTCCGTCGTTTCATCAAAGCCCCAAGTCATGACTTTATGTATTTTGTGTGCTCTGGATAAAGTGTGTGTGTTATTATAATTCTATACTTCAGGAATGGCTGTTTGCGAGAAATGGGTACAGTGTATCAATATTGGATTGCATAAGCTAATCAGAACAGATGGTTAAGTGGCCTTTGAAGACACAGCTTCCTGGATGTAATGTTTGCTCTCTCCCTAGGGGGGCTATGATGCAAGTCCAGTACGCAGACACACTGACTGCTAGAAGGGTCATTTGTAACACCTTAGGCTAGCAGTCTTCCCATAATAATATACCGTCAAGGTCCAGTGAGGTATTTGAGTGTCAGGTCTTGTAGTTGTGCTAATTTGTGTCTACACAGACCCTGGGAGAACAAAGGAAAGTATTTTTGAGCCTGGAAAGGGTAGTGACTGCTGGGGGAGAGGAGGTCATGGAACTATAAGGCCCAGCAGTCCACACTGCTAGTTGTTTACTCTCAGGAAGTAGCTAGAAGCTAAAGGGTGCTACCCATTGTGGTGCTTGGAAGACTCCCTCCACCTGGATTCTCTAAGATCTTAGTATCAGATACTTTAGGATTCTGACTTTCTATCCTTTATATTTATCTGTAATAATTTTGTGCATTTATTATTTGTATGTCTTGTTTATTTACCTATTTTTCCGTAATTTAATCCTGGAGATATTTCTCAATAAATCCTAAAACTTTATAAGTGTTATCTCTGTGATCTAATGAATTCATGTGCCTGGAGAGGACCATGCTATATATGTGTAATAATAGTGAGTTTAAGTAAGATTCAAGTGTCTGGCAAATGTAAGAGCACTATTTTAATACTCTTCCTTGTGGCAGCTTAGGTAAAACCCATGTCACAACCACCCAGCTATTTCAGAATGGTTTATCTGAGTGTTGGCTGGGCACGGTGTCTTGACAAACTGGTGGCAAGCAGTGGGATTTGAAATTTTTGTTTTTATCATAAGAGCTTAAGTGAATTAGCGGTGTGTGCTTCTCAGAAAGTCAGCATCCTAATTTGCCAGAGTACGCTCAGTGATTAAATTTTAAAAAGACATACTGTGCACATTTGATATCTGTTCCTTCCCTTTCTCTTGTTTTTCTTTTTGTATCTTTTTCTTTGGCAAAAATTTTGAGGTCCAGAATGACCGTGGAGTACTTGCAGCTAAGCAGGGATGATCTTGTGGTCATGTGTATGCAGAGGAACATTGCCTGGACTGGCCTGAACAAAGATCAACTGGTCCAAGCACTCAGTGAGGCTGATCAGAACATTGCTGCCAAAGGTGGCCAAACAATGGACAACCCTGCTGCAGAAGCTCAGTCTATACTGGACCTTACAACAGATGCCCAGCGGGATCAGAACCCTCTGCTGGGTCAAGTGAGTCTGCACTGGAGAGTTGCCTTCAAACTGCTATAAGGCATATGAAGGATGTGGACTTGGCAACAGCCATGCAATTGGAGCAGTAGTACCAAGCAATGGTAGACAGGGAAACTGCAGCTGCAGAGCACCAGGCCAAATGCAAGTTCCAGATGGAGCTGGCCAGACTCAGCGGCCAGAACACTCACCATGACCCGGGTAGGAAAAAGCCCCGGCACGATCAATTCCGTGTGTTAGAGAAAGATGGCGACCTCTATACATTCCTGAGGGGATTTGAAAGGACTTGCTGACAATTTGTGCTGGAACTTAGAGAATGGTCCAGCTATTTAACACTGGGACTGAGAGGGAAAGCGCTGGAGAAATTTGCTGACCTTCCTCCAGAGCTGGATGGCGATTACCGTGCCATTAAAGCAATTTAACCTCACCCCAGAAGCTTATCGGAAGAAATTCAGAGACTCAAAGTGCAGTCCCTCTGGCACATATTCGGGACTGTTAGTGTACTTGTCAACCACAATGCATCAGTGGATTGATGGATTGAAAGTGATGGTCTTTGACAATCTGAAAGATCTCATCCTGCAGGAGCAATACCTCACACTGTGCCCTGCAGATGTGAAAGAGTTGGTTATGGACCTTGACCCTAAGTCATCGCAAGAAGCTGCCAGCCTGGCTGACAAGTACATAGCTACCAGGGCTCCAGCAGACAATAAATCATTTGGGATGACTGGGCAGTTGGTCTGGAAGTAGAGGAGTCCTGGAGGGCTCCCCACATTTGCCCCTTTGATGAAACCAGCTGTGGCTGCACCATTTTAGGGGGGTGAGTAATCTTGTTTTGGGCAATGCCCACATGTGTTTTAATTGCAACCAGGTGGGGCACATCAGTGCCAATTGTCACTCCAAGAAGAAATCTACATTCTTCCCTGAGGGAGGCCCAGCAGGGAAGTCTGTGCCAACTGTCCTGTATGCTTGGGGACCTCAGGGGTTGCCATGGGACAAACTGCATGAAGTAGTAGTCTGTGACAAGGTAACCATTGGCATGTGTAACTCTGGGGCTGATGTGACTCTGAAACACCCCAATTTGGTGTGCCCCAAGAACATTTTACCAAGGAGAACAATGGCTGTACAGAGGGTGGGCGGAGTACACTCTGCAGTACCCCTAGCCATGGTTTTTTTAGACTTGGGGCAGGTCATGGAATCCATGATGTTGGGGTACTTGCGGACCTGCCTGCCACGGTCTTATTGGGGACAGATCTAGGGAAGATGTCTGCTACATATGTGACTGACCAACATGTGGCCCCTGATGTGAAATTGCATGACAATAATTTTTCTCCACAGCTAACACCAATGCCTATAAACACTAAAGAGTCAATATGTACTGAGAATGATGTTGCTGATACCGCATGGACTAACATTTTTGAACTTTACAGGACAGAAAATGTGTATTTATGCATGTTCTAGCATAGAACCGAGTAATTTACAGTAAGCAAATTATTTTATTACTGTTGACGCAGTGACTATGCACAGTGCTGCATGAAGGGAAGAGTGTTTGTAAGCCCCTGCATATGTAGAGGCAGCAGCACTGAAAGCGTGTATTTTTAACCCCTGCAAGTGTTTAGGACAGTTCACTAGATGGCAATCCCCCTTCCCTCCTCACCTTCTCTCCTGTGAGAGCTGAGAAGGGGGGGTAGCCTCCCAGTTCACTACCCTCCACTGACCAGAATGTGTTTAAAATATGTCTCAACACAGACCCAACTCTGGAGTCTGTAAGGGCTCAGGCTAATCAGATGTGTACAGAAGGTGACTCAAATAGGATATTTTGGGAAAATGGGTTTTTGTATAGAGCACAATATTAGCGCTGAGCAGTCCAATGTAATTATTGAAAAGCAATTGATTGTGCCAGAGTCATACAGGGATGGCTAATTGAAGGTGGCTCATGAGATTCCCCTGGCAGGACATTTGGGTGTGTCCAGAACCAAGGCCCAGCTAAGACACAATTTTTATTGGCCTAGCATGATGACAGACATAGCTAACTACTGTCGTTCATATCATGCATACCAGGTGGTAGGAAAGTTGGGAGATGTAAAAAGGGCGCCCTTAATACCCTTGCCAGTTGTCTCAGAACCCTTTGAGTAAGTTGCTGTAGACATTGTGGGGCCCCTAGCTATGCCGAGTAGCTCTGCGAAGGAATATATTTTGACAGTGGTAGATTTTGCCACACGGTAGCCAGAAGCAGTGGCTCTGCCATCCATCCAGGCAGATAAGGTTGCTGATGCCCTTATTGCCATATTTTCCAGGGTGGGGTTCCAAAAAGAGATGTTAACGGACCAAGGTACCCAGTTCATGTCAAACCTTATGCAGAGCCTCTGTAAAAAGATGCATGTGGATCACCTCATTATGACCCCATACCACCCCCAAAAGAATGGACTTGTGGAGAGACTTAATAGTACCCTAAAACAGATGTTGTGGACCTTTGTGGAGTGCAAGGGAAGAGACTGGGAACGGTTCCTGACGCACCTCCTTTTTGCATACCACGAGGTGCCGCAGGAATCTACCGGATTCTCACCCTTTGAACTCCTATATGGGCACCGCATGCATGGCTCTTTATATCGAATCAGGAAAGAATGGGAGGGTAAGATGGTTACTTCTGAGCAGTAAGTGGTACAGTTCAGGGAGAAGCTGCAATTCCTGATGGGGATGGTGCAGGATAACCTGAAAGCTGCGCAGGCAAAAAAGAAGAGGTGGTACAATTGCCATGTGAGAGAGTGCATACTTGAGTTGGGCAGAAGGTTCTGGTCCTAAACCTGCTGCAGCAGAACAAGTTGCAGGCAGCCTGGCAAGCCCCATACTCCATAATACAGCGCATCAATGATGTAGATTATGTAGTAGCACAGGAGGCAGGCCATAAAAGTCAGAAACTCTACCACATCAATATGCTTAAGGCGTATCATGACAGGGAAGCGTGTTTTGCAGTTGTGTGTAGCTTGCGTGAGAATGACCAGGAACCTGACCCCCTGTTAAACCAAGCAGTTCCTGCCTAGGAAGGATTGTCTCTGACAGAAGCTCGCCGAGGTGAAATGCTGACTGCAATAGCAGCTAGGTCAGCCAGCTTACACACTACACCCGTATCAGGTACATTTTCCAGGGAAGCCTGGCAAGACACACCTAGTGATGCATCATGTTAATCCTGGCGCCCAAACTCCACTGTGACAAGCAGCCTACCACACCTCCCCAGAAGTGTTAGCATCCATGAATAGGGATATTGATGAGATGCTGCAGCTAGGGGTGATTCCAAGGTCTCATAGTTCATTGGCAGCCCCTGTAGTACTTCTTCCCAAGAAATGTGGAGGTACCCGATTCTGTGTTGATTACAGGAGGCTGAATGAGGCCACAGTGTTCAATGCATTCCCCATGCCTAGGATAGATGACTTGCTGGATCAGTTGGCCCAGGCACACTACATCACTATCATAGATCTCAGCTAAGGGTACTGGCAGATTCCATTATCTCCCAAAGCCCATGAGAGGTCTGCATTTATTACCCCATTTGGGCTGTTTGAGTTCCTCATCATGCCCTGCTGGCAGGCCAGGAGGGACATGCAGTAGCGTACCTAGATGACATCGCTGTGTTCAGCCAGACATGGGAGGAACACCTGAGACACCTTGATAGTGTGTTGCACAAAATCACTGGAGCAGGTCTGACTATCAAGTCAGAGAAATGCCAGTTTGGCATGAGTGAGGTGCAGTACCTGGGACACTATGTAGGGGGAGGTACTCCACACCCAGAACCAAGCAAAGTGAAGGCTATCACAGCATGGCCTACTCCTCAGGACAAAAAGAAGGTCAGATCAATCTTGGGGACTGCAGGGTACTACCGTAAATTTGTACCCAATTACAGTACACTTTCCAAGCCCCTAACCGACCTGACCCAAAAGAAGCATCCGAATCTGGTCGCATGGATTGGAGAATGTCAGCAGGCCTTCTGAGCCCTGAAGTCTGCCCTGGCTCAGTCTCCTGTGCTGCAGACCCCAGATGTTACACCCAGGTTGATTGTGCGGACTGATGCCTCTAACTACGATCTGGAAGCTGTCCTCAGTCAAGTAGATGGGTAGGGAAAAGAGCACCCTGTCCTCTACCTGAGTAGGAAACTGCTCCCCCATGAGGTGGCATAAGCCATGATTGAAAGAGAATATTTAGCTATTGTGTGGGCATTGCAAAAGCTGCAGCCATACCTCTATGGGAGAGACTTCATGGTAATCACTGACCATAACCTACTTAGCTGGCTGAATAAGATTTCCGGGAGTAATGTCAAATTGCTGAGATGGAGTCTCATGCTACAGCAGTATACATTTACCATCCAACACAAAAAAGGGGCAGAGCAGGGGAATGCAGATGGACTCTCCCGGCAAGGCGACGAGGTAAACGCTGTGACAGAGGGAGATAGGTGATGGATAATGCCATCTCCCTGCACCATTTTTAGGAGGGAGGTGTGACTATCACCATGGGTTATGGCAATTCATCAAAGCCCCATGTCATGACTTTATGTATTTTGTGTGCTCTGGATAAATTGTGCTTGTTATTATAATTATGTATTTCAGGAATGGCTGTTTGCGAGAAATGGGTACAGTGTGTCAATACTAGATTGCATAAGCTAATCAGAACAGATGGTCAAGTGACACCTGGCATTTGAAGATAAAGCTTCCTGGATGTAACGTTTGCTCTCATCCTAGGGGGGGGGCATGGTGCAAGTCCCGTATGCAGACACACTGACTGCTATAAGGGTAATTTGTAACACCTTAGGCTAGCAGTCTTCCCATCATAAAATACCTTCAAGGTCAAGGGAGGTATTTCAGTGTCAGGTCTGGTAGCTGTGCAAATTTGCATCTACACAGACCCAAAGGAAAGTATTTTTTAGCCTGTAAAGGGTGAGGGCTGCTGAGGGAGAAGAAGTCATGGAACTATAAGGCCCAGCAGCCCACACTGCTAGTTGTTCACTCTCAGGGAGTAGCTAGAAGCTAAAGGGTGCTGCCAATCATGATGCTTGGTGGACTCCCTACACACAGATTCTCTAAGATCTCAGAGTAAGATACCTTAGGATTCTGACTTTCTATTGTTTACTTTATCTGTAATCATTTTGTACGTTTATTATTTGTATGTCTTGTTTATTTACCTATTTTTCCTACAATTTAACCCTGGAGATATTTCTCAATAAATCCTAAAACTTTATAAGTGTTATCTCTGTGCTCTAATGAATTCACGTGCCTGGGGAGGCCCATGCAATATTTGTGTAATAACTGTGAGTTTAAGAGAGATTTAAGTGTCTGGCGAATGTAAGAACGCTATTTTGATACGCTTCGTTGTGGCAGCTTAGGTAAAACCCACGTCACAACCACCCAGCTTCGTCAGTTTGGCGTATCTGAGCATAGGCTGGGCATGGTGTCGTGACAGTGACAAAAGAGACCTTTCGTATAAAGAGTTTTCTAAACTGTAGAACAGAGTATGTGATATATGTAATGGACTGTGGGTGTGATTCTCAGTATGTGGGCCACTTAACCAGACCATTGCATGTGAGATTCATGGAACACAAGAGGAACATACTTATGAACTCCAGAACAAAATTCCTAAATAGGCATATGTCAGACTGTCAAAAAAGAAATATGACTAGTATCAAGATCAAAGCAATACAACAAGTCAAAATTACAAAAAAGGGTGGAGATAGGTACAACTTGCTATGTATGAAAGAGGCCTTCTAAATTTACAATTTAAAAACACTGTATCCAGGAGGTCTTAATGACTTCATATAATTGAATAATATTTTAAAACTCTAGGAGCATAGGTATTAAAATAATGAAATATGTTTCTAATTGGATGGTAATGTCTAGATTAGAATGTGCTTCATATGGGGAAAATGATAACCCTAATATATATAGACCATGAATTGTCTTCTAAATACTAGGATATTATTTAAAAAAAAAATGATCTTATGTTGTTTTGTTGGATTGTGTTTTTTTTATATATTATATATTAATATTTATATATATTATATTTTCACATATTTATCTATATTTATGATTAATTATGTGATAGGTACATGTCACTAAATTTGTTTGATAGAATGTGAAGAAAATAGGCAAGAATAATGCGCAATTGGTTGATAGAATCTAGATAAAATGGCTGCTGAAATACACTAACTCCATAAATTAAATTAAATAAAAATGGATGTTTTCTAAAAATGACCACTGGAAGGCAGTAGAAACCATTTTAAAAAGCTAAAATAGACAATGAAAATGGTTGCTGGAACACATGCAATACCAGCTGGAGTACAAAGACCAAAAATGGATACTCAAAATAGCTGCTGGAACGCAGGCAGCATCTTCTGGAATGCATAAAATGGCCACTGGAATGCCGATGACATAGGCTCGAATGTATTTGAAAAAACAGAAATTATCATCTAAGACGGCCGCTAGAACGCTTGCGATGTCAGGTGGAATAGAGACAAAAACGGAAGTAGCGGTAATGGAATCTGCGACTGAAGTAATAAGCCACAGCAGCATTGTATTCTGCAATGATGAATGTAATTAAGTGGGTTTAAAAGGATGCATGTCTATGTAGGGAGTATTCTGTCTGAGGAAGCCGCTGAGACTCATAGAGAGACGGGAAAATGCGTTATAACTCCCACAATTGTGTTGCTCCACACTGCATGCAGTGAAGAGCCCTGCCACTTGAAAAAGGGGAAATCTAATACCCTATACAAAACTCCCAGTGAGTATTTCCATAATGAGTGACACAGAAGTCACTGGAGGATTGAGTCATTCTCCCACGGAGAGTGGAACATTACTGCAAAGTGGGCTGACTGATTGGACTAGTTACACTATATTTAAGTAGTTTTGTTATAAAGAGCTAAGGAGTATCAACTATATTTTCATAAAAACAGCAGCAGGAAAGGCACTATCTTTATATAGTATATGTTTCATTAAACTGGAGGATTGAACAAGTCTTATTGAGACTCATTTTACATTAAGTGGTCACCAGATCGATGGAGATGTGACTGTGTTTTTAGTCTACTAAGGAGCAGTGGCGTAACTAGGGTAGGGCAAACGGGGCACATGCACTGGGCGCCGTGGGACCGGCAGCATGGGGGGGCGCCACTGGCCACGGTACCAGCCCGCCCTAGTTAGCTAGTGTAGCACCAGGAGGAGGGTTGCAGGCGGGCGAGCTCAGGCTGTACTGACACACACATCGCCGTCAGTGCTGGCGGCGATGTGTGTGTTAACCAGCAGCCAATGAAAGTCAGACAACTCTCATTGTCTGCTGCTGCTACTGCTGCTGCACACACACATCACCGCCAGCGCTAGTGGCGATGCGTGTGTTAAACAGCAGTCAATGAGCCTCAGATGCTCATTGACAGCTGCAGCCACAGCGCCCACTGCAACAGCCGGCTCCCGTCTGGCTCTGGCAGTGGGTAATGGGGAAGACGTCATGACGTTTCTCCCATAATGCAGAGCGCGCCAGCCCAGGAGAACTGGCGTGTAGACGACGGCGGGAGCGTGGATTCAGGTAAGAATTTTTACTTTATTTGTTTCATTTCAGTGTGTATTTATCAGGGGGGCTAAGGAGGGGACTACTAATGGGGGCACTGCTTCGGGGGGTGGGGGTGCGGGTTCCACTACTGGGGACTACTACTGGGGGGGATACTACTGGGGGCACTGCTTTGGGGGGAACCAGTACTGGGCTCTACTACAGGGGGGGGACAATTACTTAGGAGGGGACTACTACTGGGGGCACTGCTTCAAGGAGGGGCACGGGACCACTACTGGGGGCTATTACTGGGGGGGATACTACTGGGGGCACTCCATTGGAAGGACCACTGCTGGGGTCTACTACAGGGGCACTGCATTAAGGGGGACTCCTACTGGCCCTGGTATTTTCTGCCAGGGCCTGACCAATGGTCACGTTGGCCGCAGCATTTTGCTCAAGGGCCTCAGCCACCCATACCAGACTGGTGTCCATCCTCTTCAGAATCTCCGTATGGAAATCCGATTTAAAATTAAGTTCTGTGAGGAGGGACACTGCCTGCGAGGGGGATTGCCCTGGACTGGCTTCTGCAGGGTCCTCAGCCGGATGTACTGGTTCCTACCCAGCAGAAATTCTGCGGCCAAGGCTCCCCTCTGGAGCAGACTCATCCGCCTGTGTCTCTGTTGGAAAAATGAGAAAAGAGTCACATTAGAATCTACATATTGGCACAATAACATTTCAGAGTTGGTGACATTACAATATTTACCTGGCACAACATGAGGAGCCGCAAAGTCTGGCATGTCCGTATCCATGTTGGACACGCCAAACACCTCCACAGGCTGCACACACCCCTGTGCCAGCTTTTCTAAATCATTCAACTCCAATGACACAGGGGTGGGACCCCCACCTGTCCCCCTTGCATGCCTAGCCCTGTCTGCCAGTTTTTGCTTCAGGCGATATTTGAAGTCGGCCCATCTGTGGGTGAAATTGGAACCATTATCCTTTTGTTTAAAATGGGTTTTGGTTTTAGGGGGGGCAAGTGTTTACTTACCACCGTTTGACATCCCGGGCTAGACGGACATAATCACCCACCCTATTGACATCAATGGCTACCTCTTCCCACATTCTCCACTTCTTGCTTGCACTCATATTCCTGTCTGCCTGTGGCAGGATGTCCACACACTTCTGAATCAAAACCTCCATCTCCTTTCTTGTGAATTGTGGCTGCCTTTTCTTTTTGGCAGCTTTGCCCGGAATACTGGGCCTGGCAGCCTCTTCCATGTCATCCTCCTCACCTATTTGTGTAAATTTGGAGAATTGTCAACTTCACAACTTGCACAATATTATGTTTCTAATTAATCATTGAGTCAAAATGCCTGAAATACTTACTGCCAGACTGTTGTCCATTGTTTCCCTGGTCTGTAGCAATGTCTGAGCTCCAAACAAGAAATACACCAGAATGTTTGGTCTGGTTCGAGACGTATTTATACATGCATCCTTATTTTTCGGCCGCATCATTGATTGTGCATTCCTATGATCCCTCCTTAATTTGTGCGGGAAACTAAACACTATTTATGACTTGGGGCGTCTCGAGTCGAGGTGGCATTTTTTGATTGTTAGAGGTTACGTTGGTTGGAGTTGATTGTTGGCGGGTTTTGGAGTTGGCATTGGTTGAAGTAGTTTATTTTGGATATATTTGCTTTTTTTATTTCCGTTCGCATTTTTTCTGTTGGATTTCTTTTTGGCGTTTCTTGTTTTAGTAAGTTTTTGGAAGTCTAACTTTGCTTAAATTTGTGTCTCCTTCTGTTTGTGAATTTTCTAACGTTTTTTTGTCGTCATTTCATCTCTCTTATGTTTTTTGTTTGGCTGTGCCCCAAAGACCTTTTGATCCGGAATCTTATATATTATCTCTTGGTAAGTTCATTTGTTTAATTGTTTTGTAAATGTTCATGTTTGTCTTTACGCAACTTTGGGTGGCCTTACACTTGTAACCTTTGTTTTTCTAACTCCGAAATGTTTTAAAAATGCTTTTTTTTTGTAGCTGCGGATTTTTTAACTTGCATTTGCGAACTAATTAGCGCATTTTTATTAGTTTCTATTGTGACTTGTATTTGCGAAATAATTAGCGCATTTTTAAATGCTTATTCATCCCGTAAAATTATTTGTGTTTTCTCTTTTGCATTTGTTGCTTACATTTGGCCACAATTTGACATAGTGTGCGCAATGTTGTTTTGCTCTTTGGCTAAATGTGTGTTTATCCCCTTTTATGTTTTGTCTTGCACAACATTGGAAAACAGAAATGCCCAGCAGAAAATGATGTATATTTATGTTGTGATTATTTCCAGTTTGCACGTATCATGACAATACCCCGGCATGTAAGCATCAATGGATGGTATCATCAAGCTAAGTTATATTTTTGTTTTTTTGGGGGGTTAAAAAGCCTTACATTCAAATCTTGCCATTTCAGGTTGATCTGGGTCGGATTGTTCTGGCCATGCTCCCGGAAGCTGACCAACCTCAATCTCAGCCCAGGGGTAGGCATCGTAGGCGTGCAAGGCCCCAGATATATAGAACACATGTCACCCTTTTTGGAATGCCCGATGATGAGGTTTTAAGACGCTACCGTCTTCCTCCCAAAATCATCATAGACACTCTCTCATTAATAGAGAGTGATCTTGAGCGGCAAATTGACAGTCCTACAGCAATACCACTACTTTCGCAATTTATGGCGGTGTTACATTTCTGTGCCTCAGGATCGTTTCAAACAACGGTGGGAATAGTGGCGGGCATCTCCCAATCCTCCTTTTCCCGGATCCTGAGGGCAGTGATGGAGGCACTTTTCAAGCACCTCCATCATTTTATTCAAATGCCTTTGGATATGGGTGCCCTTAGTGTGGCCAAGGCCAATTTTTACCAAATAGCTGGCTTCCCACACATCATAGGGGTTGTGGATGGTACTCACATACCACTTCAGCCTCCAGCACGGCTGGAGGCAATATTTAGAAACCGGAAACACTATCACTCCCTGAATGTAATGGTGGTATGTGATGCCTCCCTCCAGATCCTGTCCCTGAATGCAAAATTACCAGGAAGTGCTCATGACTCCTTCGTCATCCGGCAATCAGGGATATGGCACAAATTAACCTACCTACAAGCTGGTGATGCGTGGCTTCTGGGTAAGTGGAGACCTTTAGTACATAACAATGTTAAGCTTCATACAGAGTGATCCTGATGTTGTCTATTCTTTTTCACAGGAGACAGTGGCAACCCTTGCACGCCCTGGCTGCTCACTCCTTATTTGGCTCCCACACCAGGGCCACAAAGTGAGTTTAATGCCACACTTACAGCCACCAGGCAAGTGGTGGAGTGCTGTATCGGCCTTTTAAAAGGCCGATTCAGATGCCTCCACCGCTCTGGTGGTGAGCTCATGTATTTGCCGGATATGGTTTCGAAAATTGTGGTCCTGTGTGGGATATTTCACAACATCGCCATAAGGAGTGGTGTCCCAATGCAGCCAAAGGATGCCTTACCTGAGGATGGCCCCCCCGAGGTTGGTCGGAGGTCAGTATGTGGGGAGGCCATACGCGATGATGTGGTGGCCAGATATTTTAGGTAATTATTGTCAAAACAACAGTGTTTATACCCAATGTGGTACGGTTTGTTTGAGAACATCTAATTAATTGTTTTTATTTTCTCCATCTTCTGTTTTTTTCCATAATCTTTGGCACTCCAACGATGACTACTTCCTGCTACCCTTAAAAAACCTGTATGTGGAAATTTTGGAGATATATTATGGAACCCATCATGCAACGCCATATTTGTGGAATCATGTTGGCATGGTCCTTCGTCAACCAGTTCTTGATTTGTGGTGGGTTTTTTTAGATTTTTTGTGTGTTGTATTTTTGATTATCACTGTGTGTTTTGTTTGTGAGTGACCACTTTGATTTTGGAGTTATGTTGTGATTAAATGTCTTTAGAGTGAAATTTTGTACCTTTTTTTGAACGTTACAAGCAAGTGTAACCAGGTTCACACACGTTACATTTGCCTAAGGGGTAATCCAGTAATGACGCAAGTTGAGCTAAAATGTAATATGTTTTCAGGGTCCAAACCAACACCCAAAGGAATCCTGTACAATCAGTTGGCTTCATCATATCGGCCTAAGCAGCTTGCACCCCAAATAGGAACCTGTAAAATGTATTAATAGCTAATTGTGACTACACCAAAAAAGGGAAATGCGATTGTTACTGTTAGGTGTTTCTTGTGCCTGTTTTACATAAAAATACAACACACAATCTTAGTGACAAAAATTGAAAATCCTTGCAGGAAGAGTCTACTTGTGTCAGGGTAAACAATCTCTGATTTTGAAATAACGAATGAGACAGAACGTTAATTTGAAAATATTAATTTATTTACATATAGCAAAAAAAACAAAAAAAACTAGTCCCTAAGGAGGACCGACATATGGTCAAGGACCACCAGCAGACTGATTATATTGTCCCACATACGGGCCACACAGGCGGCTAATTCAGCCCTACGCCTCTGTTCATCTGTGGGTGAGAAAAGTGTGGGGATTAATACAACAATAATGAAACCACATTAAAAAACAAGCCAAAACAAACAAACCAACAATACAAATATTTGGAAACAAAGCATAATTACACCATTAAAACCCATCCCCCCAAAATGGTGTAGCCCAAAAATACAAGGGCAAATAAAAAAAACAGACAGGTGTGATATGTGTATGGTGAAATCAGCAGTAACAGGTAAAGTCAATCTGCAAAATGACCAAAAGTCTACCCAAAAACTCAAAAAAAGGGAACGACACATGATTACATACAAACAGTTTGTGGCGAAAAAGAAACAAAATGAAAAACATACCGGTAGAAAAAACGGCAGCTCCAGAAGGCCCTCCCTCGTCCTCCTCGGAGGTGCCTCCATTCCCCAATGATCTGGGTGGGGTAATTTCTGAATCCAGGGAGGGGGTAATTCAAAGAGGGGTGGTTGGAGGAGAGGGGGAATTGGGACGGAGGGGAAGGAGCCCCGAAATTTCCACCAGAGGGTCTAGGAAGGCTGGGGAGGAGTGGGAAATAGGGGAATTTGGGGTTGTGGAGGGTTGGCTGGGGGTTGGGGAGAGTAGGCATGAGTGCCGTCTGGGAAGATGATGACACCGTAGTCTTTGCTGTGCCCCTAAAAGATGTGAAACAAATTGTGGTTAGTTTCAACCCAAATCCGAGTAAAACACTATTTTTTGACCCCCCCAAAAAAAACATGGCCATGCAGATATGAGTACAATGCATAAATATGACATACATGAAAACATGGCCATGCAGATATGAGTACAATGAATAAATATGACATACATGAAAACATGGCCATGCAGATATGAGTACAATGCATAAATATGACATACATGAAAACATGGCCATGCAGATATGAGTACAATGAATCAATATGACATACATGAAAACATGGCCATGCAGATATGAGTACAATGCATAAATATGACATACATGAAAACATGGCCATGCAGATATGAGTACAATGAATAAATATGACATACATGAAAAACATGGCCATGCAGATATGAGTACAATGAATAAATAGGACATACATGAAAAACATGGCCATGCAGATATGAGTACAATGCATAAATATGACATACATGAAAACATGGACATGCAGTTATGGCCACAAAGACAAACATGAAAACCACAGTCCCTAAAACTTACTTTCTGCGATCTGCATGTGAAAGCATGCCAGCAAGCGGGGCATCCGCCGTTGCAGGTCTGACCACCTGCACTCCAGCTGCCCGATCTGGCGGCGTGAGTCGAAGGAGCGCAGGCGGTTCCGTACCTCCGCATATGCGGAACGCTTTTCGCGGTTGGTGATGGGTGGAGGCTGGCTGGTGATCTGCCTATCCATCACCTCCGTTAGCACCATCAGCTCGCGCCTGGTGAATGCGGAGGCTCTCATGATGGCAATGGTGTATTTGTTAAAAATCATTTTTAATAAAGTGCCCCAAAAAAATTTGATTGGCTAATGTATTTGGGTAATTAACAGGACCAATTATATTGGTTAGTGTATGAGTCATGTGTTCGACAGTGCCAGAAATCTCTTGAGAGTTATGATAGGCTGGATGCAGTGACATGCGTAAGCAAATTTAAATAAAGAAATGAACCCCGGGAAATATACGGGTAGAAAAACAAATAGAACAATTGTTTAATTGGGGCTAACATGTATTTTGACAAATAAAAGCGAATGTTTAAGCCGTACGTATTCTGCGGGTAAACACAAACATGGACAAGATTAAAGTTTATTGCATTGTGTTAAAAAAAAACAAAAAAACAATTAAGCTAATTGATATATTGATTGGCATGATACGATTGAGGGAGGTAGGCAGAATAAACGAGCAGTTAATCGAAATCTGACAGTCCCACTTCCGGGTTGTACTTGTGCGTGCGTTCCCTTCAAGCCATTTCAGGGATGTACGCTCGCTATTTGGCACGCTCGTTAGTTAGAGGAGGGGTCGCTTGAGTTTGGGGAAGATGTTTGGCTGTGTTCAAAAATACGAGCGAGTGCTTGAATTTAAATATTTTTGTACGTATGCCGAACGTACGAACGGCCACTTGCGTCTGGGTCTGAATGAGGGCCATAGTCCCCATGTGGACTATGTCCGATAATTTGTGCAAGAAATAGTGGTATAACATGCTCTGTGGGATGTTATGTCATTTAAAGTTCAATGTCTTACTATGCGTTGGATTAACAGGATGATGTTCAATAATAAGCAACATTGCTTCTTTGTTTTTTAATAACTTTTTAGAGATTATTGGTAGTCATGGCAATGGGCCATGCAGGATGACGTCATCTGTGGGCGTTTACTCGGAAGCTGTGGAGATGCACATGGTGTTTGATAAGAGCATCAAAATGTTGATGTATTAAATCCTGTGCCTGTGCATCTTTTAAAACCGGAGTGACGCTGAAACTGTGTGTATATATATATTTATATATTAAAGATGATTGTGTCCGGTTCCATGTGAACTAGACCCACTGGGAATTCATGATCCAGACAGGATCCGAGTCCGGGCTTGGGTTTTCCCGTCTGACTCTGATCCCAAAACGAGGCAAAATGTCATCCTCCCACTGTCGACTGTCGGATTCTTGTGGGTTTGGAATTTAGGGGTGCTCTGTCCATCCAAAGTTGCCCAGTGTAAAAAAACATAAAAGCTAATAATATTAATGATATAATTATTTTTATTTTTTTGTGCTGTTCTGCAGCGTATTAATTTTTTATTCTGTGGTGCTGCCGGTATTGCAATATATAATATTCATTCATGTAAGAGGAAATGCAGTGTAAAATACTTAAAAATAAATATTGTGTAACTGTAAGTGGAAATGCAGTGTAATATTTATACAAGTATTGTAACAGTGTAAGTGGAAACAGTGTAATATACATAAAAAATACTGTGACACTGTAAATGGAAACACAGTGTAATATTCATACAAGTATTCTGACACTGTAAGTGGTAGCACAATGTAATATTCAACATGTATTGTGACACTAAGTGGAAATGCAGTTTAATATACATAAAAAAATATTGTAACACTAAGTGGAAACGCAGTGTAATATTCATACACGTATTCTGGCACTAAGTGGAAATGCGGTGTAATATACATAAAAAAATTATTGTGATACTGAAAGTGGAAATGCAGTGTAATATTCATATACATATTGTGACAGTGTAAGTGGTAGCTCAGTGTAATATTCATACATGTATTGTGACACTGAAAGTGGAAACACAGTCTTTACAGTACATTAAAAAATATTGTGACACTGTAAGCAGAAAGTAAATATTCATGAAAAATATTGTGATGTTGTAGGTCATCGATACCGTAGTGCAATATGTAAAATTGGTACAAATTGACATGTGTGCTGTACCCCACATTGTTCATGTTTGTTGATATGGAGAATGATCAGTTGAGAAGAGAGCAGGAACCACATACTATTGCTGTAGCTGCTGCCAGTGCCATCATTCATGACAATACTAGTCCGTATACATCATCTACTAAAGCCGATGCCCAAGGACATACATGGCTTAAGTCAGGGCATCCAAAATCAAAGAACAAATCTTTTACAGTGGTAAAGAAAAAATCAAAGGGAAAGTTAGCTGCAGAATGGCATAAAATTGGCAATATGCCTTTCACCACACAAAGTGATAAGGAAAGGCTAAGCCCTTGGCCTTTATTTATGACTGGTGGTTTTGCCTCTTATGAAAATGTAAACCCTTCTCCCTGTAGATGTTTAAAAAAAAATAAAATCATTAAGGCACAGGAACCAACTGTGTGCTCAGAAATGTCACAAATCCTTGAGGAGAGTCTAAGTGTGGTGGCAAGTGCAATGTGTGAGCCTGGCCTTTCCAAAACTGTACTCAATGAGGAGCCTCCTTCCACCACTTGTGCATCCTCTGGAAATGTGGGAATGAGCAGCACAAGTAAAAATGCTGACATAGAAATCAAGGATACTTCTGAGGAAGTGCACCTGGATGGGGAGGATATTTCTACAGGTGACACTATTAAGGATTTTGATGATGAGAATGTTGTTGATGAGGATGATGATGATGAGGATGTTGTTTGTGTATATCAGGCACCAGTGGAAATAGTTGTTGCCCATGAAAAGGGAAAGCCCATTGTCATGCCTTGGCATAAAACAAAAACTTCCACTTCTTATGTGTGGAAGCATTTCTACCCAAATCCAGACAACAAATGTCAATCCATCTATACCCATTGTAACGCCAAAGTAAGTAGAGGTAGGGATCTTAACTATCTAGGAACCTCTACCCTGTTACATCATCTACAGCACATCCATCAAAAGTGTTTGCAAAATTCTGAAACTTTGGCTAAAATTTTAAAACAAGCAGTCCAGCATCACCTAGCTCCCTTATCTCTGCTACTGTAGCTCCAAGCACCTTCCATCTTCACCAACAACACCTTCCTCAACAATATCCTCAAACATGATCGGAAATAGTCCTGCATTCAATTTGATAAGGCTAACTCAGTCCTCCTCTTTCCTGGATTTCTCGGAAGAATCCTTGAGTGTTATGCCTGCTGCTGCTGCTGGGACTGGATCTTCATCCCAGAAGAGAACCAGGAAAACTACTAGTAGTAGTTCAAAAAAACAATTGACTGTTAAACAATCATTTGCAAGGAGGAGCAAGTATTTTAGCAGTCACCCAGTGGCACAGCAGATCACTGATGCCATAACATCTATGCTGGTATTAGATATGCTTCTGATGTCCGCCATTGGTGCAGTGGATTTTAGAAAGTTAATTGAGGTCCTGTGTCCCCGCCACCAAATCCCATGTAGATTCCACTTCAATAGAAAAGCAATGCCTGGCCTGTACAGGGATGTTAAAAAAAACTTAATTAGTGTCCTACAAAATGCCCTGTACCCACTGTCCACTTAACCACAGATATGTAGACAAGTGGAACAGGGCAAATGCAAGATTACATGACTGTAACAGCCCACTGTACTGCCTTCAGTGGCACCAATAGCATTTTAGAAACAGCAGCTCATTCAGAGGCAGGCTACTCTGTATATCACCAGTTTAACTAAGAGGCATACCACTGACAACCTCTTAGAAAAACTCAGGGGAGTAATTGCAAAATGGCTTACACCACTTGGACTCTCCTCGGGATTTGTGATTTCTGACGACACCAATATTGTGAGAACATTACAGCTTGGTGAATTCCAATACATCCCATGTTTTGCTCACACAATAAACTTTGTGGTGGAACATTTTTTTAGAAAAAATGACAGAGCCATGCAGGTGATGCTCTCTGTGGCCCACAAAATTTTTGGACATTTTTGTCATTCAGCAGGTACATGTAGAAGATTGCAGCACCTGCAAAAAATGTTGAATTTGCCCTTTCACCAGATGAAGCAAGAGGTACTAAAAAGGTTGAACTTCACCCTGCTTATGCTTTAGCGGATGGAGGAACAACAAAAAGCAATCCAAAGCTACAAAACAAAGTATGGTATCGGAGAGAGGGGGAATATACCTTACTCAGACTCAGTGGAATATACTGTACTTGCCGTGTTGTGCAAAGTGCTGAAAACCTTTACATATAAATAAAATTAGATAAAAAACTATTTAAAAAAAGTGATTGTTAGCATAGATAGACACATGGGTGGAATTATATGTCCACTGAAAAGAATAACACAAATTGTGGCATAATACTGTTGCACTAGTAGCCTAAGCAAGTAAAACTTCAAGCAGCATGTATAAGGGATATCCTAAAGCCCTTGAGGATGCATATGTATAACATAAATAGAGAGTATAATTAAAAAAGATTCTTTAGTCTTGTGTTGTAATGTAGCAGTAGATTCAAATGTATCAGCAGGCAGAGAGTTAATGCCTTGATTAATATGTAGTTGACACAATATACTGTATTAATGATGATGCTTAATCCCATGAGCACCAATGAATAAATCTTAGAAGCATACCTTACAAACTGGGAATAGAAGCCTGTAGGAAAGTCATATTAGAAAATCCAGCATATTGTTGTCCATTATCATTTTTTCTACTCCTCTATACTGTAATTTTACATAAAAATGACTTTTTGTTTAACAATGGATTTTACTCACAAAAATGTGGGATGGTGGTAGGGTTGAATATGGCCCTCTTATATGCTAATATCTTTATGACCACCTGTGAAGTTAAACACATTACAAGTGATAACAAATTTGTACCTGACATCAAATTTTATATACAATTTATAGACATTCATTTGGACTGGTGGAGAACAGAAATTATTGGATTTTATTAATTATCTCAACAACATAGTATCATCTGATTTAGTTCCACTTTCAGTTCAAAGACCACCAATTTCCTAAATGTCTCAAATTTAAATAACATATAATAAATTGGCACAATATTCACAAAAGCAATGGACAAAAACACTTTATTGCATGCCTCCCGCTTCTATTCATATGCTCTTGAAAAAGGACTGCCTTATTCTCAACTCTTCAGAGTGATCCACGTACCCTCAGAGACATTAGGTCCAAAAATGCCCTTGAAATAATGGGTCAACATTTCTTAAATAGGTCATATAGTATATGGGAAATATCAAATGCTATTCAAATGGTAAGTCTATTGAAATGTGAATTACTACATTTAAAGACCACTGACATAACAGATATTGATTATTTTGGATACATTTAATCTTCACAGTGGCCTCAAAGTTCATAAATGAAACAGTGCTCCACCACTGGCATATTATTTCTTCAAATCCTGTTCTTTCTACAGTTATTAATTACATACCCCGCTTTGTTTACAGTTGAGTTCCTAATCTAAGAGACCTCCTGATTAAAACTGAGTGTTCTAATCAAACCAAAAGTTCCATATCAAACTGTCTTACTGTTGAACTGGTATCTACCACAGTACATGCTTTATGATGACATGCCCTTTCTTGTTGATGGGATAATTGTTCTGGAATGCTCATAACAATGAGGAATATAGACTTAACTGAAATAGTAAATTTGTAGTTTATGTTCTAATGTGCCCATGTGGGCTACTCTATGTGGGGAAAGACTTCAATAATGCTCAAGGAGTGGCTTGCACAAGCAAAGATCTTCTATCAAAAAGGCCTTATTGCCATTTCAAACTACCCTAGATATACCAAATGTACTTGTGGTCAAACACTTTTCAGAAATTAAACAATTATTACATAATTTAAAGTGCTTCATCATTGATCATATCCTGTCCCTCAGATAATAGGGAATGTATACTCCTATAGAAGGAGCACAGCTGGGTAAATTTAATAAAGTGAAAATTTTTAGAAGTGAGTTTTAGAAGAAATGTTGACCATAGCATCCACACTTTTACATTAGAAAATGTAACCCTTAGACTTAATTCTTTGGCACCAAGGGTCTTAATTAAGGCTTTAAATTGAATTGATTTTTTTTCTGATAATGTTGCCTTCTCTTATATCAGTGTTGGCTAACCTGGACACTCCAGCTGTTATGGAACTACATAACCCAGCATGCACTGCTACAGTTTTGCTATTAGGGCATGCTAAAACTGTGGCAGGGCATGCTGGGATATATAGTTCCACAACAGCTGGAGTGCAAAGGTTAGCCAACACTGTCTTATATTATAGGATTGTTCTGTGTTCTGTTGATTTTTATTTTATTTTTATTTTGATTATCCATCTTTGCCTAGTTTTGCTACATGAGGGTTGTAGCTTGGATATACTGTATTTTTCTTGTTGTAAATACATTTGTGACCAAGAACAGCCGGAGAATGGAATAGCATTTGGCACAATTCTGTTGGTCGCGGGATTGAGAGGCTATAGTCAGGCAAGTTGTTTATTGCTCAAAGTCTTGAAAAAGACCTTCCTTCAAGTTGAAGGGGTACATTAGCATAAAGGAATCTTATCAAGCAGTTCTTCTCCTCAAAGAATTTACAGGGATGTACAATATTACTAGGCAGGAAGCCTTCTTTTAAGCCACTCCAATATACATTACCACAGGGGGTAAGTCCGCCCTGGGTTCCTCTTAGCCAATCAAGCTATCTCACAAAACAAATAAATACGTCTTACATTTCACAGAAATTAAATCAATTTCCTTGATACCACCCAAAAACATTTGGTTTCCTAAGCACAATCTGAGTTAGCATATACTGTTTCTAAAAAGATAAATATAATGCAAATTTCAATGGCATTCATCCTTTCACATGTCTATGACTAAAACCAGTTTTGGCTTTCTGAGTCTTAACACCTTCTAAGTTCTTACACAAAATAGAAGCTTCCTAAACACAAACAACTTGTCTTTTACAAATTGTCTCCCTAGCCTGCATTTCAAAGGAAAGGCTTCTTCAGTCACCACCCAAACCTCCAATGCCAGGCTAGGGCAATTACCATATCCATCCCTAGGTGAGTATGTCTAACGAGCAGTTTGTCTCCAAAGGTCAAGACATTTTACATTTCTATAAATGCATTTAAACCCATTTTACATTTCTATAAATGCATTTAAACCCATTTTACATACAATACTACTGTATATTCAAACATGTCATAGACTATACTACTCCACTTTATACACCAATGCATTGCAGATGCAGTGCTCTACCACAAAATATGTGTATATTAATACAGTTTACTATGAACCATTCTCAGTGTGCTTTGAAACTGTGTCCACTTTAACTGTTTCAGCGCTGGTCGCAGTGGGTCCAGGCTGCGGCATATAAAACATTAAAAGCACACTTATTAACACTCAGCGCCTAGCGTACACATTTACAATGGGTGCCTGGCACCTTTTGTCCTTTTAAAAATAGTGCAACAGCATGGGGGTTAACCCCTTTAGTGCTGCAGCTGTCATTATACATGTGGGGCCGGCCTCCGGGCACAACATCCATCACCTAAATCACTGTATAATTAGCTTATCTGATATGGTAAGATTCAGTGATGTGTGGTGAGGTAAATGCCTGGGGAGGCACTTGCTACTGTAGTTTTAGAGCCGTTTTTCCTTGTTTTTTCCCTTTTTTTCTATTTCTTAATAATTTACTATGGTTCAGACAACCACAGTGCTTTTATGTTTTCCTTCTATTATATTGTATAACAGGTGTGAGACAGCCGCTGTGCTGATTTTTCTTAGTTCACTTGTTCTTGTGCTGTTACTCTACACCACTATCACTTGAGGCATTCCCATGCATATTGTTTAGGTGCATCACTGTATACAGTAGCATCGGCATGGCAACCTTCTAATTTCAATCATTCACAGCAGTTCTCCAATGGGGCTGCCCTTGATTGAATAGTCATTGGTTCTCTTTCTTGCTATATCTAGGTGCTGTCCAGTACCATATTGCTCCTGAGAAAAATTGCTCCTATGATTGAAACGGACATCATATGGGACAGCATGAAACTTCTTTGAGGTGTTTAATAAAACTTCTACTTTGTTTCAATGTAACAGTGAGTTCAGCTCCTTTTTATCTATATTGCTGGGTTTGAGGATTGTATATACAGTATACAGTACAGTAGAACTATGCATAACATGTAACGGCATAGTGTGAGAAATGGGTTGTATCTGTTTCTCATCTTCCCCACATAAAGTTCTCTGTTAATAAGACTGTGAGTGGTCAGCAAGAAATCATGTGGGGTTAAATATTTTTTCAGTAGGCAAAAGAAGTGCTTGATAACTGGAACACTTAGGGGTCTATTTACTAAGCAGTTTTAGGAGACAGAGTGAAAAGTGATAAGGTGCCATCCAATCAGCTCCCAACTGTCATTTTTCAAACACACCCTGTTAGATGACAGTTGGGAGCTGATTGGTTGGCACCTTTCTTATCACTTTTCACTCTGTCTCCTCTCACTGCTTAGTAAATAGACCCCTTAATGAAATATCCAAGAATTTTTGCCTGGAGGCTCAGCTCACTTTGGGAGATGTCTGGTATTATTGAGAAAAACTGAAGACCCTTTCCTTCTCTGTGCTACACAGAATGTCCTCCTTTCCTGATTGTGCTATTTCCCATCTCAGGGAACTGGAATTGGTTGTTATGGGTCACACTTTAGAGAACTTTGTTACCCACCCATATTTAAAATAGTCTGAATAGTTCTGTTTCAGCTTCTCATCTACTATAGAAACCATAGGCCTGGCCATGGGGGATATGTTACTGCAGAAGTAACAGACTGGGGCCCTCATTCAGAGGCACTCGCAAGAAGCGAGTGCTCGCTCTGAATGAGGGCGGCTGCTTGACTTTTGAAGTGCGGCCTCCTGGTCGCTAGCTAAGCTGTGGGTTACCACCCACAGCTTCAGCGAGCAACCAGGTTGATGGTCGCGATGGTCAAGACCATCGTGACCATCGGGGATTGCGACAAGACCCTTGAGCTCTAATCAAGCAGGAAGCTCCCCACTGACGCCCACAAATGGCATGCATTCCTTAAGGAACACCTCTGTTTGGTCAGCCACCCCCCCGGCCCGCCTACCAAATGCGGTAAGCTGTCGATCAACATCAACAGCCGCCCTGTTGGTAGCAAGCCCCAGAGTGAGAATATTTCTCTCTCGCTCCAGAGCTTGCGCATGCTCAGTGCGGCCGCTGCGCATGCGCAGGCCCTAAACATCGACCCGCTTGTGAGCGCTCAGCGCTTGAGAGCGGGTCTGAATGAGGGCCTGTGTGTGCAGCGGACACTAAACTGCATTGATTTTCACTGGGTTTATTTTCAGTTGGTAGGATGTGATCCTTTCACCATGACAACCACATTTACAAACAGCCGGAAGAGGATGCTGAGGCCTGACTTTGTGAATCAAGGAATGGAAATCAAAAAAGAGGCACTGGTTGCTCCTATAATGACCTTTCCTGGCTGGTTTTACAATACAAAGGTGGTTACATGGTTACACCAATCACAAATGAAAAATCTCCGAATATTAGATTTGTCTGCAGGTGGTAACTTGCATTTCACCCATGTATTCATGCAGCTGCTGCATTTGTTCCCCGGGCAACCTGCACAGCCTCATCAAGATGTTAGTCTTGATACTTATACAGGACAAACAGGAAGATGTCCCCTCCATCTCATCTTTTGATTTAGGATCCACCCTTACACTCAACAACATCTGTACTGATAAAAGGACATCCCTACTTCATTATATCTTAGACCCATGAGAAGGAATTCCTCCAAGTAGTGAGCCTCCCCATTATGGCCCATACCTGCTTAGTTACACCAAACAAGCTAAAACATTTAAAAAATGGACTGGAGATCCCACATCCTGTCAGTATATAGCTGTCTATACAGCAGAGACCATCAACATTAAAACCCATAAATCTAAAGGCTATAAAGGGTGCAAAGTCAAAAGCCAAAAAGGTAACTCTATATCCATTTTCACCATCAAAGCCCCTGCTCAGAAACTACGAACAATATCTAGGGCCTTCTCAAACAAGGATAAATGACTCAATAATCAACCTGGTAAACCTGGTCAATTGCATCATTCGCTGGATATAACTTACCTTATTAGGTGTGACTCCTAACAGAGAAATGCACAATTTGGGCAGTGGAGGGTTAAGGATGGCTTATGCACTCCAGCTGTACATTAGAGATGACCTTATCTCCAACTAATTGTCCTAAATCTTGCTCAGGCAAGACAAAATTACTCCTTTCTGGGGCACTCTTTAATATCACTTTGTAGTGTATAATTGTCAAATTTAAAATCACAATTTTATTTGTATACTCCTTAAATAGATTGCAATGTAAATTATATATAAAAAGTCACAATTTTTTTTAAAATTAAATTCTGTTCAAGAAAAATAATATTAATACTATTTAAATAACACAAAAATATGGGGCGAATATATTGGGAAAAATCTCTCTTTAGTTATATATAATATCTTAGAGAGTATTACATGATTGTTCATTATATTGTAAGGAAAAGAAATAGATTTGCACAGTCACATAAACAATTTTATAATGCTGCTGTAAAGAAACAGTACTTCCTCATCAATCATAAAATATACATATGTTAAAATATCATTATAGATCCTGAAACTTGTACATATGTACATATATTGTTTTATGGTTCACATTAATTCTAAATTGTATCCAGTGATGGTTATAGAATATAAGTAGGACCTTACAGTTTCTCTCCACTTCTGCTTTCTCTCATCTTACAAAGTATCAAATGAGTGATGAGAGAGTGGTAAGAATTTTATGTCTGTGAAACAACAGTAAGGTATGGTCTGTTAAAGACTTATAGGGTGTTAGATAATCTCTGATGCTTTACAGCATTGCAGGGGTTTAATGTGCCCCAAGTCAGTCAGACCATCCCTGAGAGGATAGGAGAACAGTGCCCAATTGCTGCTAATTGATGTTGTATTATAAAAAAATAGAATTTAATACATGGGTTAGTCAAACATAAATCGCATTACTGTATATATCTCATATTATCAGTTTCCTTGTAATATGGAAACAGAAGTGTGTTGTTACAGTGATACAGTGTGATGTCCTTTCAGTAGATATCAGCTATAGTCATACACTGAGAGGAAGGTAAATGAATCCTATCCTATAATTGGTGTTCAAATGGTACAATAAGATCAGATCCTGGTGTAACCCTTTATATAGGATATAGGTGTGTAAAAATCTGGTCAACTTTTATGTAATGTCTCACACTATTCTGTTCTTAATTGCCCACATTCAGGCATCTAGCTGAACACAGTATGGTATGGTCTCTTGGAGCCTTCTGTGATGTGTGAGTCAGCTGGTCAGGACCTAAGTAGGTACTGGTAACCCGATCAGACCTTGCTGTAACCCTGTGATGTAATGCGGTGTGTAATGGTACAAACCCGGTCAGCTGCTATGTAATATCTCCCACTGCAGCGCTCCTAGTCGGCACCTTCCAGAGATCTGGCTGAGCACAGCATGGTGTCCTGGAGCTGTCGATGCTGTTGCGGTCACATGGTGTGTGAATCAGCTGATTGTGATGTAATGCAGTGTCTAGTGGGACAAACCCGGTCAGCTGCTGTATATTGTCTCCTGCTGCAGCGCTCCTTGTCAACACCTTCCAGAAATCTGGCTGAACCCAGTGTGGTGTCCTGGAGCTGTCCGTGCTAGTGCGGTCACGTGATGTAAAGGTCAGCTGATTGGGTCTGGGGTGTGATGCGCGTTTCGCCCGGAGGCTTGTTCACATGGAAAATGCCCAGCATTTTGTCTTGTCTGAGCAAGATTTTGGACAATTGGTAGACTATTTTCTGACTCCTGGGAGCACCACCAGCAATTTAAACTGAAAGCAGATAATTTTTCTCTATATACTTAATTTCTTTACAGCTGGTTTTAGAATACATAATTTTTCTTGTGCATAATCTTTTCCCATACCCTCCTTTTTTCCCCTCTTTTTTCTTATCTCCAACTACCATTGGAAGATCCTGGATGGGTAAACTAAAACAAAATGAAAAGAAATGCAAAAAGAACTCTGCTTTATCCCTGAGAGGATAACATGCCAATCAAAACATAAAAATGAAGAAGTATTCTACTGCGGGGCACACAAGAATATAATTTTATTGTTACATTAAAAGCAAATTATAAAAACTTCTGTGATGTATAGTATTATGGGTAAGTCAAATAAGGTGCAAGTTGTGAGTTTCTTTCATGAAACTTGTAGACTTCGTACAAATGTGTGCACCTGAAATTCTCCAATCCAATTAAAAATGCCTATTCTCAAAAGCCAAATGCGATGTATTTAAATGGCTGATTTATTTTTTTTTTTAAAGTAAAAAAAATAATAAAAAACAAACTTTTATATGAAAAAAATTAAAATACAAAAATAAAGTAGGAAAAAAATAAAAGGAATCAATTTAAAAAAAAATAAATTAATACATTGATTAAATATCAGAATTATCTTTATTGCCAAGTATAAACACATACTGTATATGTACATATATTCAATGAACAGCGATGTCTTTACTTTCCTCACTTATCGGAAAATTATGTGCATATATGTATAATTGTTAAGTTAGTTCTTCCATAAAGAACCCAGAAACATGTGTTCTTTTATATTGATCACAATACCTTTCAATGGTGCTCCTTGTATGTATATCTTAGGGGAAGATAGAAGAAAAGGAGGGGTAGAGAAGGGGTTGGGGGAAAGGGGCAATCTGGGGGAATAAGGGAAGGGGGGGAAAGTTAGAAAAAAAGGGGGGGGGGAGAAGAAGGGGGAAAATGAAGAAAATTCAGAAATCAGAAAAAGGGGTTATTCTTGGATCCAGTACTATGTTCCTATGATGGACATAATGTATCATTGTTTTATATGGGTTTGTGCATCCGCACATTTCTCTATCATTTATCTTATCCATGCAGACACCTATTATGTTCTATTGACTCTCTATACCAATAGAGACATGATGGGTCATTCTGTGTATATGGGCGAGTTTGTATTAATAATCTCAGTCAGTGTAACGAGCATTCCGGTCAATATGGTAGTGCGTAGTCTCTATAGTGTGTACTTTTGCCATATTAATGTTTCTAAGTAGTCCTGGGTTTTTGGTCCTGTATTACAGTCTGTGTATTGAACAATCTGATCAATATGGTAGTGTGGAGTATCTATACTTTTATTAATGTTTATATGCAATTTTGTTATTTGGTCCTCTCTATCAGTTACTCAGTGGTTGATTTCCTACCCCGTATAACTCTGCTGCATGTTTATTTTAATGTATATTCTCAATATGAATATTAGTGTGATTTCTATGTCTCTATTTCCATGTGGGCCATAGGCAAATGCAGGGGGGGTTTCCATCTGCCTGGAAAAACCCACCTCCCCAGCCCACACCATGACCACAATAGATACAGTAATATAATAGAATATTACTAGTCCTGCATGTTCTTCTCAGTATCACAAATGAAATAATTAGCACCACCTGTGGATTTTAACATGTATCAGTCAGTAGTAAATAACCTGTGCACCAACTAGGAGATCTGGAAAAATTCACTGTTAGGGATGTGTTACTATAGAGCCCAATATGTACATATTTGTCCAGGCTAGGTTATTCTGCTGCTCCCCCAGACTTCCAGGAATTGCTCTAATACTCTGGAATGGTACCCACATCTAAAATAAAAACATTCAGCTCAGGCAGGATGGCCCTACTGATGCATCTAATGGCTTACTGTGATCACTGGTCTTGTATATGCTGGAAATATGACACACAATACACTTTGTATGACGCATATTAAAGCTGGTTAAGTGCTAATTCTACCCTCCTTATGGACTGGCCACACTCACTCTAAAATCAAGCATTTTAGAAATCCTGCGTTTGCCACTGTGGGCAGATACTGGAATTTTGTAATGGTTCTGTCTTGTTCTAGTATGATCTGAGATTACGTTATCTTGTTAGTATAATATTGTTAAAATCCACATTGAAGCCCTTTGCAGGCATTGTTTTTATGGTGAAGATCCATTTCATATCTTGTTTGTCTAGATTGTCTGAGTGGTTCCCACCCCACCTTATTAGTGCAAGTTTGGATTACTTTGGATTTATCTTATTCGCTATCCGGCTGTCATGTGTTTTGGATAGCCAATAAGATAAATCCAAACTAATCCGTACTTGCGTAAAACCAAACCCGCACATCTCTAGCCAGGACAGCTCTGAAAAGTAGTTGTTCCAGGATCCCTAAAATACACACTTTTGCCACTAATTAGTAGTAGTTAGAGATTACACTAACAGACAATATAATTGTGCATGCATGTACTTAGTTTATGCATATACACATTGAGGGCTGGATGAGGAAGAGGGATCCTCTTTCCAGACCTCCTTCCAACAGGAGAGAATGGGATTAAACAGGTCAACTTCATCTGATGATGATTTCAGTTCCCACAATCAGTGGACTGCTGCACCATCAATCCAATAGTATACTGGCACATTACATAAATTCTGATTCCTCTGCTTACCTGCACCCTCCCCAGTGTTTGCTGTGCTACCAATCCCTGCTGATCAGTCAGCACAGCAGGAACCCAAAACCAGTGGCTGCACAGACTAGCAGCCACTTGGAAAAAAGTAAATTAACCCACCTTCACCCCCTAAACTGTACCTGGTGCTGTGAAAAGGTAAGTCGTGATTGTCATGATGTTCCCAATGTTCTAATGGCGATGATCTGATGTTCAGATGGTTTTTTTTAGTGAAATTATTTTGGATAAATTGAAATACATGTTCTTCACCTAATTCACTCATAACAAAAACCCAACAATTTCTGAGCATTTTTTAGAAAAACAATTTGTCAGTTAAGTGGTTAATGGGTAGGCACAAGAAACATAACTCGCGCATTCATAAATCTGGCATAATTGTCTGCCCATTTTGATATTAAAAATTACACTTTTAGTGCATTGATAAACTAAATTTAAACTTAATTTGAAAACAGACATAATTCAATGGCAGATAGCTATAAATCACACACTTCATGCATTTCCTGCCTAATTTTCCCAAATTTTGTATTTTTCTTCTTTGTTACTTAAATCCGTGGCTGGTTCTGTTTGTGTATCTAACTTGTCACAACCTCTTATTGCCTGCAAGCGGAAATGGACTTTGGTCCCGATTCAGCCCCATTCGCTAGCAAGTGTTCGCTTTTAGCTGGCAATGTGCGCATGTGTATGCATTGCAGTGCACGTGTGTTAAATAGTCTGAGCGATCGGGAATTGTACGCTCGCCCAGCATAGACAGCCCAGCTGAATGAGTGACAGGTCAAGCCGTCACAGGTTGATCGCATGCCAAGACATAGTGGGCATGCTTATGGCTTGCTGTGCGATCACCTGCCTTGCCTTCACTTAGCCGAATTTGCATACGCTGGGAGCGAGCGTACGCATCTAGCGAACGTGTATGAATCGAGCCCACTGTCCCAAAGCAACTGGGGCCATTTGTCACAGATACAGTATGGAAACAGTAAGCAAAGTTCCTACTGAAATTGATTGTCAGAGACAGATAGATAGAAGGCTTTGAGGTTGATTGTTGACAGTGGCACTCAAATTGATTGATTTCATATAAATGAATGCAATCTTGGGGAATTATTATAGAGTGCCAATAAATAATTTAAAGCCATATTTTTAATATGTAGTCATGTGTTAGTTTTGTATATATATTTAAAGAGCACTTTCCCTCTACACACATTAGAATTAGTATTTTTGTAGGCCGAACCAAAAGTCATGAGAATACAATCAATTCATTAAGAACCAGTGTTGCATTAATATTGATTATAAATTGTCTCAGTGATGTCACTATTTCTAATGAATTGTTAAGCTGCAAACAGAATATTTTTTTCAGCTCCCAAAATTGTTGCCTTCATTTGTGTAACACACATTTTTTTTATTTAAAATAAACCATCTTTAGAATAATGCTTAAAATTAGTTAAATATCGTTATTGAACTTGTTATTTACTGATTAAAGCTTTGTCTTGATTACATCATTTATCATAAATTATAACAAATTATTCTCTTATTCTCTTATGTGTATACTGTTCACATCACAGCGTTATAATTAAATATCAAATATGCAATAACTTTGGCTAAGTTACAGCACATCACTGCAGAACAATGTGCACGGCACTGACTTTTGTAAAATGAGGTGTTATTGTGCTGATACATGATCTTGGATTAATATGCTGTAATAATGATTGGCAGAACACATTCATAAATTGTTATTCAAAAGTGTACTCAGAATTTGCACACCAAATTATTTAATCCTTTATTACATACTCAATAACAGCTCTTGATCCAGACTTTTTTGTGCCCTGTGCCAGAAAGAGCATTGGCGCCCCCTCATTTTTCAAAGAGACATAGGCCCTCATTCAGAGCCACTCGCTAGCGGCAGTACGCTCGTTCCGAGCGATGTTCGCACATCTGTGCATGCGTACGGTTTTTTGTACGCATGCGCGAACCAGTCAGTGCGGCCGAAAATCATTTGTACGCAATATAGCGAGTGCCTGCTATTTTGAGTGACAAGAGGAGGCGTATGTGGGTGGTAACAGGGGAAGGTGCTTGAAAACGGGGAGTGGAGATCCGTTCGCAGGCGTGCTTAAAGGTCAAAACGGGCGTTTTATGGGTGTGCATAATTAATATAGCAGCGTCAATGACCACGTCACTTGGTTTTTTTTAACTCAGAACTGCTCGCAAAATAGTGGTTGAAAAAACCAACCACAAGAATAGCGAGCAGTTCATATCCTGTTCGATGTACTCGATTAATCTAATAAATAGCGGACATGACGTATGGTGCGAGCGGCCAGGGGGCGTTTTTAAGAAATAAAAGAGCGTATGTTTTGCTAGCTCGTTCAGACTTAGAGGTGTGAACAGACTGCAATGTGCGAACGGATCATTTGCATAGCCACCCCTTGTTTTTGAGCGAACGCAAATAGTGAACGGCTCTGAATGAGGGCCATAATGCGAACAAAAAAGGGCCATGGCTTCATGGGGAAGGGCCAGGGAAGAGATAGGAGAGACCAGGAGATGCTGGGGATGAAATAAGAGGATTCCCCCCTGCAAACTATAAATTTGCGCCTTCCCACCCATATTCTATAAAGGTACAGCAGTGCCGGATTTAGATCTCATGGGGCCCTATGCAAGACATTGTTTAGGGGCCCCCTCCTCCCCACACACATCATATTATATACATGCATCAATATATACAGTTTTATTTCTCCAAAGGAAACCTGTCCGATCTGTGGAAAGGAATAGGTGGCACTCTTGAATCATGACGAAAAGGTCTTAGGACCTTGAAACGTTGACTATGTATTTAATCCATCGGTGATCAATACACGTTTTTTTGGAGACAAAAGAATGCCGCCTATTCTGTTCCACACGGGGAGGGCCTGGTTTTCCTTATCTTGCTCCATTAACACCTACTGTACTATATGCACAGTTACTACAGACTTCCTAGATCACATTATATATATAAATGTCGACCTGATTATCAATTGAAGAATATGTGAGCTTCAATAAAAATGTTTTCACTTTTTCAGTACTGAGAGTGCCCATCTATGTACATGTTTTATATTTTGGTCCACTCAGCTGGCCCTTAATGGAGCACCTTACTAGTATCTATCCGGCAATAAATAGATGCAAATAGGCAGGTATGCTATTTCAACGTTTCAATGTATTTAATTCATCATCTTCAGGATACAAAAAGACATACAAAACTTACACTTAAGCTGGCCACACACTAGAACAACCTACATCCAACCAGCCAACTTGTTGATTGGTTGGAATGAAAATCTGGTAAGGAATGGGAGTAAATGATGATCAGAAATTTACTCCTAAATGCCAGAAAACAGATGAAAATGGTCGTCAGACAAGTTTGTTAAATGTTTGATTTAAACTATTTGTTTATACAACAGTTTTGGTCCATTTTTCAGTGTCTGGGAGCAAGTTGCTGATTGTATTCCTTACCAGATTTTCATTCCAACCAATCTACTAGTTGGCTGGTTGGACAGATAATCTTTAGATGTGTGGCCAGCTTTACTTTATACCCCACACCACACCACGTGCATGTTCACAGCTTCCGGGTCCAAACAAATGTCACCCCATAATGACATCACAGATGCGACCCGTTACCATGACAATATAGTGAAACTAAAAACAAAGACAATACATTGCTGGATGAGTAGATAATCAACGCGAAAAACTTATGTTCAATAATGTAAACATTAATCATTACCAGTGAAACTTATAGTAACATTATAAGTACAGGCAAGCAATGACATAATCAATATTTCACGTACTAAACATGAAGCACCTACACCTATAGAGATGTAAACATAGGCAAGATTAAATGAAACAGTATAATCCTAAACTATCATTCAAGCCCTTCGGATGCAACGTACCTAAACGATGTATCCACCTCGATTCACATTGTAAAAGCCTTTGCGATCTATTGCCCCCTCTATTAGAGGGTGGAATATGGTCAATGAGGATGTATCTAAGTGTAGACAAATTATGTCCTGCCTGGACAAAATGTCTAGCAACAGGCTGGTCACTTGTTCCCGACTTGATCGCTGCCCTTATTGCTGACTGATGTAGCGCCATTCTGTCATGTAAGGTGCGATCCGTCTTCCCCACATAACTGAGTCCACATGGACATGTTATCAAATAAATGACAAATTTAGTCATGCAGCTAAGTCTATGTCTAATCATGTATTTTTTACCACTATGGGGATGATTAAAATTGTCACCAATGGTCAAATACCTACAGGTAAGGCAGTTCAAACACCTGAAACATCCATTCCTGACACTGAGAAAACCACTGTCACATTTATTACCCAATTTGCTAATGTCTGTTCCAACTTAGTAATAAAATCTGTACAATTTCTCAAAAACATTGGCCCATTGTTCAGAATGATGAGGAACTTAATTTTAGTGATGTGTCTCTAATGCCATGCTATACCAGGGGCAGGAATATCCGTGATTGGGTGGTTAAAACAGACATTAGCAAATTGGGTAATAAAAGTGACAGAATAAAAACTTAGTTTGTAGTATTTCATTGAAGCATAATTCACCCAAACCCAGGAGTCTGTGATACTGCCTCCAAGGTGTGGACTTGACCGAGTACAATCAGGAACCGCCTCGTTCAAGTCCACACCTTGGAGGCAGTATCACAGAGATCTTCTGAATTCGGTGCCATTCACTTGGATTACGTTGGACTCCTGGGTTTGGGTGAATTATGCTTGAATGAAATGCTACAAACCAAGTTTTTATTCTGTACATGTTCATAACCATATGCTGCGAATATAAAGTTTTGATATACTACACCATGATCCTTTCTTGGTTTTTGATGCTGGGCTATGTCTCTGGATATCTTATGAAAATCGTGTCCTGACTCATCATTTCATTGATTGGAGTTGAGATAAGCGTAAATATACCAAATTGAATGTACGCACATTACTTATTTTTGAAATTATTCAGTGTCTAACATACTACACTATTAGCGCCTTGTTTTTATGTCTTATTTATAGATCCGTTCTGGCAAGGATTGTACAGGAAGAGCAGCTTTCATTTCATTTTATTTTGTTGTTATATTTCTCTTAATTGGTACAAATATTTGCATTCATTAGCGCATTGAGGGTTTGTGAGTTTTATATATATATATATATATATATTATATACATACATACACACATACATGCATATATATCTATATACATATATATATATATATATATATACACACATATATATATATATATATATATATATATTTGCTCCCATTGCGATATACATTTTCATAGGCCCTACCTGCCTGGCCTTGCAGGGTGCTGCTGGTGGGTGGTGGTGGTCCTGAAAGGCTGGCAGAGTGGCTGTGGTGGCGCCCGGCTAGATGGGTGATGGACGGATTATCAGATGCGAGGGACAGGGCGGCGGGTGGGTGGGCCGCGCACCCGGTGAGTCACTCTGTCTCCTTGCAAGTGTGCACACCCAGCTTCTCCCAGCAAGCAGCCACAGGCAGGCTGCCGGGCCGCATACTCTCTCTCTCTTCTTGACAGAGAGACAGAAGCACGGGACTCTCTGAGAGAGGAGGAGGCGGGACTGCGTGACATCATGACGTCACGCGGTACTCGCACATTGCTCCTCTGGGAGCACTGTGATCGAGTAATTTCTAAGGGCAAAGGGGCCCGTCCACAGGCCCCTTGGGTCCCGCCTTGCCCTAGGCAAGTGCCTAGGATGCCTAGCGGGAAATCCAGCCCTGAGTACAGTATGCCCCAAAGAGCTGTGGTCTAACAAGTAAAGAAGCTTAACAACGCATTTGGAACCCCAATTTAAATTACGCCACACAGCAGCACAATCTTATTCACATTACACCACATAGTAGTGTACCTTATTCATGTTACGCTACATAGTAGTACTCCTTGTACACGTAATGCCACAGTAGTACTGATAGGAAACCAGACCCCCAGCTGCATCCAAATAAATGCTGTTCGGTGATGTTCAATGTAGAGAGCTTGGTCCTTACTGATGTCATAATCTCCCTCTCTTCTCAATGGGTGGTCCGGACCAGGGGCGCCGAGAAGGGGGTGGAGCGGGTACTGATTACCCAGGCCCGGCCATGCCAGGGGGCCCGGGCCACCTGCAGAACACCAAAGTTTGCCGTTAGTTTTTTTCAACTTTTTTTTTTTTTAGAAATGCACCTTTATCAAAAACTCAGCGGGCGACGGGCAGCAGTCCCGGGGGGGAGGGGGAGTGTGTGCCTCGATGACTGCACTGTCTGTGTTTCTCCTCTCTCTCAAATCTGCCGCCACTGCGTAGCTAGCAGTCTTGCGAGACGATGTCATCCATCATCTCGCAAGATGATCGCTTCTCGTGGCTCAGGATGGCGGGTGGGGACTATGAGGGACAGGCTGGGTGATCGTCAGCGTGGGCAGTAATGGTTGTAGCTGCGGTGCAGCAAGATAAGGAGCTCGTAGTCAGAGTGGTCTGTGTCACTGAGGGAGGAGCACAGTAAGCATCACTGATTGCTGTAATACTGTAAGTGACTTCTGTTGTGCTGCAGCCTGCAACTGCTGAAGGCTGTAAATGTAATCAATCTATATAATTCATTTATAAATATAATGCATCCATCATCATTAGTGTATGAGCTATGCATATTAGTAAATATAACACTGTATATCATATATATATATATATATATATATATATATAATTTATGCTATATCTCATATATATATATATATATATATATATATATAAATCACAAACTGTGAGGGCACTCACCATTGATCTTTATTATATATATATATATATATATATATATATATATATTAGGTATATTATATATTTTATGGAGATCATATCTATATCCTATATATATCATATATATATTAAAGTATATCTATCTAAAGGGTTGGGTAAGAGATGCTGGCGCTTGGGGTCCCGGAAGTCAGAATCTCGACCCCGGCATCCCGACATGGTTAGGATACAGACACCTGCCGGTCGGTATCCTAACCCACCCACTCTCCTTAACTCTCCCTCCCTGGTGCCTAAACCTAACCTCTCCCCCTTGTTCCTAAACCTAACCTCCCCCTCCCCGCACCCTAAACCTAACCCTCCTCCTTAGTGCCTAACCCTCCTCCTCACGCCGCTACTTACCTTAAGGATGCCAGTGGTCTGGATGCTGGGATTCTGACAGGTGTCGGGATTCCTGCACTGGCATTCTGAGCGCCGGAATCCCCAATATCGGTATAATGACCGCATCCTTATTTAAATGTGTGAAATATAGTTATATATATTTGTGTATATGTATACATACATATATATATATATACAGTCAGGTCCATAAATATTGGGACATTGACAGAATTTTCAGATTTTGGCCTCTATTCACCACCACAATGGTTTTGAAATGAAACAAACAAGATGTGCTTTAACTGCAGACTTTCAGATTTAATTTGAGGGCAATTACATCCAAATCGGGTGAACGGTGTAGGAATTACAACAGTTTCAATATGTGCCTCCCACTTTTTAAGGGGCCAAAAGTAATGGGACTATCAACTCAAAAGCTATTTCATGGACAGGTGTGGGCTATGCCCTCGTTATTTCATTATCAATTAAGCAGGTAAAAGGTCTGGAGTTTATTCTAGGTGTGACATTTGCATTTGGAATCAGTTGCTGTCATCTCTCAATATGAGATCCAAAGAGCTGTCACTATCAGTGAAGCAAGCCATCATTAAGCTAAAAAATCAAAACAAACCCATCAGAGAGATAGCAAAAACATTAGGTGTGGCCAAATCAACTGTTTGGAACATTCATAAAAAGAAAGAACGCACCGGAGAGATCAGCAACACCAAGAGACCCGGAAGACCACGGAAAACAACTGTGGTGGATGACAAAAGAATTATTTCCCTGGTGAAGAAAAACCCCTTCACAACAGTTGGCCAAATCAAGAACACTCTCCAGGAGGTAGATGTATATGTGTCAAAGTCAACTATCAAGAGAAGACTTCACAAGAGTGAATATAGAGGGTTCACCACAAGATGCAAACCATTGGTGAGCCACAAAAACAGGAAGACCAGATTAGAGTTTGCCAAACAACATCTAAAAAAGCCATTACAGTTCTGGAACAACATCCTATTGACAGATGAGACAAAGATCAACTTGTACCAGAGTGATGGGAAGAGAAGAGAAGGAAAGGAACTGCTCATTATCCAAAACATACCACCTCATCAGTGAAGCATGGTGGTGGTAGTGTCATGGCGTGGGCATGTATGGCTGCCAATGGAACTGGTTCCCTTGTATTTATTGATGATGTGACTGCTGACAAAAGCAGCAGAATGAATTCTGAAGTGTTTTGGGCAATATTATATGCTCATATTCAGTCAAATGCTTCAGGACTCATTGGACAGCGCTTCACAGTGCAGATGGACAATGACCCGAAGCATACTGCAAAAGCAACCAAAGAGTTTTTTAAGGCTAAAAATTGGAATGTTATGCAATGGCCACGTCAATTCCCTGACCTGAATCCGATTGAGCATGCATTTCTCTTGATGAAGACAAAACTGAAGGGAAAATGCCCCAAGAACAAGCAGGAACTGAAGACATTTGCAGTAGAGGCCAGGGATGAAACCCAGCGTATGGTGATGTCTATGCATTCCAGACTTCAGGCTGTAATTGCCTGCAAAGGATTTGCAACAAATTATTAAAAAGTGAAAGTTAGATTTTGGATTGTTTTGTTTGTCCCATTACTTTTGGCCCCTTAAAAAGTGGGAGGCACATATAGAAACCGTTGCAATTCCTACACCGTTCACCTGATTTGGATGCAATTACCCTCAAATTAAATCTGAAAGTCTGCAGTTAAATCACATCTTGTTTGTTTCATTTCAGAGCCATTGTGGTGGTGAATAGAGGACAAAATATGAAAATTCTGTCAATGTCCCAATATTTATGGACCTGACTGTATGTTTGTGTGATATATATATATATATATATATATAATTATGTGTATATACATGTGTGTGTGTCATATATATACATGGTCTGGCACTCGCTGGTTTCAATGAAGCTGCTTAGAGGGTGCCATACCACCAAAATGCCATGGCCACACCCCCTATATGGGGGGCCATGGGAAGTTGCTGTACCGGGGCCCAGGATTTCTCTTGGCAGCCCTGGTCCGGACCACCCCACAGGTTTGTTTATGAATGGGACTGTGTGAAAAGCTTAGCCGCATATCTCTCTACAATAAGTTGCTGCTGCCTATCGTATAGTGTGACTGGAGCAGCCTTAGGCTAAACTAGACATTTGGGGAAGGGTGGTCCCAGTTCCAAACCCTCATCAGAATTTATGTTAACTTGGAAGTTGGCCACTGTGTTTCATGACTATTATATAGGCAGCAAAGATTTCTAAATTATCAGGTCATTCTTTTGATTAGCCAAACCAGTACAAGCTGCATAGTGGGGGAGCTGCGCATCTCTCAGTCAGGGGCCAATCTAGGGGATGGGGTGCAATCGCTTACCCCTCTTACAGGCAGATGAGACTACTGGTAAGAATGAGGGGTGGACCTAGTTCTCTCTAACATGCCCAGGTCCAAGTAATTAGTATCCACCCCGTTCGGTGCCTCTGATGACACAGGTAGGTTCAGACTGATTTTACAATACAGCACATGTTCTGAATATATTTATTTTAAAACTACAAATGAGTTAAGCAATTCTTATTACAAACAATAACTGTAAATCTCTGAAACGATCAATTTAATGAATCAGAAGTACTGCATGGCCATGTTTATACATAGTTACATGTAATGAGCCCTAAATATAGTGAAAAAGATGGATCCATACTAAATTCATAGAAATTCCTCTGTTACGCCTCCCTTCTTTCCCCTCTTTATTCAGTATCTTATTTCCCTCTCTTTTATCCCCATATCTTTCGTCCCGTCACTATTTCTTTCTCCCTCTGATTTTTTTCCCCTCTGATCCCACTACTTTGTCTCTTCCATCCCTTGTCCTGCTCTCACCCCCTCTCGCTCTCCTGTACTTCTATGTCTATGTTTTTGTTTCCATTCTACCCCTCTTTCTTGCTTGCTTTAGTGTGATGGAAATCACTGAGAGTGATATACAATTATCTGGCTGATCCACCCGATATCAGTGGATCAGCAAGATAGCTGTACAGTGTATGCGTGCAACTGATCAGTCAGACATGCCGAATATTCTAGCATGTCTGCCGACCAATGGACATTTCCCCTGTTCCTTCACAGGGTAGGAAAAGACTAATGTTTTTTTTTCCCAGGAAAGGAAACAAGATATCATGGCCAATACACTATGACAATGCATGCCCATGATATCTGCTGGTTTACAGGCTGTCCAGTAAAATGTCTCTGTCTGTTTAACACCGTCACAGATTTCTTCATTAAAGAAAGGACTTACCTTCTCTCCCAATGTAAGCTTTAATAGATTTTTATAGGAGAAAGACCTGGAGCTATTTGGCAGGAAACTTCTCTTGACCAAATTCTTCGCCAATCAAGAAAATATGAAGGAACTTTATAATAGTTCACATTTAGGTATGGGTGGTGATTATAATACATAACATGTTACATAAGAAACCGTCAATTTGGAAACTGAGATGGATAGAGAGGCACTGGAGATTTTAGAGGAATTGACAGAAGATTCTACACTGACTCTTACATCTAATACAGTAAGGAAGAGGCCAACCTGTAAAAAGAAATCATATTTTTTTCCCCAACCAATATATGCACACCAGTACAAATTACATTAGCTTAGTGTCTCAAAATCTTGATAAATTTTTATAAACGAGATTGCAAAATTACCAAGTGAGCTTAAACCTGACATAATTTGAGATAGCAGCTTTGAAACAGATGTAGGAATGGAAATCTGTTATAATTAAACCATCAGACAAGGGGGCAACATTGTCCTGTGGCCCAAGGACATGTATGTTAAAGAAGTTCTGAGACAACTACAGGACAACTCCTGTATTCCCTTCTAATGTTTGATCCAAAAGAACAGTTACGCTTCCTTTACAATGCAATGATTAAAAGAGCCTATCAGGAGGGCACAATCACAAAAGATGATTATGAATTCTTGCAGATTAAAACTCCCAAAATACTCACATACTTTGCACTTCCCAAAGTACATAAAAACACCTAGAACCACAATGGGACACCCATAGGCTCCGGTATTGGGAGTCTGTCGGAACAAGGTTTCAAATTTGTAGACCTATATTTAAGGGAATATGTGCTGTCTCTTCCCTCCTATCTTAAAGATACCAGGGATGTGCTCCAAAGGATACATGGTATTATATTGGAGGAACACTATTTCCTTATCTCAATAGACGTGGAATCCCTATACACATCAATTAGACACCGGGATGGCTTAAGAGCAACCAGGTATTTCTTGGAGATGGCAGGATATAATGAATTTAATGAGTTTATTATAGACCTACTACCTTTTCTCCTTCACAAAATCTATTTTATGCTCCAGGATAAATACTACCTGCAAACAAGGGGACCAACCATGGGTTCCACTTGTGCTCCCATCTATGCCAATTTTTTCTTGGGGTGGTGGGAGCAATGGCTAAGATACATTGATGATGTATTTGTAATATGGGCTGGTAATGCACAAGATTTTCTTGACTTCATGATGATTCTTAACACTAATCAAATGAACTTGCAATTCACATGGGAGATAGGGTAATTGCTCAGTCAAGAAGCCAAGAGACATAGGGGTAAATTTACTAAGAATCGAGAATATTTGAGTTTAGTTTTTTCTAATCTCGATTTGCATCGCCAATTCTCGGGGTGGTTTTCCCATTTTTCATCTTACAAATTTACTAAGAAATGAGTTTAACTAAAAGTGAGTTGGCCGATGGTGAAGCAGATTGATATATCTCCCCCGAGTTGCAAGTGAAGATGAGATTACTCACCCGAGATTGCAGTGTTTTCTCTCTGCAAATCTCTCCTAAATTAGCAGCCTGCACATATCAGTGAGATATGTGATGGCTGCTTGTAAGTTAAGACCTGTCAAAAACAGGTTAAATGTTATAAAAAAATTTACATAGGGTCCCCCCCTAAAGCTTTACCAGCCCTGGACTTGCCAGCCAGTCCTGGTTCTTAAAATTACAGGGAACAAAATGAGTAGGGTTCCACAGTAATTTAAGAACCAGTACCAAGCAGCAGGGCCAGACCTGGTTTTAAATATAAGGATAAAAAAAATTGCATGAGGTTCCCCATATATTTAAAACCAGCTCCAGACCCTTTCTAGTGGGGGACAGATGCCACGGCCAGACAAACACTTTCACCAGGCCCCCCAGCCGCAGCATGAGCCCTGACCACTAGTCAGTCCAGGCAAGGAATCCCTGGGTAGTTTGGGACTCCCCCAATAAAGGGGTCTCCATCACCAGTGCACCCCTGGCCTAGTCTGATAGCCCGGAGCTATCCCCACCACCCCTGGGTGGTGGGTGTCAGGTTGATAGTGTAGGTGTAGTGTAATAATAGTGAAGTTTTCACATTGTCTTTACAGTTAAACTGCAGGTCCCAGCAAGCCTCCCCAGCATGCTGATACTTGGAGAACCACAAGTACCAGCATGTGGGGCATTAAGGGCAAACTGGTACCTGTAGTTTACCTGTAAAGAAATGTGCTGTCATTCACGTACTGTAACAACATGCTGAAGCATGTTGTTACAGTGTGTCCGTGGGCCTTATTGGATTTCTGTGGAGAAAATTGTGGGACAAAAGGTGAGTATTGGATCTTTTTTTCAGGCACTTCTATAGGATACTTTATGGTAACCAGGGGACAGGAACATCTTGGAGCAGGTCTGTATGTATGTATGTATGTAATAAAACTTTATTTTCATGGTAAGTCTGTCTTGTGTTTTATTACACATTTCTTTACAGGTGAACTACAGGTACCAGTGGGTCCTTAATGCCCTGCATGCTGGTACTTGTGGTTCTCCAAGTACCAGCATGCCTGGGAGGCTTGCTGGGACCTGCAGTTCTACTGTAAAGACAATGTGAAAATGTCACTATTATTACACTACACCTACACTATCAACCCACCACCCATTGCCCAGGGGTGGCAGGGATAGCCCCGGGCTATCAGCCTAGGCCAGGGGTGCCCTTGAGAGGGGGACTACATTATTAGGGGTCCCCAACTCCCCAGGTATCCCTAGCCTGGGTTTTCTAGCGGTCAGGGCTGATGCTGCGGCTGGGGGGCCCGGTGAAAGGGCTCCCCTAGCTGTGGCAACAGTCCCCCACTAGAAAGGGTTTGAAGCTGGTTTTAAATATATGTACATGACTGCACAGTATGGGACACCTCAGCATCAAGGTTGTATACCTCACTTGACCACAACTGTATGCATCAGTACATAGACCTGCTATCTCATGAGTCGGCATTATGAGTGTTATTTCTCTAGCATATTTGGCTACTATAATAGAGGGAGATTACTCCAGGTTTTCCTGAAATCATGTATTGAATCATCTATGAACAGACACTGTATGCATGCTGTAGTATAGCAGGGCTTTGTGTATATCGGTAACTGTTAATTATAAACGTTATACATTAGTGTTAAATCGAGTTATATGTCTAGAACATGTGTGATACTGATGTGCAGTACTGTGGACTTTTAACATTTACATGTAATTTGATACTGAACTTTATAAAATAGGTCAAATGTATTTATGTGGAATGTTTTCAAACACGATTCATTATATCAACCTAGTGTTTACATACAACTAATTATGTGTCGATGTTGAAACAGTAATCTTTCTCATATCAAGATTTACATCTGTTTTTCACACCAATAGTGATTACTACTTTTAAACACAGTGTTTAATATCCATCCTCTTTCCCTTCCCCATGAAAGGTGGTATTTTCCTATTGAAATTATGCCTCCATTGGAGGTTCATTACTAATTGGGGTATACCTGAAATTGCACAAAAGGGAAATTAAGAAACATTGTGACCACACGTGGTAACTAAGGGCAACCCGCTCTTGGATAACCCCTATTTTTCTCATAGTTGACCAGAGGTTGTATAAGGGAAAGTTGGACTATGATTTGTGTTATTTACCTTGACCTTCCTGATTTATTTTTATACAAAGGTAATGTATAGAGGGCACAAACCAATGCATATATGATACCAATTTTTTGCTCTATAGTATCTTAGATAAATTGAATATTTTGCTGGGGATTGTGTGTATAAAAGGTGAGGAGATTGCCTTACCCCATATTTTTTGCACATTGTTAGTGCATATTCTAATTTATATATCGATATTAGAACATGCATCTGTGACCAGTATCGCACTATAAATTGCCTTCTACCCTCTATATATTTCATTGGTTTATCCTGTTATCTCCCCAGCTGTGATAGAGGTGGCTATCCTTCAATGCTTAGCAACGGAGTTCAGCTTACTGCAGAAATGTGTCTGTCTTTCTTCACTGTGTCGTTGCACGGGACTCTCATTGCCAGTTAGATGCATAGCAAGACTGTGAAAAGCAGATCCCAGTGCATGTAAATACACAGTCTAATTATTTTCTACAGTATAATTTTATCTTCTATATCTGGTACATTGCACAACCTGCTAATTTCTGTTATCCGAGGGAGGCCTCACTATAAGGCATTTATGCAGAAAATATGGTTTTGAGTTAATCAATTGGTCAAGATGCAGAGCAATTTCCACACTAACTAATACACAAGGTTTTGGTTTATATTCAAATTGAGCTAACAAAATTATTTTATGCAAGCAAAGAGATTTTGAGCTCTCTTTATTTTCTATTTTATCAACTCTTAAATTTGATTGATCTATTGATCTATAAAAGGATGATATATATGGAATGATGTGATGTTTGTTAAGCCTATTTATATGCCAGTTCGGTGCTAAGAGGCAACTATTTTATTACTTATCTATTAAAAGTTATGTTTTAAGTTTAATCATTATTCAGTGCTAAGAGTGCTCACAAAGCAGAGTTTCTTTTTCTTTTTTTTATCAGGCATTTTATCTGACCGTGTATGCCCAGCTTTAGCATGAGTGCCAGCATTATTGTGTGATACGTAGCATGAATGCTAGTGTGATTGACAGGAATACTGTAAATGATAAGTGTATGTAAACTGAATATCAATGTAAATGAGTGTCATGGCGTAAGTGATTGGCATAGTGTAATTGGCAGGAATATTGAGGTGGAGAGCTGGGACACTGAGGTGCAGTTACAGGGAGGATTAGGGAAGGGACACTCAGGGACAGTTACAAAAATGGTAGGGACTGGGACACAGAGAAGTTACAGGGAGGGTGAGGGCAGGGACACTGAGGGGAAGTTACAGGGAGGGTGAGGGCTGGGACACTGAACAGGGAGCAACAGGGAGGTTAAGGTCAGAGACACTCAGGTGAATTTATAGGAAGGGTAGGAGCAAGGATACTGATTTAACCAAATGTGACCATGTGATAAAAAAATTAAAAATATTTATGTAATTGCTGGAGACCAGCACTTCCTGCACATATAAAGATGTCCTCCAGTAGGGTAAATAATACTTTTTATTGTCTGGCACCCCAGTGAAATAGTACAACTTGCCTGGTGTGCCTCTCCTACACAGGCATATATGATCCAAACATGGATTGCACTCTGGGTCGGTCATGCAAAAAATAAAGAATATCCAGATCTCAGGGAGTCAGTCAAAGTTTCAGGGCACAAACCCTTTGATCAAGGTCTTGATAATAGGTTTGCTTCCTGAAACATTGACCGACTCCCTGAGACCTAAAGATTCTTTATCTTTTGCATGATGGACCCAGAGTGCCATCCATGTTTGTACCATTATATATGTATATTTCACCAGACCTGGCACTCCTCTTTAGATAGCAATACAGTAGTTCTGGTGCCCATCCCATATAGTCAAACATATACACCGCAAGTTGGGAGGCACTCAATGAGTCTTTCCATCAAAGAAAGAGCTGCCATTCTGGATACCTTCAAAGCTTTCTCCTTGACATCCTTAAGTAATCTAGGATTGTAACCTCTGCTAAGAAATTTTAAGATCATATTATCCATTTGCTGGCAAGCATCTGCGGGATCACTACAAATGCTTACAATCTCAAAAACTGTGAATAGGGGAGGCCTTTTTTCAGGGCTGGAGGATGGAAGCTTTTGGCCTGGAGATACTGATGCCTGCGCAGTGGTGATATTCATGACATCATCGGACCCCCTCCAAGACAAAACAGCATGGTGAAGGCACACAGGGGGAAGACTATTTAAGGTATGAACTGTTTGTATTCGTTTATGTCTTGATAAAAGTGGTTACACTGAAATGTTGACTAAGACAGCAGAGTATTGCTGTCACTTTTTTCTTTGATGAAAAGTCTCATTAAGTGCCTCTCAACTTACAGTGTGTGTATGTATGTATATATATATATATATATAATCTCTTCAGTCTCATAGCAGTGAAAAATAACTCATGTTTTGAGTTTCACTCAACCCATCATTAGGAAACAGAAAAACATATAAATACAGTTTCTTTCCTTAAATAAACATTCATTGTCACCGATGCTGGTCACCTGTAGGCTCCGTGGGCAGCTAACACAGGAGTACCGGTCTAGGCTCTTCTGGTTCAAGCAAGCACACTCCTCTGTTGCCCAGCAACCAGACGATACTGAGTACCACTTCTGTGGATTATGGGGCTTATGAATCAAGATGATTTTTACATACAATTACGCAGAAACTACAGTTTATGCATAATTTAATGTATCAATTCTATGTAGAGATGAGCGGGTTTGGTTCCCTGACAACTGAACCCATCTGAACTTAGCAGATACAAAGCAGATCCGAGCTGGCTCAGGTTTTCCCACCTGACTCGGATCTCAAAATGAGGCAAAACATCATCATACCACTGTTGGATTCTCGTGGGTTTTGTATTGTATAAAGGACCTGCGATCACTGCCAATTTTCATTCCGGCTGTGGAGAGTGAAGAGGGAGGGAGCTGTGCTGCACTGCTGTTGTGCATTGTGACTTGTGAGGTTGTGCTGGGAGATGTGTTTTGGTGCTGTTGTGCATAATTTTGACTTGTGTGGTTGTTCTGTCCATAGGGGCTGGCTATTGTCCATAGGGGCTGGCTGATGTCCATAATCCATACCATATAGGGGCTGGCTGTTGTCCTGTCCATAGGGGCTGGCTGGCTCTAGTTCATAGGGGCTAGCTGGCTGTTGTCCATATTAATCCATATAGGGTCTGGCTGGCTGTTGTCCTGTTCATAGGGGCTGGCTGGCTGTAGTCCATAGGGGCTGGCTGGCTATTGTCCTGTTCATAGGGGCTGGCTGGCTGTAGTCCATAGGGACTGGATGGCTGTTGCCTGTCCATAGGGGTTAGCTGGCTGTTCTGCTGTGTTGTCCAGGGGATGCTCTGTCCATCAGGTGTGCTCTTTTTCACCCCCAGTGTAAAAAAAATAAAAACAATTTTTTATGTGTGCGTGTTAGCCACACCACCAGTGAAAAAAATAAAACAATTTTTTGAGTGTGCATGTTAGCCACACCACCAGTATGAAAATAAAAACTTTTTTTGTGTGTGCATGTTAGCCACACAAATAGTGAAAAAATAAAAAATAAATTTTGTGTGTGTGTTAACCACACCACCAGTGTGAACATAAAAACAATTTTTTGTGTGTGTGTGTGTGTTAGCCTGACACACCACCAGTGTAAAAATAATAAAAAAAAATTGTGTGTGATTGTTAGCCACACCACCAGTGTAAAAATAGAAATAAAAATTTGTGTGTGTGTTTTGGCCTGCCACACCACCAGTGTGAAAATAAAAACAATTTTTTTGTAGGTGCGTGTTAGCCTGCCACACCACAAGTGTGAAAATAAAAATATTTTTGTGCGTGCATGTTAGCTTGACACACCACCAATGTGAAAATAAAAACTATTTTTTTATTTGTTTGTGTTAGCCTACCACACCACCAGTGAAAAAATAAAAACTATTTTTTGAGCGTGCGTGTTAGCCTGCCACACCACCAGTGAAAAACTAAAATACATTTTTTGAGTGTGAGGTTGGTTGTGTGCATTAGCCACAACTTAGCTGCACTATAATTGCTTGGTGACACTGCTGTAAGAGTGCAGTGAGTATGGAGGACAGTCACATGACAGAAGAGCAGGATCTACATACTGTACCAGTCTTGTAGCTGCTGGCAGCAGTCAGCAGTCATGATGACAATGCAAGGCCATCAACGACATCTATGAAGGCCGATGTACCAGGGCTTAAGTCAGGCTAAAAAAATCTTCTTTTACCCTGTTAAAGAATAAAAAAATCTAAAGTTAAGTCAGCTTTAGAGAAACAAAAAATTGGTAATATGCCATTCACTACATGAAGTGGCAAGGAAAGGATAAGGCATTGGCCTTTATTATTTATGACTGGTGGTTCTAGTGATGATTTAAGCCCATCTGCTTCCAGGAGAGGTACAAAAAAAATTAAATTGTTAAGATGAGTACAACACTGGAATAATCTGTGTGCTCTGAAAAATCACATATTTCCGAGGAGAGTTCACGTGTGTCCACAGTTGCCACGTGAGCCTGACCTTTCTAATACTGTACTTGAAGAGGATCCTCTTTTCACCATTTGTGTTCCCTGTGCAAATGTGGGGATGAGCAGCACAAGTAAACATGCTCAAGTAGCAATCGAGGATGTTTCTGTGGAATTGCACGAGGAGGATGAGGAGGATATTTATATATTTGTCAATAACAACAAAGATGATGAGGATGTTGATGATGAGGATGTTTGTGTAAAACTGTAAATCAGGCAACAGTTGTTGCCCATGTGGAAAAAACCCCAATGTTGCCATGCCTGGGCAAAGGACCAAAAAATCCACACCTCATGTATGGAATCATTTCCACCAAAATCTGGACAACCTTTGCCAGGCAATGTGTAACCATTGCCATGTAACAGTGTGTAGAGGTAAGGACCTTAACCATCTTGAATACCTCCTTCCTGTTATGTCACTTGCAGAGCATTCATCAAATTAAAAAGGGTATAGAAACTGTTATATTCGTCTAGGCGCTGTTCAATGATTGCTTTCCAATCTCAATAGTGTGGTTCCAAAGCACAAAGTGATTTAATAATAAAAGATAGCAGATTAACAATTAATGCAATAAGTACAAAGTATAGCCGATACATACGCAAGCGCTCTGGATCCGGCATACAGTCATTCAGTCCTGAAGTCTGTGGTCCAACAAAGAAGACTGCTTGCTAGTCCTAGAGCTCAGATATATATACAGTTCATGTTACATAGAGAACAAAAGAGGTTAATGGCATGTTTCCATTGGTTCAGGTCAGTCTGGTCATAGGTGAGTTCAAATGGTGCCAACAAAGAGTGGTGGTCAGATCTCCAACTGCTGCACACATATCTTTCTCTCCAAATTGCTATCACAAACTGGTCTATTTACATTACACACACAATAGCATTCTGATCATTAATTCCCTATCATCCATAACTTGCATATGCAAGGTGCGATCTCTTTGCCGATAGAAATGGATGTCTGCGAATAAATAGGGAACTAGAATGATACCAAACATGATATGTCCTCTGTATCCTGAACCTTGGATCTCTATAAGGTATAACTTGCATTATTATTATTAACTATAAATAACTCTATCAACCCTGGTTATAAAGACAGTGTGTAGAAACCATTTTATAAGTGAATGTGTATATGTGCAAATGTATAAATATGCATATGTATAAAAATGCATTTGCATGTGATGTGCAAATACACTCTAGCACGGAGTAGCGTGCTAGTTGCGTATTTTCATACAAAAGACAATAGTATTGATGGATAATATTGTAAACAACTTCATCCAATTATTTGACATTAACAGTCCACCCTTTGATAGTTCACAAAACACTATCATATGTTCTTCTTCTAATATTTAGTCAGTCATAAAAAATTTTATTATTATTATTTTGATTGTGCTTTCGATTTCAGGATTATAATGTAGTTCATCATCATATTAGCTTATGTGTTTTGTATGTTGATCTTACAGGAGGTAACAGAGAGAAAATTCAGTTTGCAGAGAATCATAAAAATTTAATTTTCACAGTTCGATATAAAAAGCAATTAAAGGATGGAGAACAAATGGTTCTCCCCTGTGTCACATATCTCGATGGAAAAAAAACCTTGTTTTTGTATATGTGAAATTATACAAGGGTAAAAATATTTTGAATATGTGAGACAAGCCCTTTCCTATTTTTTTATCATTTGGGATCAAAAGCCTATAGTTGTTCCTATGATGTCATCTTCACCAAATAGGGTGAGGGCGCACTTCTGGAGTGTTGTCATCTTGGACATCTGCTTTGGGTGATCTGTATCCCACCCTTTCCAATCTGTATCCCGTCCGATCATCTTAGGGTTTGTGTAGTCATCTACCAGGAATATCGTCTGTCTGCAGCTGGGCCTCATCAGCATCTACATAAGAAATTGAGATATCAGTACTTTTGAATGTCTTCATCTTTCCTACCAAATCTGATGTCTTGTCTTCCATCTGATCCCTCTGTAGTTGACTTGATTTGCCTACATGGATGAAAAACCGATTCTCTGAGCATTAGTGGTCCCTTACCACCCACTGTGATAGTTTCTAATTTTTTCTGCTCCATATTGGATTTTCCACAAATCACATATCATTAACATTGATGAGTGTTATAGACTGAACTTTACATTGTTTTCTCCACTAGGTGGCATTCAAGATCCTACAATGCCTTTGTTTTTCTTATTTTCAATGAAAATCTCCAAAAAAAATATCCCTAATCTGGGAAATTTTAAATTTCCAACCTTCAAATACCCATATAACACATCCCCCTTTTCTCCTAACAATAATCTGTGCATTAATTGTTGAGGAGAAGCAGAGAAGTCTTGGGTTCTTTGGTCTACTTTGACCTGCATTCTGATGTTCCAAGAAAATAGAAAGAGATGTTAGTATACATAATACAGGCATGACAATATGTAACTAATTCCTATATATTCCCAACATACAAACTGTTAATAGACATACCCAATTCATTTAGTAATAACAGAAAATCATCCTGTGGAACCTGTTTAAATATAAGACCATTTTTAAAACAAACTTAAATGTATTTTTTTTCCTTTGAAAACCTTAGTAATTCCAGGCATTACCACCTCTGCTGGGAAATTGATGTGTATTTCCCCTTCTACTACTACTCCTCCTAGGACCTGTGAGTGTCCCTACTGTTCACAAGATGTAAAACATCAAAATTACAACAGGTGTTTTTGGAACAAAAAAACGTACATTCCGCTAAGTTATTGTCTCTGCAACAATTTAAAACAGTATGATCATATCCATATTTTTATGATCTATGGCAATTACCCTGTTCTGATGAATTAAATATCCACCATAGGGTTATAATACTTTCATCACAATTTAACTAGGTTTTACAGGGATATATATACAGAAAAATATCACGTTTGTGTCTGCTAATAACCATCAATTGGGATCTCTAAAAACTATTCCTTATGAACTGTTACCACTTACAACAGTTTCAATGTCATTTACCACATACGTAACTTCATGGGATATACATAGTATTTTCAGCTATTAATATTTCCAAGATCCTACAAAATAAAACCTTGTACACCCATCTTCCAATTCCTATGAATTTGGTCAGGGTTTGTACTACTTACCTATTTCCACTAGGGGATTTTAGAATCCTTTACTCCGATATACATATTTATACCATTATACTTTACCTGTATATACCTGGGATTTTAAAATGAGCAGGATTTTACACCACCTGTCTGGTTTTTTAACCCATATTATACCATATACAGTCTTAAGAACAATTGCATATACCGTAAACATTGTTATAAGCATAAAAGTTAAATCCATTATCACCTGTATTCAGTACCATAAGGACGTCTCCTTATTTACCGCAGTAATGACAAACCTAGATTTCCTTATTTCTGCTTTTCAAATGATCTCTACTTCTAAGGAATATCTCATGTCCAACGTTCTGTGTATTACGCATATCACATTGTTTCCAATATCCATAATGTTACTTATATTGCTGTCTAAAAATCGTATTTCCTGCAGTCATATATACTTACCACATGACCTGTTTACCTAAAGGAATACAATACATCTCAGATATTCAGAAGCATCTTATATCTCTTTAAACATTAGTAAACTTTCCATTCAGTATAACACACCACATGTCATAACTTACTCAGATTTATTTTAGATTAAGAAATTCAATCTATCAACTGCTGTATTGTAAGGATTTTTCAGAAGAAGTACATACAAACTCCACACATAAATTTTTCATATGAAGCACATACAAACTTCAAGACTTCTGTATTGCAGCCATGTGTGTGTTCAGTAATGCTCTATATGACACAGATCCCTGTTTCTTGAGATTGTGTGTAAACCCCCCCATTTTGTTCACAATCAGACATTGAAAACAGCAAAGGGTAATGAATGCAAATCATGGTTCACATTGGTGCTTGATTCCAGCTCCTGTATAAATCATGATTATTCATAACAAACATCATAAAATTTGCCAATTGTAATGTTTGTGACATTATCAGAACACAACACATCTGGAAAAATAAAACCTACAATACATTGCATTCCAATAGGTAAAATAATTTTACCATCACTAAAATTAATTTCCATTGACATTCATTTGCTTCAAATATATATAAAAAATTAATTATTAAAAAATATATATTATTCATATTTGGGTTTGCTGCAATTAATTATGAATTCTCTAGTACTTTAAAATATGCACTGTACATATGCCAATGTGTAATATGTTAATGCACATGTTTCACTGCAGATATGCTGCAGGGTGAATTAAACAGAATAAATGGAGTGATATACCATGAATGTATGTGTGAGAAGTGTACATGCATATGTGTATGGGGGAATATATGATATACTGTATGTATCTTTAAGGGAATGTTAATTATTCACATGCACTTCTGGCCCAACTACTAGTCTAGAGATAAATTGTGGAAAGCAATCTATCAGAGAAAATTATTATTTGTGTATGTATGTGCATGTGTGGTTTGTGCGATTTGAGTTGTTTTGAATGGGATTGTGGGGCCTCATGGCAATGCAGCCATGACAGTATAAAGAGATCTATTTTACCAAGTGTGCGTGTGTGTTTTTTTGGGTTATGTAGTGTGTTATTGCAGATATGATATAGGCAGCACAGAAAGGGTTAATACAGGGTACCTTGAATAACCAGATGCCACAATTTCTTCAACAATAGAACTTGCTATTCAGTGTGATTTCAGTCCTGTAAAAATACTCATTTTGAAAGAAAACTGTTAAACATCTTGTGCAACCATTCAAAACTGAACAAAAGCAAGTTTTTGTAACTAGAACTGTGAGAATTCATTGCTGGATTGCCATTCTATTGAGACACCACCTTATAACCAAGTTAACATTCCATCTATTGTAACCTAGAATCCTAATTTTGGTCAATACTTGATCAAAGTGAACCTCTTGTAAACAACAAATTGATCTATTGTCTAAACTTCCAAGTAGATCAAAGAAAAACCTGTTCTTATTAACATATAGTAACTATTCTGACTTGAGTTCCTAATCTCAATATTTACTGTAAACAAGGACACTTGATTCTCCTAAAATGCACAATGACTAAAGATGCATACATTTAACATATACAATACATTCAAAACTGTTTACTGTGTTTCTTATCATTGAAGTATTATGTATGTAAAATATTTACTATGGTAAAAATCACCTTTAATCCTAATATTCCAAAATTATGAATAAGTACCTAAATATCTAATATGTTAACAGTTGCCCCTTTGTGGCAATGATCAATTATTTTGATTGACAACACATTAAACTAATGTAATTGTTCCCAATATTTTTTTTTAAATATTTCTTCGAACCATTACTTTCTCCACTACTCTCACCAATTTTCAGCCGCTGACCCTGCTGGTGGGATCACTCCCTTTTCTTGCCTACATGGTACTTATTGCATGTTGATAGCATGGGCAATGGTTGAAATTACAGTGGGTTCATTATGTTCTTCAGAAACATTACCATTAAACTGACTTAGCACAGGATATAAATTACTTGTTTAATTATTTTCTTTTGTTAATTTTTGGTATTGGCTGTACTTTTACCCCCAAACACATACTTGCTCTCTCTTCATATCACTTCCTTCCGGTATGCATGTGCTACCTTGCCACTTGTTCCCTTCTTGTTGCCACAGTTTTAAACAGTCATTATATTTTTTTAACCCTCTTTTTTAGTGTTTTAATGAAACATATTTTATCTCTTACAGTACTTAACTCCTCTGAATCGAAACTTCCAATCTTGGGAAAAGGTTTCATACATCCTCTGGTCATCTTGACTCATATGCTGCAGTACGCTGTAGCGTACACACCATATTTCACATGCATAAGATATCTTGCCGAACCAATAGGCCCCTATAAGCAGCACCTCAATCGACCGTCTCTAGCATTTGCTTTGCACCCATTTTGTGCAGCACACCACTACCACTAGAGATTTTATTGGCCGTGGACGTATTAACACAAGCTGCATCCACTCACTTCTTCTCAACTGTGTACAACTGAACAACACCCGTGATTGTCAGCGTACCCAGCGAGGAACCCCTGACACAGGAACTGGGAGAACAAGAATATCAACTTAGCAATATCCTGCCTTTCCAGCTCTCCTGCTGAGTATTCTACAACTGGTAGCACTAAGCATTTACTAACACTTAACCTTGCCAGTGTGTTTCCTCCCACAACTTCCAAAGTCACAATCATGGTTGCACACACCATGTGGTCTGATCACACTGCTTAGAGACACTAACTATCAATAAACTGTGCGATTACTATTGGGTGTGTGATGAAAAAACCTCTATTTTCATACCCAGTATACCTGCCGTGTATACTGATCCTTCGGCTGTTCCTACCTGTCTCGTCAGACAGCAACCGACCTTCCCTGTACCTTTCAACAGTAAATCAACTTTCACTTCACAACACACAATCCCACATACATATACACCTTTGTTTTCTGCGCAGAAAAATACTTTCCCAAAAGATTGTAATAACTGTTCAGAGGCTTTAACAAGTGATCACACTATAAATACAACAGGACTATCTATCAAAACAATTGATTAAAAATGTGGCTACCATACAGGAAGTACGCATACGCTATGCAAAATAAATCACTTTTAATTGCACTGTGACAATAAAAGAAACAGTTTTTCTTTCTTGTCCCTAGGTTCTAATCAGTGCTCTTTGGTTTACACAAAAACAGACATTCAGTTTCACAACACAGAGTGGTAAACAGGCCTTGAACACATTGCGTTCTTACCCATATATGATGTGTCTCCACCCTTTGAGGAACCAAAATCCGTAGGCTTTGTGAATATTCTGGTAGCGTGATTCCACTGAAGAGCCCCCATCTGTTATGTTCATCTAGTCGCTGTTCAATGATTGCTTTCATAACTCAATAGTGTGGTTCCAAAGCACAAAGTGATTTAATAATAAAAGATAGTAGATTACCAATTAATGCAATAAGTACAAAGTACTGCCAATACATATGCAAGTGCTCTGGATCCAGCATGCGTCATACAGTCCTGAAGTCTGTCGTCAAACAAAGAAGACTGCTTGCTAGCCCTAGAGCTCAGATATATATATATATATATATATATATATATATATACAGTTCATGTTACATAGAGAACAAAAGAGGTGATTTGACATGGTTCCATTGGTTCAGGCTTCAGGTCAGTCTGGTCATAGGTCATTTCAAATGGTGCCAACAAAGAGTGGAGGTCAGATCTCCAACTGCTGCACACATATCTTTCCCTCCAAATTGATAGCTCAAACTGGTTTATTTACATTACACAAGCAATAGCATTCTGATCATTAATTCCCTATCATCCATAACTTGCATACGAAAGGTGCGATCTCTTTGCCGATAGAAACTGATGTTTTTGAATAAATAGGGAATTAGAATGATACCAAACATGATATGTCCTCTGTAACCTTAGATCTCTATAAGGTATATCTTACATTATTATTAACTATAAATAACTCTATCAACCCTGGTTATAAAGACAGTGTGTAGGAACCATTTTATAAGTGAATGTGTATGTGTGCAAATATATAAATATGCATATGTATAAAAATGCATACGCATGTGATGTGCAAATACAATCTATCACGCCATAGTGTGCTAGTCACATATTTTCATACAAAGATGATAGTATCAATGGATAATATTGTAAATGACTTCATCCAATTATTTGACTTTAACAAAACTTTGTGGACAAAAAAACGAACAACAATCAGTCCAGTGTCACATAGCTGCTCCATTCTATCTGGATCCAAGTGCCAGCAATCTCCACAACCAACACCTGCATCATCATCAACATCCTCTTTCGTGATTGGAAGTAGTCCTGGATCCAATATCATAAGGACTGACTCATCTCCTATCTGTTGTTCCTAGAAGGATCCTTAAGTGTTACTAACTTGCAGTTACAGCGGTTGCCACAACCACTGTCCCTGTGAATTCCTGGTAGCACATAGCCAGGATATTTTTTATTAAAAAATGAATATATCCCCAGGGAGTCAGACCATTAATAATCACGGCAGTACCACGATTATTAATACATAGACCTTTAAATTTGCTCCTTATATCAGGATCACTGAAGGGGAATGGGTATAATATCCTGGCTGTCGGGATGCCGCTGGTCAGTATACCGACAGCAGCATCCTGACAGCCAGAATCCCAACACCCATGGGAACTAATGTTAAGTATTTTACAACCCCCTATCCTAACCTACCCCCCTAGTGCCTAAACCCAACCTCCCCCTCCCTGCACCCTAATCCTAAACACCCCCTCCACAGTGCTAAATCTAACCTCCACCTCCCTGAAGCCTAATCCTTACCCTCCCTGGTGCCTGACCCTAACCCTCCCAGTAGTGACTAACCCTAACTCCCCTAGCTAACAGTAACCTCCCCCTAACACCCCAATACTTACCTTTATTCAGACTGTAGGCATCCTGCACGCCATGCAAAGTAAACCTGTGATACATGAGTGCATACACCACTATATGCATTATATATGTGTGTGTATATATAAAAATGTGTGTATATATATATATATATATATATATATACACACTTACCTGAAAGCTTTCCATAATGCCTCCTCTTCTTCAGGATCCAGGATGTGCAGCTTTCACATTGGGTGGCCTCTAAATGTAACTGAGTCTCTCAGTCAGCAGGGGTGCACCACACAGCATCCTCCTGCTTCCATTCAGTGCTAGTGAGCTGCTCCTCCTTGGCTGCTCGGCAGTAAGAAGTTCTTCACTACAGGTAACATGCAAGCACACAAACTGAACACACGTGCGCTGCCACATTGTGACATCATCACGTCACATTCCAGTGACAGGCCTGTTGTATAGAGCCAAGGGAAGAGGTGGTGTCCTCGACTCTTACTAGGCAGACAGCTGCAGTGGCCATGGGCAGTAAACAGAAAACAAAAATTCTGGCAAGCTGGCAAATGGTGGGTCCAGTGCACACACGGACCATCCCTTAGTTTCACCTGCACAGCGGCAGCTGGCAACAGCAAGAATTGTCTCAGCAGTAGCTGCATGGAGAGTGCCTCTCCAGCCTGGTGCCACCCTGCAGTGCAGGTTCTGCTGAGCAGGCTGTGCTGGCCCTGTGCACAGTGCAGTTTAGGAAAAGCAACATCTGGTGGATAGAAAGTTGTATTACACTCTCCAGCTTTTCTAGTACTTCAGTACATTACAATGTGATTCAGTACACCATGACACAATGTGACTAGCATGGTGTGCTACATGGCATATTAAGCAAAGATCTAGCAGGACACATCTGTAGCTCAGACTCAGAAACACATCAGATTTCAGTGCAGGCTCTTTTAGTCTGTACTACACTAACCTTCCCTTGTATATTATACATTGTGCAGAGAGAAATTAAATTACATAAAGCATTGCTCTGCTTAATTAACTATTTCTGCTTCTGCCCATTTGGCTTGAAAAACTATAAAGTTTCTAGCAAACTTGGAAAACAGCAGGAGCAGCAACCAAGTACTAGTGCTGCAGCTGCTGCCAGTCTTAATGACACTATTAGTTCAATATCTACTAAAGCCAGTGCTCAAGGGCATAAAGGGTAAAAGACATTTCACCCAAAATAAAAACAATATTTTACAATGTTAAAGAAAAAAATCATCACCTCTACTAATAAAGGGAAAATTTTCTACTGAAAAATATAAAATTGTCAACATACCATATACCACACAAAGTGGTCTTTTTTTGTGAGTGGTGGTCAGACATCTTCTTCTGTAACCTCACATGACAATGCAACACCTTCTCTCTGAGAGTTTAGAATAGGTATCAAAATTAAAACAGGTAAATCAGTGCAGAAAAAAGGTATTAAGGCTGAAGAACAAACTGTATGTTCAGAAACATCACAAATCCCTGAGGTTCTTGCCCATAATAAGAAGAAGGTCATTGTTATGCCAGGGCGTATGACCAAAATATCCACTTCTTATGTGTGCTCAAATTTTTACCCAATTCCATTTATAGCATTTGTAAAGTCAAAGTAAGTAGATGTAGGTATCTTAACCATCTAGAAACCTCCTCCCTATTATGTAATTTGAGGTGGTTTATGCAAAGTTTTTGGAAAAATCTGAAAACTCTGCTAAAGTAATAACAATAAGCAATCTAGCATCAGCTAGCTACCTTCTCTCAGTATCTTCAAATCCCAGTACTTTCAAAATCCACAGCCAACACCTTTATCATCAATCTCCTCATTAATATTTGTAGATAGACCTGCATTCAATTTGCTAAGACTAGCTGACTCCTCCTCTATCCAGGATTCCCCAGATTCCTTGATAGCTAGACATGCTGCTTTTGGGGGTGGATCTTCATCCCAGAAGGGGACTAAGAAGACTACTAGTAGTTTAAAAAAATAATAGACTGTGAATAATAATTTGCAAGAGGAAGCAATTATGACATTTCCTCCCACTCCCACCTCCAAGACTTTGCCAGTGCTGCTCCTCACCTTTGGAACTCCCTCCCTCTCCCTATCAGACTCTGCACCTCTGTACCATCTTTCAAATGAGCTCTTAAGACCCACTACTTCATTAAAGCCTTCCAGCTCTCATCCTAACTTGCTGCTACATCTTCCTTTCTCCCTGCCCACCCCATTCTGTGTCACTCCTGTTTGTCTTCCCCTACCTTAAAGAATGTAAGCTCTTTCGAGCAGGGCCCTCTACCCTCTTGTGCTTCTCCCTACTGTAATTTAATTTATGTCTTACTCCTCACTAGGGCAACTAACACTTGGCTGCTTATGCGGGCATTAAGGTCACTAATATAGCACTGTTTATCCATGTCCTGTATTGTGTTGTATTGCATTGTAAGTCAATGGTTACTTTTTTGTCTATGTACTTTGTAAGGCGCTGCGAAACACTTGTGGTGCCATATAAATAAATGATAATAATAATAATAATAATAATAATGACATTTGCCACCCAGATGCACAGCAGATCACTGAAGCCATGATGGCTAAGCTAGCATTAGCTCTGCATGCAGTATTCATCATTAAATCATCTGGTTTTAGACAGTTAATTGAGATCCTGTGTTCCCACTACCAAATTCCATCTTGGTTCCATTTTACCAGAGAAGCAATTCCCTGTCAGTACCAGGATGTTGAAAAAAAACAACTAATTTTTGACCTACAAAATGTAATTGTAGACACTGTTCACTTAACCACAGATATATGGACAAGCAGTATTGGTTAAATGAAAGATTACATGACTGTGGCAGCCGACTGGGTGGGTGTATTGCCTTCATCAGCAGGAACAGCAGCAGAATCTAACAATCAACACCAACTCATTCCCAGACATATTACTCTCTATAGCACTGGCATCACTAAGTGCTACCCTCTTAGAAAATATAAGGGATGTCATAGCAAAATGGTTTAACCCTCTAGGACTTTCTTCAGGATTTTCATTTATGATTATGCAACAAATATTGTGAGAGCTTTAAAACTGGGTGAATTTGAACACTTCCCATGTTTTATGCACACAATCAACTTGGTGGTAAAGATATTTTTTTAAAGATAACAGGGGCATGCAGGAGGTGCTGTTTGTGGTCATAAAAAATTCAGAACTTTTTTGCCATTCGGCAACTGCATGCAGAATTTTGCAGCAGCTACAGGAAAAGTTCAAATTGCCATGTCACAAACTGAAGCACGAGGTAGTAACAAGGTTGAAACCTTTATATGCTTTGGTATTTGGAGTAACAACCCATCCAAATCTACACAACAAGTCATGGCATAGGGAAAGGTGGGGCAATGTTGCGCAAAGTAGAGAATACTTTCTATGTCATGCAGTGTGCTGAAGTAGTAAACTATAATGTGAGTTTAGACACTGTCAGCTTGAGTCAGGTGATTCCCTTAATTAGACTACTTGAAACGCAGCTCAAGAAACTGAAGAAAATTAATTAAAATTATTTTGTTAACTATGTCAGACTTGTAGATTAAGTTCTTTATTCACTTCACCAGGATCCAAAGGTTGTCAACATCTTGAAATTGGATTACTACATTTTGGTGCCCATGCTTGATCCTAGGTTTTAGTTCTACACCATTTCAATCTTTCCAACTGACACATATTTAAGGTATGCAAATAGCTCCTTGTGAGCAAGTTGGCAGCTTAAGTGGCACATGACATGGCAATGTCTCCTTTAGAGCTTTCCCAAGAGACCCACTGGTGATGTGGATGAGTCATCTCAGTGCACCAGAATAAAACAACATTTTGACATCTGGTCAGGTCTAAATAAATTGCCCCAAATTAGTGACACCTTTACTCTGAGTCAATCTGATGCAGTAACCATCCATAGAATGGAGGAGGCTTTTTTTAATGACAGTGTAAAAATAAGCATGTCAGACAGTCCCTTTAACTACTAGGAGGTAAAAAAAGGTAATTTGGAGGCCCTTATACAAACTAATTTTTGTGTACTTAAGCTACCCACCATCCAGTTTGTACTGAGAAAGAGTTTTCAGCCTAGCCGGGAACCTTGTGAGCAATTGGTGTAGGAGGGTTCTACCTCAAAATGTGATAAAAATGATGTTCATAAAAGTGAATTAGAAATTCCATCAAGAAAAACTTTCCCAACAATTACTTCAAAGTACAGTAGGGATAAGTTCAAATTCTGTAATAATGATTTTAACACTGATGAGCATGAGGATGATAATGATGTCAACTTGCCACTGTAGAGATCATTAACAACACTCTTAGCTGCCTTAAACCTATTGGTAGCTTGTTTTGTTTAGGCACAAAAAAAACAACCACTTCAGCCACAAAAGTGGCAGTTGCTAAAGTGATTGGTTTGTTAAACTGTGCATGTCTTTCTATTATACAATATACCCAAGGACAATTCCATCTTGTACCTCTTTTCTTTGCATCATGTGCTCTTTGGGATAAGCATACTGTAGGCAACAAACCTTTTTTTGTTATATTTTATTATTGCCCTAAGACATTACTAATTTTCAACACATTTTTGTACCAGAGATAATGTGGTGATATTTGTGGTGCACCTCATAAATGTACTACAGAGGTGAGGAGGAGGGTGGGGGGGTGGGGTTAGTATGGCCAGTTTATCTTGCAACCCTGTACATGAATCCTTGGATATTAAAACTTGTTTTATGGCCTGGTCTCAGTTGCTGCAAAACAACTTGCAATGTAGGCCATGTCTCAATTTTAAATGTTTTATTATTAAATCAATCTTGTCTTTTTTCATGGCTTTTTTTCTTTTCAATTGCTGAAAAATAGAACGTCGATTTTGATATAGTCAATGTCTCAATTTTATTTTTTTAAATGAATAAATCAATCAGAACTACAAAGTTAGGAGTTTATCTGGGCACACAAAGATTACAATCAGCACACCAATCTACACTATATCCTGCCCAAATTCAGGAAAACAAGAATATGTGAAAATCGATATATGGAAGTGAAGATGAAAAGGTGCCAAGTAAAAGAATAAAGCGGTCAAATTAAACAAATAATAAATAGCCACACTGGATCTTTTTCTTTTGTTGGTAGTCCAAAAGGGTGATCCTCTTCTGATTTTCAGCTTTTTATGTATAGTAGTTATCTCTTCTTTAGAAACAATGGAAAATGCAATGGAAAACAGAAGACCAACAATGTGTAGTAATTTCTTTTTTCATCTACCATACATGACAATTCTTCAAACTGCATAGGAAAATGAAACAAATGGAAGACCTTGAGAAGATGGAAACCACCATAATTTAGTGTGATAATGTACCATATCACTTTGAAGGAAGTAAGTAAACATGCAAATAATGATTTTTTTTGGAATACACAGTAAGAGCTCTAGCTTTTTACACTGACACCATGTGAGAGAGACCAAGGTGCCTGCTGGTAATGTTGGATCACGGCTCTAACCGGAAACAGAAAGCATTGACTGAAAGTCACTGCATTTCAGCTTTGCATTCCACTCTGTACAGTATGTTTCTGCTCTAGCTAGAAAACTAGTAGCTGCAACTGATTTTGAAAGCACCTCAGGTTTACATCACGCTCTCCCAGATGTGAGCACTGGAAGCCATGTGTCACAACTCATGGATGGATAGTGGATGCTAGCACTATTTTTGGGAAGGATGAAACCTAATACTGAGGTGTGGAGTATAAAGTGCTGGCAGATTTCACCAGGGACCACTGCAGGGAGGTTTGGACTTAGCTCTATCTGACACGCAAGTCACGGCCCTTAGACTTGCTTTCCTAATACAGGTGCTGATGTACTCTGGATAGGATGGAGTATGATGAAGAAGTACAATGTGGCCGACAAGCCAGGTCAGAACCAAATGGACAAGATGATACAGGGAGCAGATTTATGTAGGTCATGGAAGATAGCCAAAGTAAAAACCCTAACAGGGCATGGAAGATAGCCAAAGTCAAAGCATAATACCAAGTGTAGTGCAAGTGAAGAAATTCACTTGGTATTATGGATTTTATAAAGTCACATCAAATCAAATCAAGTCACAAACAGAACCAAGGTGAGAAACAAGCAGTAGTAATGACTAGGGAATGCTAGAGTAAGGGTTGGTAGCCTAAACTCTGGCACAGCAGTGCTCTCAAGGAACCTTTTATATAGACAGGAGCTTCAATTAGGCAACATTTGTGATGTCACAAATGGGAGGGTTTAGCCCTTTAAATTTTTCTCAGATTGGAGAGTGCACCCCCAGGGTAGCCATGGTCACCTATACCATGCTGCCAGATGCCAAGAGGAGGATCAGGACACACAGCATCAGGTGTTGCAGACTCTCTGCCCTCTGCTGACCAGCACTGCTGGATCCATTAAGTGTGTGCTGGTATCTGGCATGCTGTGACACTAGGGACATGGCATTCCTATTTTCCAACATGCATTCAACTGGACCAGAAACCTCAGATCCTAACCTATGTGCACATTATTATATAAAAAATAAGTGTGAAAAATAAGTAACACAGATACAATAACTAATCTACACTATAAAATATTAAATATAGGGAGTTAACAGTTGACAAGAACCATTTTAAGTCATAGTCCTCTTTGAGACTATTGGGTACCAGGATTTTAAGTTTAAAATTCCACTGCATCTCTGTCCTTGCTAGACTATCTTCTTGGTACATAGCTCTCCAATCTGGATTGAAATTTTGTATCCCTATAAACCTAACAATATGTCTCAGGGAGGAATTATATACCTATTTAAATGGTCTGACAGAGTATGAGTAACCCTCTTGATATTCCTAATATGCCCATAGAAAGATGTTTTAAGGACCTGGTGGTGCAACCAATATACACTAGACTACAGGAGCACTCCACCAAATATATCAAATGGGTAGTGTGACTCGTGATGAACCTGCTGATTTTCTATTCAATTTCATTCACTACAAAAGTTGGTATACTTAGTACTAGTAGAAGGGACAGTTCTATAGCCTATACAATCACTGCACCAGTGAAATTCCTTTGTACACATCAGTTGGGAACTTTATAAAGCAGGGCACTTCTTACAAGGTTATCTTTAAGATTTGAGGTCCTATGGTAAATAAATTTGGGTTTCTTAGGTATAATGTCCTTCATAATGGGATCCTTTAACAAAATGCTCCAATGTTTATTTATAATCCTTTCCACTGTCTTATTGTCTGCATTAAAACCTGATATGAAAGTCCATTAATTATTTTGCTATATTTTCTTCTTTAATAATGTTTTTCTTTCTATATTCATTACTTCATTTTCTGTTTTATCTATAGATTTGCGCTCATAGCCTTTATTGACAAACTTGTGTTCCTTAGCTGATATTTGTGATTTAAAATATTAATCTTCACTACAGTTTCTTTTTAAATATAAAAATTGTCCTTTAGGTATTATTTTTAACCAATTAGGATGATGATTACTATGCTAAGAAATCTAATTATTAGAATCTGTCGTTTTTTTATACCCTTTAGTATGGATCTTCCCTTCTTTAAGGTATATTGTTAGGTCCAGAAAATTAATTGATAATTGGGCTATTTAGAATGTTAGGTTAATGTTTTTGTTGATATGATTTAAGTTATCGCAAAACATTTTGAGCAAAATTTCAGACTCTTTCCAAGCAAACAAAATATCATCAATGTACATATGCCAAGCCACAAAATTCTCACCCAAATCCTTTACAACACACACACCGAGCATTCCTCCCAGTGCACCATGAAGAGGTTTGCATCACTAGGTGTGAACTTGATGCCCATGGCAGTTCTGACCCTTTGTAGGTAGTATAAAATCAATCTCTTCCACAATAAAATCTATTTTATTTACTGTTAGATCAGTCTTTGCTAGAAGCCATCTAACTGCCTTCAGTCCATATTTATGATTTATAACTGTATATAATGATGTGACATCTGCTTCAACTAAAAACTATTTTTGTTAATTTAGATTAACTCTACTTTACTAATTACAGTTTATCAGTTGTATGCAGGTAAGATTCATTCTTCACTACTAATGGTTGCAAATAGTAATCTAGCAATTCTGATAGGCTGTTTGTTAATTAACCTATCCCTGCTATCATGGGTCATCTTGGAGGAGCTGTAGGGTTCTTATGTAGTTTGGGAAGAGTGTATATGACTGGAACTTTTTTGGTTATATATATTTAAATAATCATGTAATTATTGCACTGATTGTACCTTTATCTAAAAATTAATTAAAAAAAAAATAATTACATTTTATTGGAGGGATCCAGCCTTTCATTTTTGATAGGTTCCATCTTTATTTAATTACCCCAGAATGTTTTTAATGTAATCAATTCCATTTAAGATAGCTGAACCTCTCCCCTAAACACATGGTTTAATAACCACTGAGTGAACTTCTATTAACGGTTTTAATTCTTCCTTTTAATGTCGAATGATATGAAGACTGATTACTTAATTACACCGATTAAGGATGATAGAAACAAGGGAGCCAATTTTAGGGATATGAGAACCCTTTCTAATCACAAATACTCTAGAATTACAACCAAGTGAATACCATCAAGATTACCACAAGGTTTGAAGAACCTGAACTATTAATTTTGAAAATAGATAGAAAAAACAATAATAATTGTAATGATAGTCTGCATCCCAACAGTCTGAGGGGAACAGCTTTACCTCATTTTTCTAATTTGACATTTTTACATTATTGATGTAATATGACTAAGATGTGTGGATTTCACCTTACACTTTTTTCTATTCCTCCTCCTGTCAAACTTATATAAAATTTATTCTAATCAATATTTCTGATAGCATCTAAATATTATATATTTGTATTGAATTATATATTTGCATTATTTCTATAATTATATTATTGTGCATTTCAGTGTCACATGGTCTTATCAATCTAATTATAATTAAACACTCAACACACAATTTGTCACTTTTAATTCAAACATATGTTATTCACATTTTCTTTTTATCTCCAAGTCATTCATAATTTAAATGCCATCTTTAAAGACAATTTATAGTCTATTATCTCATCTAAATAATTTATATTTGTGTTTTCACATTCGTTATTTATCTCACATATCACATACATTTGTTCTTTTTTTCTATCACTAATCTCTATTACACCTTTCACTTCATTCACATCATAGTATTTGACACCAAATATTTTTATATTCATATTTTATCATGTCTCAATTAATTTTATTTTAGTTATCACATACCAAATACACCATTTATATTATTTATTATTTTTATCTAAAAGCCAAATTTGACCTGATTGTCATTTTTATTTGATAATGTATGATTAGAGTAAAAAAGAAATGGTAATTACTTCATGTATTAAATCCATTAAGACTTAGTTAGGACTATACACATCTCTCATTTATGGTTATATAACATATTTTAACCCTGGTTTTGCTCTAGATAAGAGGAAGAACTACCTTATTATTAAAAACTGTATTAGAATACTTTGGCAAATTCCTTCTGACTTCTATTACATGTTAAATATGTAAATATGGAATACCTATAATCTTACCTATAAACCAGCCTTAGTTAAATCAAAAACTATGATTGGATGAACAAAATGCTGATCACAATCTTGATTATTCCTATTATCCACAGATAAATGATAATAATAACTAGATGAGATGGAATAATATGGATTAACTATAAATTAGAGGTTATGACTGGCTGAACAAAATGCTGATCACAACCATAACCACTCCTATTAATCACAGAGAAAAGACAACAGTCACATGGGATACAATAGTAGAGTAAATCAATCTTGATTCTGTTTGGTCGTAAAGATCATGTAAACATGATCCAGATGACAATTGGGTCTGTATGGACATAAAGTCCAGGAAGTAATGACAATCTGTTTAAGCCTTGAAAAATGGCAGCATCAAGATGCCTTTCACAGAGCAGACCCTGAAATCAAAAGCTACTGTTCAAAGTCATTTCCTACTACCCATGTGGACCTAGAGGGGCAATATAAACCTGAGGTGTGCAAAGAGTGCAACTGAGTCTGAAGAGTGGCGAGTGAAGCAAGCATGCGAGGGGACAAATTTCTTATTTTGGTAGTCTTTTGGGCATGGAACAATACTTAAGCCCTCACTGCAAATCACTTCCAGATCCTTAACATGAAGGGGAAATATAACCTACCCTTGAAAAACCTAACTGCACAGCGAAACATGCGTCAGCACATTTGCTGTGTGTCTCCTATATGTGTGATATATGATACAATATGATGTGTATTTTCCTGTCTTACAAATGAACTGCTCATGTAATACTTGCCATCAGGGAATATCCTCAATTTTTAAAGCTTGCACATATATTGTGATAAAGCTGTGAGTGTAATAATTGAATTGCTGTTAATAGGACGTGATGTGCATTTGCCTTAATAGTGAGCCATCCATATAATACTTACCAATAGAGAATACATATAATATCAGATATATTAAATATTATATTAAATGAAAGTGAACCACCTTCATACCACTTACCAGTACCCGTAACATTCAGAAGCACGCATATACACTGTAGTAATGCTGTAAACCGAATAACAGGGCTGCTGTTAATGTAATGTGAAGTGTGTCTATGTTACAAACAAACTGCCTGTATAAATTACGTTGTAATAAAGCTGTGAGCCGAATAACATGGCTGCTGCTAATGTTATGTAAAGTGTGTCTGTGCTACAAACAAACTGCCTGTATAAATTATATCAGCAGGTAATATCTGCCATATTTAAAGCTCACACAGATACAGTAATAAAGCTGTGAGTTAAATAACAGAATCAATATTAATGAGACTTGATATATTTCTGTTACAAGTGAATCTTCTGTATAATGCTTATTAGCGGACAATACTTGTAAAACTTGGAATTCGCAGAGACACTATGACGAGGCTGTGAGCACAATACAAGGTTGTGAACCGCTAGCTGGTATTCATGCAAACAGGTAAAAAAACACACCAGTCATTAGTTACTAGAGAAAAGAATCAGTGTTAACAGATACGGCTGTGTGTTTGCCACATTGTTGACAACAATAGATATATTTAAATACTAGAGCAGAGGTTCCCAAACTTTTTTAAATAACGGCGCCCTAAAGTATCAGCATTATTTTCACGGCACCCCATAGGCCAAAAGTTTAGTAAAGTGAAGTAAATTGTGCTTACCTGTAATCCTTAGGTTCAGTTATGTGGTGGTTGACAGGTTTGTGCTTCTGTTTCTCCACATATTTACACTACATTGACCATAAATAATTTGATTTGGTGCTGAACCACCAACCTGAGGCACCCCTGCAAGTATCCCTAGGCACCCCAGGGTGCCACGGTGCACAGTTTGGGAACCACTGTACTAGAGGTTAAATGATAGATATTAAGACCGATACAACCGTACCCATATATTAATATTTGATCCTGTGAGAATGAGATGTATTTTATCATAAGTGGATCCATATCTAATTGAGCATAATAGTTTATTATCTTTACAATATGTATTTAATATTCCTATATAAAGGTTGGCATATATAAATAAGCATATTAAATATCAAAGACACAATACAGACATCAAGACCTATACAACATTAGTCATATATTAATATTTGAACTAGGGGTGTGCACCGGCCACTTTTCATGTTTTGTGTTTTGGTTTTGGATCTGGATCTTTCTTCGTGTTTTGGATCTGGATTGGTTTTTGCCAAAACCACCCTTCGGTGTTTTGGGTTCTGGGTTTTGTGTTTTGGATCTTTTTTTTTTTTTACAAAAAGCATAAAAACAGCTAAAATCACAGAATGTGTTGATTTTTCTGCTCTGCTCCTATGCTATTATTAACCTCAAAAACCTTTATTTTCCACTCATTTCCAGTCTATTCTGAACACCTCACACCTCACAATAGTGTTTTTATGTCCAAAAGGTTGCACTGGGGTAGATGGATGACTATGCAAAGCGACACGTGTGGGCGGCACAAACACGTGGCCCATCTAGGAGTGACACTGCAGAGGCAGACAGGATGGCAGTTTGAAAAACTAGGCCTCAACCAGTACATAATGCAAAGAAAAAAAAGAGGTGCAAGATGGAATTGTCCTTGGGCCCTCCCACCCACCCTTATGTTGTATAAACAGGAAATGCACACTTTAACAAACCAATCATTTCAGTGCCAGGGTCTGCCACACGACTGTGGCTGAAATGATTGGTTCGTTTGGGCCCCCACAAAACAAGCTGGCAAATAATCTGTCCCTGCACAAACTGACTCTTCGGAGGCAAGATGTCGTCCTCATCCTCCTCATTCACCGATTCCTCACCCTCTTCAGTGTTGTGTACATCCTCATCCTCACAGATTATTAATTCGTCCCCGCTGGAATCCACCACCACAGGTCCCTCTGTACGTTCTGGAGGCTGGTCTCCCTGGAAGAGTTGATAATTCATTTTTATGAACATCATCTTCTCCACATTTTGTGGAAGCAACCTCCTACGCTTTTCGCTGACAAGGTTCCCGGCTGCACTAAACACTCTTTCGGAGTACACACTGGAGAGGGGGAAATTCAGATAAAATAGAGCCAGTTTGTACAGGGGCCTCCAAATTGCCTCTTTTTCCTGCCAGTACAGGTACGGACTGTCTGACATGCCTACTTGGATGCTGTCACCGATGTAATCATTTAACAGACAGACGCACGCTTGTTGCTGCTGCTTTGAGGATGCAGGTGCGGCTACAGCCCACACAATTCACAAAGACAGAAAAAAAAAGATTTTTTTTTTTATTGTTTGTGGAGCGCACTTTGAGGGTTACACACCCTTTAACAGACAGATGCATGCTTGTCGCTGCTGCTTTGAGGATGCAGGTGCGGCTACAGCCCACACAATTCTCTAAGACAGAAAAAAAAAGAAGAATTTTTTTATTGTTTGTGGAGCGCACTTTGAGGGTTACACCACCCTTTAACAGACAGATGCACGCTTGTCGCTGCTGCTTTGAGGATGCAGGTGCGGCTACAGCCCACACAATTCACAAAGACAGAAAAAAAAGAAGAATTTTTTTATTGTTTGTGGAGCGCACTTTGAGGGTTACACCACCCTTTAGCAGACAGACGCACGCTTGTCGCTGCTGTTTTGAGGATGCAGGTGCGGCTACAGCCCACACATTTCACAAAGACAAAAAAAAAGAAGAATTATTTATTTTGTTTGGAGTGCACTTTGGGGGTTACAGCATCCTTTAACGGACAAGCCAGCCAGCCCTTTACTTATGACACAGGCGCATGCAGTCGCTGAATGGCAAAAGTGGCCAGAATTTTTTTGGGCCACCCAAAGCGTCTCCTGCATGCCCCTGTCGCTTTTCAGAAAATTCTGCACCACCAAGTTTATTGTGTGAGCAAAACATGGGATGTGCTGGAATTTTCCCAGATGTAATGCCCGCACAATATTGGTGGCATTGTCAGATATCACAAATCCCCAGGAGAGTCTAAGTGGGGTAAACCACTAGGTGATGATTTCCCTCAGTTTCACTAAGAGGTTGTCGGCGGTGTGCCTCTTACTGAAACCGGTGATACACAGCGTAGTTTGCCTTGGAATGAGCTGGCATTTCTGAGATGCTGCTACTGGTGACGCTGCTGTTGTTGCTGCGTAAGGTGATACATTTACCCAGTTGGCTGTCACAGTCATATAGTCCTTAGTCTGCCCTGTTCCACTTGTCCACATGTCCGTGGTTAAGTGGACATTGGGTACAACTGCATTTTTCAGGACACCGAGGACACTTTTTCTGACGATTCTGTACAGTCTCGGTATCGCCTGCCTAGTGAAGTGGAATCTAGATGGGATTTGGAACTGGGGACACACTACCTCCATCAATTGTCTAAATCCCACTGCACTAATGGCGGACACCAGATGCATGTCTAACACCAACATAGCAGTCAAGGCCTCAGTTATACGTTTTGCTTCAGGATGACTGCTGTCGTACTTCATCCTCCTCGCTAAGGACTGTTGGAGGGTCAATTGTTTAGTAAAAGTAGTGGTGTTCCTACTTCCTCTCTGGGATGATGAACAACTCCCAGCAGCAGCAACAGCACTAGGAGGAAGTGTTTCTTGATCTTTCCCTATTTTATTTTTATCGGAGAAAGTTTGGTCCTCCATTTATGTTATATTGATATATACGTGTGGCTAAGGCGCACACAAACACAGAAAATATTTTTTTATTTTTGTTGGAGACTAGTGCACTTTGTGGGTTACACCACCCTTTAAGAAATGAGCCAGCCGGCCCTTTACTTATGGTACACAGGCGCACGCTTGGCGCTGCTCCTTTGTTGATGCACGTGCAGCCACAGTGCACACAATTCACAAACACAGAATTTTTTTTTATTTTTTTGCACTTGGGGGGAGCACCCCTGATGGACAGAGCACCCCCTGGACAACACTACAGCACCCCTTTAGGACTGGGACACTGCACAGGACTTTGTAGTGGACACAGCCCCTATGGACAACTGACTGCACAACACAGTCCAGCCAGCCCCTATGGACTTTGGAGTTGTGGACACAGCCCCTATGGACAATAGCAGCACAGCAAAACACAGCCAGCCCCTATGGGCTTTGGAGGAGTGGACACAGCCCCTATGGACAACAGCAGCACAGCGCAGCACAGCACAGCACAACACAACACTGCACTACACAGCCCAGCCAGCCCTAACTCCCACCCTCCCTCTTCACTGTCCACAGCCGAGTGAGAAAATCGTGCCGACGCGGGTTCCTTATATAGAATCTAAAACCCGCGAGACCCGGTAGGCGGGATTATGACGTTTTGCCTCGATTTCAGATCTGAGTCTGGCGGGAAAAGTCGAGCCTGACTTGGATCGGCCTCGGATCGGGTGGGGCTCGGGGGGGTTCAGATTTCAGAAATCCGAACCTGCTCACCCCTAATTTGAACCCATGAGAATGAGATATATTATATCATAAGTGGATCCTAATCCAACTGATATATTCCAAAGTTTTTCTAAATATAACTTTTTTATAAAGTATGGGATATGGCTGTTGTCTGGACATGTTAATGGTTCACTGGACAAGCTCATAAAATCATTATTACAATGAAGATCTAATAGAACATATCTACTAATAAAACACAAAATAACAGACACAGTGAGATTATTTTATTATGCGTTTCTCTATTCTTGACACACTTTATTCCTATCTTTATATCTTTACTTTTGGACATATTTCACAAAATTTTGCCCATCACTGGGTTTCCTTTTAATGTCTATTTCTTTAAAGTTAATCTTTTGAATTGTTCATTTTTGTGCGCCATCCCTATAACAACACTTCCTCTTTCTTCTCTATGAATATTTCCTGTTTGTAATTAGGCAGCACCCCTGACAACAATAATTAGTCTGTAGCATTAATGATTTTGTGTCTAACTAATATTATCATATAGAAAAACTGTGTGCAAGTGTATGTGTGCATTTATTTTAACTGTCAATCACCCTGCGATGGGTCTGTGTAGTCACCACAATCACAGTCCCGATCGCAATGGAGTGTTTGCACACACGTAATACGATGCATACGCATGCGCAGAACGCAACAATCGACCAATTGTGTGCCTAATCGCAAAAGCGAGCCTTGAAAAACATAGATAAAGCTGATATGAAAATTAATGAATGGGCTTTCACATCAGGTTTTAATGCAGACAATAGGACAATGGAAAGGATCATAAATAAACATTGGAGAATTTTGTTTAAGGATCCCATTATGAAGGACATTATACCTAAGAAACCCAAAGTTATTTACCACAGGGCCTCAAATCTTAAAGGTTTCCTTGTAAGAAGTGCCCTGCTTTATAAAGTCCCCAAACCGATATGTACGAAGTGATTTCACTGGTGCAGTGATCGTAACCGTCCCCTCTACTAGTACTAAGTATACCAACCTTGTAGTGAATGGAATTGACTATAAAATCAGTGAGTTCATCACACGTAACACTACCAATGTGATATATTTGGTGGAGTGCTCCTGTGGTCTAGTGTATATTGGCTGGACCACTAGAAACAATATTAGAAATATAAAGAGGGGTTTGGTTACTCATACTGTGTCAGATCATTTAAAAATAGAGATGTGCGCTGAACCATTTTTGCTGGATTTGGATTTGGCTCTGATTCATCATCCGGTTTGGGATTTGGATTTTTTTTACAAAAATTTACAAAAAAGCTAAAATCACATAATTTGGGCTTTGTTTTGTTCCTAGAGTATTATTAACCTTTATAACATTAATTTCCAGTCTTTTACAGTCAATTGAGACCTCAAAGCTAACAATATTGTGTTCACCGTGATTGGCCAAAGGCTGCAGTGAGCTGGCTGGTTACTAAGCGACAGAGCAGCAGCACAGACACCGCAGTTTAAAGCTCATCTATGAAACATTGCCACACAGCTGTGGCAGAAATTACGGAGCTTGTATACACAGTGGGCTTATGTCCAGTAAAGTCATGGAGTTTGTATACACAGTGGGCTTATGCCCAGTCACGGAGCTTGTATACACAGTGGCAGGGCCCGGACAGCTGAGGGGCCCGGACGTCGGCAGGCAGAGTTAATTGCTAATTTATTGCATACAGGACAGCTGCGGCTGCTAAGTGCTGGCCGGAGAGTTCTATGAATGAGTCATCACACACAGCTCAGCAGTGTGTGATGACTCATTCATTAATGAACTCTCCGGGCAGCGTTGCATGACCAGTGTCCTGCTTCTGATACTGTGAATCAGGAGCAGCTGCAGGAGGACCAGCTTATATAATAAAGGTAGGAGCACTGGGCCCCCTCACAGACAGGTTCTCCTCTCAGGACCCTATCAAATTAGTTACTTCAATCACCTCTGCCTCCATAGTTGCTCCACCCTCAGCTTTCCTCCTCTCCTCCCCCTGCTCTCATTGGCCAGATAATGTGTGCACTACACTGAGGAAGGAAATGTGAGAGAGCAACTGTGGTGCACACACAGAGGTACCTCTGCCCCATCCCTCCCTCCTATACAATCTACCCCATTGTCCCCTGTACTATGCCTAAATCCTGCCTCTGCCCTCCCCTCCTCCACCTATACAATCTGTCCCCTGTACTATTGCTGAATCCTGCTCTGTCCCCCTCCTATACAATCTGCCCCACTGTCCCCTGTAATATTCATGAATCCTGCTTCTGTCTCCCCCCTCCCCAAATTTCTATCTCTGTACTCTCCCCATATGTGCCCATATCTGTGCCCCAGTTCCCTCATAGCTGTGCCTTTGCCCCATCTCCATCTCTGCCTCTGCCCGCTTCCCATTTTTGACTCTGCTCCTATCCCATCTGTGTCCTTTACTTAAGTGTGCCTCTCTCTATTTGCACCTCTGCCCCCTTGCCATGTCCGTGCTGGGCCTGATTCAGACCCTGTCGCTAAGGAGCGATCACTCACTGCCGGGCGATTGTTGCTCAATGCGCATGCGTCTAATTCGCAGTGCGCGTGCGCAAGCCAGTCTCTGCGATGGGAAATTGTGCGCTCATAGCACACAGACTGCCCGCTGCTTTGAGTGACAGTACCGTTTGTGGGTGGTAACAGGGGACGGTGCTTGTAACGGGGAGTGTTGTTGCGAACGCAGGTGTGTCAGGCCAATAAAACGCAGTTTAAAGGGTGTGCATAATTAGCAAAGTAGCATCATTGTACAGGTCACCTCCATGTATTTCAGCCAGCACTGATCGCAGTGCTTGCGGTGGGGTAAGTCTACCTCAAGGGCTGCGATCAGCTCCGATGGCTCTTGATGTTACCGATTCATCCAACAATCCCAGGAGATGACTTGTGTTTCAAGGGGAAAGGGGGCATCTTAACACACTTGTGAGCGCTCAGTGCCGTAGCTCGCTAAGACATAGAGGGCGTCCTTACGCAATGCAATGCCCCTTTTTTTTGCAACAAGCGAGCGCATCTTGAGAGCGGGTCTGAATGAGGTCCGGTGTTCCATACCACATACAGTAATTGAACCTCCGGATGGCAGGTTAGTACAGTTCTGTTGTAAATCATTAGACTTTTCTCAATTTAAGAAACAAAAAATCTGTTTATTCTTTTTTAATATTTAAAGGAAAGAAAAAAATAAATAAAATATATATATATATATATATACTCCAGATACCAGAGCTCAACCCCACCCCTTTGAGTCCACCAGACCTTTGGGGGGAAGAACAAAGGGGGTGGGGGGGCCCTGCCTTTTTCATTTGTACCGGGCCCCATGATTTCTGATGGCAGCCCTGCACAGTGGGCTTATGCCCAGTCATGGATTGTTTATACACAGTGGGCTTATACCTAAGCAGTCACTGAGCTTGTATACACAGATGGCTAATTCCCAAGAAAATAATGTACAGAGGCACTCCAGTCTGACTCCTAATCCCTCTCTCTCCCAGTCCTCCTCCTTCCTAACCTAACATGCAGAGTCACGAAATGGCACCGAGTACCGAGCACTGCACCTTTTATAGAGGCTGAAAGTCACCTGAGTCTCGCAACAATCCGACGTCGGACAGGTGATGTTCGGCTTCGAGGTGGAATAAAAGTCAGACGAGAACACCCGAACTTGCATTTGGTTGAACTCATATTCCACCTGTGTGCCCAATTTTGGAATACCATGGTTATGCACACTACCGATACCCATGGTATCCAATAAAAAAAAGTGGTTGCAGGGTTTTCAGCTCTAAAAACCCTGCGCCGCTTAAAAAATAAAATAAATCTACATTTACCTGCCTGGGGGTCTCTGCAGCTCCTGGTGGCCTCCCCTCCTTCTAGAGGGGGCTGCTGGGAGGCTCCAGGGGCAGGTGAGAGGAGCAAGGGCTGCTGAGAGATGTAGTTTTCTCATCCCCCATTATGGGGGGGCACACTCACACTGGGGGGATCACGCACTGAGGGTCACACACACAACACACATAAACACACTAATAACACACTCATATACACTTACAAACACACATACACTTACATACTCACCCTGCTGCAGAAGACCCGGCTCCTGATGCTGGATGCAGAAGACATCCAATTGCATAATTAGTCCTCAGGGGGGCTGCCACCATTGTCCCAGAACAAGTCCCATTGATTTTACCTAAAATTAATGATTATAGGAAAAATTAGACTTACTCTGGAGGTGCGAGAAAAAAAACCTCCCAGACAAAAAACCCGTACCTGCAGGAAAAACCTTGCAGGGACAGGATTTTTGCTATTCTCGGCCCCCAATTGAATATGCCCCATATTGTTAGTTTTATAGGGGCACAAAATGTCAAACTAATTGGAGAGATAGTAAAAACCCTAGTAATTGTCTTAATGTGGACTTCCAGTTAAAATGGTTCTTAAAAACTGTTGTCTCCCTATATATAATATTGTGTAGTGTAGGTATGAATTACTTTTTGGAAAACCATTTCACCCTAAAATAAGGTTTTATTGCCTGCATTTATAATGAATATTTCTGTTTTCTTATCACCTGTTGTAATTTTGAGCAAGTTTTTTTTATTGTAGTCCAGTAAAATATATGTTAGAACATAGGAATCCATGGAGTGTCCCTGGTTTCCGGCGCTCACATCCAGGAGCTCAAGATGCAAAGGATTTCACTTCCAGTTGTGGTGTCTGGCTTTCCAGCTAGAGCTTAGACCTGGAAAGTGAAACGAGCACAGAGCTGGAACACAGTGACGTACAGTTGGGTCATTCCACTTCCAGTTAGAGCCATGATCCAATTTAACCAGTAGACATGTAGCAAGCAGCTCTCAAAATGTACTATGTTTGATTATTTAGAGGGCTTTTACTGTCAACTATGGATTGGTTTTTGTTGGTTTTTCTCACTATGCCAAATTTAGGAAGATGTCACTTCCAGTTACACATTTTTGGTGGGCGGATGTATGATAAAGTTTTATCTCCAGTTATGCCATGAAAAAGATCCTGTGATTGAAACATATTGGATGGAGAGGAGTAACCTACTGAGGACTCTAGGATTAACTTGTCCTATTAATGAAAGATACATTATAATGTATGGTCCTTTAAAAGAAATGTAATAATGAGGGATCATTCCGTCATTCATTACATTGTTCTATATTGTTCAGCTGCTATATCATATGGGTACACAATGCGCCAGTGTGTACCCAGCTTTAATCTCTCTGCACATTTTAGATCTACCCCACCTGCTGTGCAACATTGTGTTGCCAAGGTGCAAAGTTAATTTTTTTTTTACTTGTTTTTTTTTTGCTTTGTTCCTAACTCAGAAACTGCCCCATTATAGCCAAATTCATATATAAGAAAACATATTAAAAGAATAAAAGCCACTCATTAAAAATTTAGAACACTTGCTGTATTTATAAGTATGTGCTGGAATGGACCAGGTGTTGTGAGGCAGCAATGTATATATAGATTCATAATAAACTATTTTATATGACTACAGCCCAATTTAATCATTTGCAAGTTTTCAGTAAACTATTTCAACAGCATAAAATGCAATCCAATGTTATTAAAAGTGAGAGCACTCTTACTACAGCTATTGACACTTAAAAAACAATAACATATTCCTAAAGGTGACTACACACTTGGCGATGTGCTCATGATCCAACGATGTGTATGATTTCCCCTGAACTCTCCCCAGGAGCTCTCTGGCTGTCATGGGCACGATTAGGTCAAAAAAGCTGCCAATTTGATTCACGATTTCACGATCTATCGTGCAACGTGTCGGAAATCCAAATTGTCAGATTGTGCCCGATAGATTGTGAGTTTACCAAACAACACGAGGATCCTCACGATTGGTAGGAAATTAAAATAATGGGCGGTGCTAGTTAGGGGTATAAAAAGCAGGTGCCATTTTAACCCTGTGCACATTCTGCTCTGCTACTAGTGTGGGCTGGGTGTATACCTGCTGAACCCCTGTACCTTGCTACTGTGCTCTGCTTTGTATTTTGCTTGCCTTTTACAAAGTGTGTTCTACCTGCAAGTGTGCATTCTATCTTCTGTGCTGATGGAGCCCTATCTGAATAGAGTGATGGTCGCCTATGCTGGGCTCAAGGTGGTGAAGGAGAGGGCCCAGCGAAGGAGGAGATCATGCTGGTCCAAGGAGTGGCTGCTGCAAAAGGATACTCGATCTCACCGGCTCCCTGCTGATGAAGATCAAGTAGAACAATCCGGATCGACAACCACAACTACATGCATATGGATGACAACACCTTCCAGGTGTTGCTAAGTATGGTGACCCCCCACATTCGGAGGCAGGACACAAGGCTGTGGAGGGTAATTCCTGCTGAAGAGAGGCTGGTGGCTACCCTGAGGTACCTGGCTACAGGAAGGTCACTGGAAGACCTGAAGTTTGGGACCCTCATTTCTCCTCAGTCCTTGGGCGTCATCATTCCAGAGAGCTGCAAGGCTATCATAAAAGTGCTGCATTACCAGTATTACAAGGTAAGAAACAAAAAACACTACACATTTCTTGTGAGAGAAAAAAGTTTTTTTTTTTTTTTTTTAACTCTTTATATAACTGTGTTGTCAGCCAATAAGGCTGTATTAACAACACTGTACAGTAGTAAATAAAAAAATTTAGTATTTTTTTGTTTAATATATATATTTTAAATTATGCATATAAACTGTAGATATCAACATTATCACCAAATTGTATCAATCCCAATAGGTGCTGCTGTAAGCTATAGGGTGGGTCAGATGCCAGATTGAACAGGCCAATACACACATGGCACAAGTACAGATTGTGGCCCCGGCTTCCATCAATCTGTACTCGTACCATGTGTGTGGTGACCTTGTCCAATCAGTGTCATCACCACCATAAACTGTAGCATACAGTACCTATTGGGAGTGATACAATTTAGTGATAGTACAGACAACAACAATACAAAAAAAAGAAATTACAATTGCTAATAGTGGGACAAAGCATCATCTGCCTCCAGCAGAGCAGTATAAATTGCCTGACTTGTGGATGGGGTACTGGGTGGGGGAGTAGCCACCAACTGGCCTGGGGGGGCCTAACAGAGGCAGTTGAGGCAGGTGAATACAGAAGTGGGTCTGCTATGTATGTTGACCCATGCAAATTAGAATTTAGTGACCATATTAAGAGCTCATATACCAGCCTCTGGAAATTCTTCTTTGTTGGGTCATCCATTTTACGCATTGTGCTGTTTATATGAGCTGAAATCATCAATATCGTCTGGCTGTTTTTGTAGGATGCATTCCGCTTGTTGCAGGAAATCGTCCTCCTGCTCTGTGTAGTGCTGCTGCTTTTACCCCTGTCTTTTCTTTTTCATTTGGGGAGGTGCGGAAGATGATGGGGTGGTTGAATGGTCAATGGCAATGGGGAAGAAGTATCCACCTCACAGTCCCCAATCACACTAATGTCCGGCATTGAGGACATATCAGGCTCTTGGGAGTGAGACTATATAAGAAAAAAATGGAGAAAAAATATTATATGTCATGTTTTAACCCATTATTTACTATTTTTCTAGTTTCCAAACACCATGGATGAGTGGAAGGGCATCGCTGAAGAGTCTGAACAATGTTGGAATTTCCCTAACTGCAGAGGAGCCATTGATGGAAAACATATACGCATCAACCCACCTGCCAACACCGGATTATATTACTACAACTATAAAGGCTTCTTCAGCATTGTTCTCATGGCAGTGGTGAATGCCAACTACAAATTTTTGTTTATGGATGTTGGCAATGTTGGCTGTGCTTCAGATGGTGGGTCCTCCAAGCAGACGGCATTCTACCAGAGACTCACCAACAAAACCCTAGACTAATCCGTCACTGGATGAGACAAAGCACAGCCTAAATTACGTTTTCATCGCAGACAAGGCTTTTGCTTTACATGGACATGTGATGAAGCCATTTGCACAGAGGGGCCTGACCAGAGAGAAGAGGATCTACAACTATTGTCTATCCCGGGCACGGCGCATTGTGGAAAATGCATTTGGAATTTTGAGCAACCGATTCTGCATTTTCTTCAACACCATAAACCTATGTGTGGACAAGATAGACTGGGTTGTGATGGTGTGCAGTGTGCTGCATAACTTTTTGCGAAGAAATACAACACAATGAGGACCAGTCAAAGCTAGACCAGAAAATGCAGGACAACCAGAGGAGATTATCCAGTTTACATCAGTGTCTGCACCTCCAATTCCAACAACATCAACCGCATGTGCCAAAGAAGTGAGGGAGGAGTATATGGCCTATTTCAATGGACCAGGTGTGGTGCCATGGCAGGAGGACCGTCTGTGAAATAACTGACTATAGTGGACAATTGAGATTGATTTAAAATGTTTTTTTTTTAAAGAAAAGGTTTTGGTTTATGAAATGCGTCGCTACTTACCAAAACTTCTACAGATAGCCCACTCACTTCTGCCACTTCTTCTCCCTCTTGCTTAGCCATCAGGACAACAGACTGGCATTGTGGGTCCTGATCGCTGATGAAGCTTATCAAGTTATAGTACCACAGCATTGGATGATACACGTCGGTGCCTGCTCCGGACCTTTTGGAATCATCCACATTTTTCTTCTCTTTGATGTAGACCATACGCAAGTTCTGGATTTTTGGCGGTAGTGGCTGGGTCATGCATTTATAGTTGGGTGGCATACATTGGTGGGTAGGTGTGTGGCGCACATTGGTGGGCATTGGAGTATAATGCATGACACAGCCACCGCCTGCCTCATTTCAGTGCGCAGTCGCAGGGCCATGCATTTATAGGTAGGTGGCACACATTGGTGGGTAGGTGAGTAGGTGGGTGGCGCACATTATTAGGTATTGGAGTATAATGCATGACCCAGCCATCCCCTGCCTCATTTTGGCGGGCAGTGGCTGGGTCATGCATTTATAGGTGGGTGGCACACATTGGTGGGTAGGTGGGTGGCGCACATTGGTGGGCATTGGAGTATAATGCATGACCCAGCCACTGCCTGCCTCATTTCAGTGGGCAGTGGCTGGGCCATGCATTTATAGGTGGGTCGCACACATTGGTGGGTAGGTGAGTGGCGCACATTGGTGGGTATTGGAGTATAATGCATGACCCAGCCATCCCCTGCCTCATTTCAGTGGGCAGTTGCTGGGTCATGGATTTATAGGTGGGTGGCACACAATGGTGGGTGGCACACATTGGTGAGCATTGGAGTATAACACATGACCCAGCCACCGCCTGCCTCATTTCGGCTGGCAGTGGCTGGGTCATGCATTTATAGGTGGGTGGCACACATTGGTAGGTAGGTGGGTGCTGCACATTGGTAGGCATTGGAGTATAATGCATGACCCAGCCACCACCCTCCTCATTTCGGCGGGTGGTGGGTGGGTCATGCATTTATAGGTGGGTGGCACACATTGGTGGGTAGGTGCATGGTGCACATTGGTGGATAGGTGTGTGGCTCACATTGGTGGGCTTTGGAATATAATGCAATATAATGCATATAATGCATGACCCAGCCATTGACTGCCTCATTTCGGCAGGCAGTGGCTTTGTCATGTATTTATAGGTAAGTGGCTGACATTGGTGGGTAGGTGGGTGGCACACATTGGTGGGCAGTGGGGTTGCAGTACCAATACTCACCAAAACCCAAATAGCAAACTTCATTTGTGCAATCCTTCAATCCATGATGCTGCAGAAGATGGCGTTTGGGCGTGTACAGGGTCCTGTCTGTCAAAATACGTGACATACGATGAATCGTGCGATACATCGTGAGTAAAAGATATTCACGATCAGCACTGCATCGTGTCCCAGATTGGCAAATCTGCACTACAGCACCGCAGATCTGAAGATGCGATGTACGACAAGCGAGGACACGCATCGGCATCGTGATCATGAGTGGCAACTCACGATTTATGCATATTTTACACGATTTGTCATCACGATTAGTCAAAATCGGGCAAATTGTGTAAAAAAATCGCCAAGTGTGTAGGCACCTTTAAAGTATTTTTGTTTTTAATATTGAAAGATTCAACAAACCAGCCCTCCAATATTCTATTAGGGCTTATCTTTTGAATAGTACATGAAAAAAATGTATAATAAGAACATTTTCTCTATAAAAATCTGTTTTATTTCAGGAAGGAATAAGATTAAACATTGAAATTATTTTTTAACCAAATCTACTATTTAATTTTTTCCAATATTCCTTTTATCTAAAAAAAAATTGCAATTCTTTCACAAATTTAAATAAACCGAATGTACACCAGTGTTTAGTACAACACATTTATTGGTAAAATAGATTAGTCAAAAGCTCACCGAGTCCCAAATTACTGGTTAAAAAAGTGGTCACTAAAAAGTCTCTATTCAGAGTATATAGAGCTATCTCTTACTGTTAATAAAGTCCAGCACATAAATGTTCTATGATACAAGTGGTAAGGGGCATGTTCCTTTTTTTATGGTGTTTCTTCAGAAAACCGGACTTTTTCAAGGGTGCCCAGTGCTTCCTCCTTTGTCTTTTATATACATTTAGAATACTTACCTGTATGCATCAGGATTTCCACCATTGGGATTACGCTGCTGAGATTCTGACTGCCGCCATTATGAGTGCCGGGATCGCATACCCAACCTCTCTGCAGTATAAGTTATAAGCTGCTTGGTGAAAATTTCACAAGAGAACTACAGTACTGATAGACTTATAGAACTGTGGGGTTTATGTATCAAGCAGAGAAAAGCATGGAGAAGTGGACCAGGGGAGAAGTTGACCATAGCAACCAATCAGTTCCTACCTATTATTTTTTAGACTGTAATTGATAAATGCTACTTCAAAGTTGACTGGTTGGTATGGGCAACTTCTCCACTGGTCCACTTCTCCACGCTTTCACTGCTTGGTACATAAACCCTTTAGTGCTGATTTAATTTCATATTTGCAATGGACTGGATTATGAAGGGAGTTTTGTAATTTGCAACCAAAGGCATTGCACACAGTTGTGATATCCAGGGCCAGCTCAAGGTTTCCTGGTGCCCCAGGCAAAGGTTACCTGGCGCCTCCCCAGGACCATCTTCACTACTTTCCTCACATGCCCCATGCAGCCTGCCAGCTTCTATCTCACATATTCCTAACACCTCATTTATCACATGCACATCTGCCTACCATCTTTTAGCCCCACAGCTTTTCACTTTTAGGACCTGATTCAGCAAGGATTGCAAGTGTGCACACACACGCACCCAGTCGCTGTGAGAATATGCTAATGAATGAATATGCATGGCAATTGCAGCACAAGATGAAGACGCCCAGCAATACTTAGTGCTGTCCCCTTACCCCTTACTTGCCTACCATCCCGATTTGGCTGGGAGTCTCCTGAAAATCATATGCAGCTCCCGGCCCCCCAGAAAGACAGGCAAGTCTCCCGACCCACCCACCCACCCCCTCCCACGATCACAATAGATTACATGGGGGGCCAGGATGTGGAGTGACACTGAATCACGTTATCGTGTCCCCACCCCCTGTTTTACAAAGCCATTCATTTTGGCATTGTGAAGAGAGGGCGGGGCCACGATGACACGATCATGCCCCATGCTCCGCTCCGAATGGAGCATCATTGTCGTGACATGCCCCTCCCGGCTGTGACGTCTGATAGCTCCCTCCCAGAAGGAGGGAGCTGAAGGTAGGCAGTCCTGCCATACCCTCATCTCATATCTGTACAAGTCTGCGAAAACATTGGTAACATCGAGTAACATCAGAGCCTCACACACAATAGTGGTAGACCTGACTCTGCCGCTGAAGTTGCTAAACTTCTTGTAAGCAGTGGGACGCCAGGCTGTGTATGCAATCGCAACAGCTAATTTATGCATGCCCATGCAATGGAGTCCCAATGCACCTGCTTGCCTGCATTTGGCTGACCACTCCTCGTAACCACCCATAAATGGCACTTCCTGTCAATCACCATTGGAGGACTCTCCGTGCTCACTGCGTATGCCGTGCATATACCCATACCTGATTGAAGTGGCTAGTTTGCACACGTGCACTGCAACACAGACAAATGCACAGATGGCAAACATTGGCCAACTGTGTGCGAATAGTAGGCTGCGTTCTCTGCTGAATCAGGCACTCAGTTCTATCTACATAGTGCACTATATACCTTAATACACATAATTAATTTCCCTAGATTGGGATTCTGAAAAGTGAAGTATTAAAAATTATTATAGATAAAGAAGGTCCAGTAGAACATAATAAATGAATTTAAATTTTATATTGACTCCAACCTGCTAAGGATATAGTTTTCTATACATTTTTCAAAATCTAATGAGAGAGAGCTATGCTTCTGATAAGCTAGGGCAGAGCATTGTAGATTGGATCACTGTCGGCTGAGGATGGATGTTAGTGGTGCTATGGATGGGACTATAATAGGCAGTGTATTGGGATAGCAAAATGTCTACTGACAGCCAATTCTATTCATGGTTCTTATGTGTGTATCACACATGAAGTGGTATCAGGCATGAAGTGGTACAGAAATGTGGAAAGCAGACAAGCCATAAATCCTTTAGGCATTGCCTTTTGTGATGTATGCCTGCATTAAGTTTTAGAAAGCCCTTATCAGTAGTTAACCAATAAAGTAGTTTGAAGTAGAATATGCCCATATTAGTAAAGTTAGATGGGTATGAAAAGTAGGATTCTATATAAACAGGAGACAAAGGAGATTCCAGTGGCCTGCCCTAAGACTGGACCAGATTGCAGCTGGTGGCCAGGAAATTGTTTGTCAAGCTATTTTCTGAAATAGACCGAGGCTCCTGGATCGTGTAACCATTTTATATTCCAAAGCTAAGTAACTATTATTCTTTTATATCTTGTTATTTGTTGTAATAAATTGCATCTTTTTTCAAGATACTGGTTGTGTGGCTTACTTAACTTTCTGTATCCAAGAACCTTATTTAGTTCCACCAGGAATATTAAAGTGGTATCAGCAAGTGGGATACAGAGAGTTAATAGTCATAAACATTCTTGGAATGTGTAGTCGATGGTTTTAGTGTTGTGTAAATGCTGGGTTGTGCAAACCCATGTAAAAAATCCTCTGTCTCATAACTGAATGAGAGAGGTGTGACCTGATCAGTCACAGAGTGTATACTTTACATCACAGTATATCTGTATATTGTCTGTTTACTGTATTTGTGTCTGTGTTGTTGAAACAAACAAGAATAACGCATTTTAAGATTTGTAAGAAATATGCAAATATATTTAAAGATGAATTGGAATTTCAGCTGGCTGATTTCCAGAAAAAGCATAATGTTGGTTTTTCACTGCCTGGTATTGATAAGAGTAAAAATAGTAACATTTTGTGTAGACCAATATATGTTGAAAGTGTAAAATCTGTTCAGAGGAATGCAGTGATAAAGCCTGTCTCACAGACAGAGAGAGTAAGCCTGAAATCACATTGTCCATAAATTCCCAAGGGAGGGGGAGTGAGTTTTCTGAAGTTGAGATGTCAAGTGGTGATTTAGGTGCAGAAATTAGTGAGTTTGAGATAAACAGAGAAGTGTGTGAAGTTACACAGATAGAACTTGAGACAGAAATTTAGCAATGTATTCACACTACAGAAAATGTGTTTGATCAGAGAAGTGATTGTGTGATGAAAATGTCTGATGATTTGACAAAATGTGAACAAAATTTTGAAACCCATGACTTCAGGGAATATGTCCAGATATTAGAGTCAAAATTTAATACATATGAGTTTTCTGATAACATGCCATTGGTTTGTTGTAATCCTGAGGGAAATGATGATGTCTGAATTGCCCAGTACTGTCCCGCTTGCCATACACTGTGTAATGAATAAAAAACAGGAAATGTGTGCATACCCATTAAAAGGGGTGTCGCTAAGTGAAGGGGTGGTGATGATGCCTTTTGTCTTGTCCAATGAGCCATGGGCATTACCCAAAGTCAGAGGGTGGGAAATGGGCAGGATTTCAGTAAATGTCCAGACCCTTGAGACTGAAAACTACCCCCATGAGAATATGACTTTTACATGGCATAATCAGCATGTCAATGTTGAGTTTAAAAATGCAAAAAGTGAACAAGATGTATTTTCTGATGAAACATCTATTACCAATGATATTCATGGTTTACTTGCTAATTGTGAAGGAGGGATTGGTGGGTACACACTGACTAACCACAAGGGGCTTACATGTATTACAGACACACTGATTGTGGGTTTGTTTAGTGACAAAGGTGCAGATTTTGTGTTTGGCAATGAAATTCACATCCCAGTGTATTTCCTTACAAAGCCTTACCAGCCAAAGGTTTTGAAGCAGCTGAAAGACACACAGTTGCTAACGACAACTGCAGAAACTCTCATGCTGATTGAGGAGTTTAAAGTGCTACTTGCTGGTCGTGTGAAATTTAAACCAATGTTTGAACTGTTCATACTGGATTTCTTTATGAGCACAGCTCCACAGTGGTGGGAAGATTTCCAAGATAGAGAGCATTATTGGTTCATGGACTATGGTGCTGCCTGCACCCATACAAGACTGTTGTGGACCATTGCTAAAGCAAAGCAGCTATCTTTACAAGCTGACAGCCAATCAACAGAAGGGGCTAGAGAACTTGTTGCATCTATGACTGTTTTCCAAGTCACTGACAAGACAGAAGGCCCTGTAAGTCTTCACACTGAGAAATGGACGTTTGACACAAAGTCTATATAGACTACTGTCCAAAGCTGGAAGATCAACATGGGACATGCTGATACACACACCTATAGCTTCAATGCTGTGTGCACAAGTGAAATGAGCACAGAACATGGTGTGCAATTCACCACAAAGACAGCACCGATGGTGCTAGGAGAACTGTTAAGCCATGATGGAGCTGAAGCTGCATTCGAGCAAGCTCAAATCAAAGGGATTCCTTACATCCAAACCATGGTCAGAGACATTGCAAAAACTTGTTACGTTTGCCAACAGCTGGAAATGTGGCCTACCTTGCTTGCTACTGAAGGCCTCATATACTGTGAAATAACTGCACAAGTCTGGCAATTTGAATTCATTGTTTGCCACCAAGAAGATGGAGAACGAGTGTTGTACTGAACAGCTACAAAACACTGTCATTCAGGAGTGAAGTTGTCTCAAGCAGAGTGATACAAGATAAGAGACTTTCCTGAAGATGTGACACAGACTGATGTGTTGATATTATGGGATGTCCAAGAAGATTCTAGTAGACAAAGACACCCATTTTACAGAAACATGGAGTATATTGGGTTTTCTATGCTTCATATCAAACTGACATCAGTATGATTGAATGAATGGATGTGTTGTTCAGGAAACAGGAATGTTTATATATATATATATATATATATATATAATATTGGGGTTTTTAGAGCAGGCTGTATACAGTATATATATATTTTGTTAACCGGAGGGTGGTATAAAGGTGGAAACTTTTTAAGTAAGATACCTGATGCACAGACACAAACACTTATGATAAGGTTGTTGTGAAGAAATGTTTAATAGGAAGAGAAATAGAGACAAGTGTAAAAGACATTTGCAGTAGGATAAGTAAATGCTTATTTTTTGTTGTTGTTATGGTTTATCTCACACTGTTAATTTGTTTAAGCCAACAGGGTGATGGTTGGAGCAGGAGGTGAGAGAACATCGCTGGAGGCAGGCCTGAGGTGATGATGGCCAGAGAGTGATTTCTTATACAGGAGAGAGAATCCAGGAGGACAAAAGAGTTATAAGATCTGATGGCACAACCATTATGTACATCTATGTGTATTGTGCAAAACTGAACTTGAGCCTTATATTGGTTGGATCCACACTCACCAATATTCTCAAGACTTTTTCAAGATTTCATTGATCTGAACTGAACTTTGCTTTACTTTACTGATATTAATACTGATATATTTGATATTATCATATTTATTATTCATTGTTTTATTAGAGTATTCACATATAAAAGGGTATTGTTTATGTCTGAGTGTAGGGTGGATAGGAAGACATTTCAAATACAGGATGCAGGAGCTCAATTAGTTAATACTGCCAGGGAATGGTGGGCTCTGTTAAACATTACACGTAATTGTAATGATACCCCAGACATGATGCAATTAACACCTGATCCTGATAAGAGCAGAGATCTTTTGGCCAATGTAGACACTGTGGTGGCTAATATTCCATATATTCTTACAGATGATGTGTATTACCTTTGTGGGAGAAAAGCCTACAAATGGTTGCCCTATGGGGGATTTGCTAATTGTACATTGGGACGTTTGATCCCCACAACATTCTTTAATGATGGGAATCAAGTAAATATCAAACAGATTCCGCATCATTTGTTAATCAAGAGAGCAGTGTGGGCTTTATTTGATGTGCCTTGGGTGAGGCTATAGAAGATCATTTAACTCAGGTACAAATTGTGAAAGATAATTTTACTAAACAGCATCATGAGGACAGTTGGTTACAGTGGTTCAACCCTGCATATTGGTTTTCAGGAATAGGGGGTTGGTTCACTGGTTTACTGCACATGCTCATCTATGGAATCATGATCATAATATGTATGTATCTTGGGATCAAGGTATTATTTATTTGTGCAGGGAAATGTTGTAACATGCTGGCTTCTGTTAAATTGATGCCGATTGATTAGGAGGAAAGATTCCTATGAGAACATGATATACTGTACATGTCTTCCACACCATAAGCCCAAGGGTGGATTGTATTGGGATAGCAAAATGGCTACTGACTGCCATTTCTATTCATGGATCTTATGTGTGTATCAGACATGAAGTGGTATCAGGCATGAAATGGTATAGGAATGTAGAAAGCAGACAAGCCATAAATCCTTTAGGCGTTGCCTTTTGCGATGTATGCCTGCATTAAGTTTTAGAAAGTTCTTATTAGTAGTTAACCAATAAAGTAGTTTGAAGTAGGTTTATGCCCATATTAGTAGTTAGATGCGTATGAAAAGTAGGATACTGTATAAACAGGAGACAAAGGAGATTCCAGTGGCCTGCCCTAAGACTGGACCAGACTGCAGCTGGTGGCCAGGAAATTGTTTGTCCAGCTATTTTCTGAAATAGACCAAGGCTCCTGAATCGTGTAACCATTTTATATTCCAAAGCTATGTAACTGTTATTTTTTTATATTTTGTTATTTGTTGTAATAAATTGCATCTTTTTTCAAGATACTGGTTGTGTGGCTTAATTAACTTTCTGTATCTAATAAACTTATTTAGTTCCACCGGGGACAGGCATGCAGAGGAATCACTTGTGGTTGGCTGTAGTGAATAGTGTCATACACAGTCACCTCATCTGCCACCAGTTACTGGGAAGTGTCGGCTCACCTCACCCTGGGTAACTCAGGTCACTATGCAGCTCATCTATGAGACCCAAACTGCATTGGGCACTTACTGCAGAGACCACTGTACTGTGCCCTGCCTCCTCCACTCAACTAATGCCCCATACACCCTGACCTGCAGGAGGCACTTACCCAGCTTTCATCCCTCTCTCGCAGCAGGGCTCTGCAGTGACTGACTGCTAACCTGTCCTATGACACTGCCATGGCTGCTGGTCCTGTAACATGGAGGACTTGCAAGGACTGCTGGGAAGGGGAAAGCACGCCACCCTGAGATGCACTGCTAAGGGGTGAAAATCTGTACTACCCCGTAGTTTCTAATATTGGATGTCTGCTGCCAGCCATTGAGTTCAGGCAGAAGAGGATTCGGTCATAGACCCAGAAGTCCCTCCACCACAAAGGGCCGCTCTTACCAACAGAGTGGTCCTTTGCGAGGATCATCATGCAAGCCAGCCTTACCAATGCTGCCTGTATGTGATAACCGGCAGAATTATTCATGAGTGTGATACGTCATGCATCTTGCCCATATTAATTGCTCCAGCACCACAGAGAGGAATGACCTGATCTGTCAGTAGCAGAAGAGAGGAGCTCCCAGTTCCTTCCTCAACCAGCAGCCTCAGAGTCTGCAGGTACAGGTGTGGTGGGTGATAGGGTAAGAGAGTTTGTGGTGACAGATCTGGACACAGACACCCCACCCTACTTTCACAGCACACCTACCCAGCCCCTTGGCCACTTCAATAACCACCTCTCATGGCACTCCAAAACCCATCCCCCCCCCTTGGCCACTTTATTGTCCACCTCTCACAGCATTCCTACCCCCCACCCCTTCATCCACTTCAATGTTCACCTCTAACTGCACTCCTACCTCCCCTCGGCCACTTCCATGCCCAGCATTCACAGCACTCCTACCACCCCTCTCTGCATGGCCACATAAATGCCAACTGTCACAGCACTCCTACCCCCTGTCCTTCCTCAGCCATATCAATGTCCAGCTGTCACAGCACTCCTACCCCTCCTCTCCCCTCGGCCATATCAATGCCCAGCTGTCACAGTACTCCCACCTTTCAAAGCACCCTCACCCAGTGTCAGAAAACATCTTTCTTTGGTAGGTCTGACTGGTCCACTCCATCAATTGTTTCTGTCATCAGTCGGCTCATGCAGGGCCGGATTAAGTCATGTGGGGGCCTTGGGGCAACTAAGTTGTGGGGGCCCTTGTCCCCCTCCAATACAGCCACAGTGCCTCCTCCCCCTGATGACACTCTGACAGACCCTGTCTGTCTCTTCGGCACACTGCGTCTCCCTCCCCAGTGCCTAGCTCCCACACTTACCTTATTTGTTTGTCGGCTGCTCACTGCAGCACAGCTCCTTGGATGCCTGCTCTTTCAATGGGTGCAGCGCTGCATGATGTCATGATGTCACGCACGCTGCACTGATAAAACAAAAAAAACTTTATTGCACCGGCCACTGGCACCGCCGGTTCAATAAAGTTACTAAGCGACGCGGATCCCCGGACTGTCCTGTCCCCTTACAGGTATCTGCCTGCGCCTTGCTGATCATGCAGCAGCGCAGGCAGCAGTCCACATGTGCCCCTAGTCCCCGCGTCGCCAGCCGGGTATGAGTGTGGGGGCCCTCCCGTGTGTGGGGGCCCCTGGACGACCGCCCCTGTCGCCCCCCCCTTAATCCGGCCCTGGGCTCATGCTGCATTGTGCACTGCTCAGCAGCATCACAATTGGCTGGTCTAATTGTGTTGTATAGCATAAAGCAGCCGGTGGACATAGACTGTCTGCATCTCGCTGCTCTACTAGTCTTACATATGTGGCTGTGGGAGGTGGCCCAATCAGCCCCTGAGTGCAGGGACACAGTGAGCATAGCAGCAACTGCTGGGACCCACTGATGCTGTCAGTTTCATATTAAGAGGTACATCCTTTATTTTGTTTTCAGGCTCGCCACCACTCTCCAGGTGCCGACACCCCTTGGCAGCTGCCTAATGGGGGTTCCGGCTCTGGTGATATCATAATAAACTGCCTTTTTGTAAACATAGACAGCCAGAAAACTGCATCTTGTTTTATTTATAACTAGTAGATCCTACAATTCTTATTCACTATAAATAGACACACACCCTAGGGTTAATTTTCTAAGACTAATTAACATACAGCATCAGTATGTTTTTTTGATTTTGAGAAATCCACACAAGCCGGGGAGAACATACAAACCCCACACATAAAGGGTCCTGGCGGGAATCACGCCAATGACCCCAGTACTGTTCGACACCAAGCTGTATTTTGTTTCCTCAGAATCTCCTACATAAGGTATTTCTAAGTTGTGATTTCTAAATCTATTTTGATCCAAATATGAATGTCCACAAGTGTATAGTTGAGGTGCGAAAGTAAAATTGTTTATTTAAAAGATTTGCTGATACAATGAATGCATGGATGGCAGTTCAACAAAGACTGACAGATGGTCTCACAAGCTTTATAACATAAATGATGTATATACATATGAAAACATACATCTTAATGGTTCATCATGGCTTTATGCCAGGTACTTTCTTAACATTTACAAGTAAACAATAAAATTGTAGATTGAGTGTAATTGGTCAGCAAGCTTTACCATATTAAAGGGCTCCATACATGGTGCGACACATTGGGCGGTCCTCGACCTCCCGATATGCCAGCACCCCCCACCCGCATAGCGCAGCATGGGATTGTATATCACTCCCCCAGATCAACTGAACATGCAGAAAGATCTGGAAGAGCGTTGTGCAATCCCATGAGAGCGCGCATTGGCCAATATCATGCCCACACACGGTATGATATAGCAGCGATATTTTTGCAATCCATCGGATCGGCTGCTATATCGCACCATGTAGATGTAGCCGAGTTTGTTGAAGCATATTGCTACATATTGCAATATTCTGATACAAGCACTTTTTCTGGTAAACAACAGCAGACAATTAAAATACATTTAAACTATAAATTAAACCATCTTGATAAGCTATTAATGCTAAATAACAATGTGTATAAGTTTGCTTTATCCATTTTTCCTTATACTATTTTTCACTATCCATATCAGATGTCATAATAATAAAACAAAAACATTGGCTAATTTCTTGGGCAAGTATAAGCTTTATTAAAGATTTAATTTAAAATAGTCTGATCCTTTATGAAATGCTGCTCTTTTGAAGGCTATAGGTAGACTAAATACTTCAATGGAGTCTTTATTAGATCAACCTTTTTAACTTTCTCAATGTCTTAGTTAGTACCTCCCTGCCCCTAGTAAAGTAGCTTATAAGAATGAATGTGAGGAACATCCAATCCCAGACCAATACATAGTAGAACGGTTATAGAGAATAATCATACATATCACTCTTTGATTCTATTTTAAAAACAGCACAACATTATATATAGTATAGTGCATATCATGTAAAAGCAATTTCTGTTCTAGAGATGTTAAACAAATGCAGCCTTTGTCAGCAGGAAGAGAACAAGGCCAAGTAGAGCACAAGAAGGACGTTTGTCTGAAAAGAAGAAGACATTTTGTCAACAAAAGAAATTGTAGAAATTATATTATTTACTATACACTTCATTAAGCCTTAGGGGTCTATTTAGTTAAGGTAAATCTATGGTTTAAGGATTGAGGCAATTTAAGAAATGTTTAATGTAATTAACCCTGCAAATTATAGTCCTCATCAATCTGGGCAATTTAGTCTTCTGGAGGTTTCCCCAGATCGTTAATGCTATCTTCAGATGGAGTTAGGCATTGTGTCTGTATCAGGAGGGCAGCATTGGAGAGGGATCAGAAGATCGTTCCCCCTCCTGGTGATTCGCAAAATCATACTGTTCATGTGCGGCCTCATAGCTATCACTTTGCTGCAATACTCATTGCCAGGACAGGCTCCTATCTGAGTCAAGTAAATTGAAGCACTGAGTGTCAGAAAATATATTAACCAAGAAATGCTTTTATTTATATAAAATAAAACATAATAATAATAATAATAATAATAATAATAATAATAATAATAATAATAATAATTCACAGGCTGGCAAAATAAGGTTATATCATTAAAAAGCATTTATAACTATAGCATCATATAAAAATCATCACAATATGAATACACAGGAAACTATTGAGAGATGCTGTTCAAACAAATAAATACTTTGTAAAAATAATTTTGTGGAATTCCTTCCAATTGGATGCAAAGTCCTGCTGCATTGCTAGTTGTAGTCAGCATTGATCCAGTAAAACAGTCATCAGTGGATGGCAATGATGGACTGTATTAAGTATGATCATTGTAGCTAACTAATGGATTTAGTAGTCTCTTTCACCTTAGTAGGTTCCACATATGACTTAGGGTAATTGCACCCAAAAGTAGTGTCCAATACTGTCTAGATAGATAAAAATGGATATAGTTACCACTGCTGTAAAATCATCATCGTTGTGAGCAACCTCTCCTCTCAGCTGCTGGCAGTTTCCCCAGTGTGCAGCTATACCAAGAGGGGTGTAGGTGCTCTGATACCACTTACAGGACTTATAACTGGCTGGTGATATGAAATGCTGATGGGGTCAATCCCTCACATGCTTCAGCGGTTTCCTCAGAAAACCACTTAATCCCCAATAACAAACAGAATTACAGGTTGGCTCAACTTTAAGGCTGGGTACACATGTAAAGATTTTCTGTCCAACCATCCAACTAGTTGATTGGTTGGAATGAAAATTTGGTAACGTACGAAAGCAAATGACATTCAGCAATTTGCTCCCAAACACCGGAAAATGGCCAAAAACTGTTGTTTGAACAAATTGTTTAGATCAAACATTTAACAAACTTGTCTGAACGGCCATTTTCATCTGTTTTCTGGCATTTAGGAGCAAATTGCTGATCATCATTTACTCCCATACGTTACCAGATTTTCATTCAAACCAATCAACTAGTTGGATGGTTGAACAGAAAATCTTTACGTGTGTATGCACCATCACTCTCAAGTTTTCCCAACAGCTCATGTTTTTAGGATTTCTGTCTGTGGAAGCAGGTGGGATAATAACTGACCCAGCAAACTAGATTAACTCATATGTGCATGATTAATGAAATCCACAAAACATGACCTGTTGGTGGTTCTTTAAGGCCTGTAATTGAGAACCAGTTATATAGACAAAGCTTAAATAAAAAAAAGAAGAAAAACCTGGGAGTACTAATATATAAATTCCTTCAACCAATAGGAGATATAAATATTACTAACAAACTTAAATTAAAAGGTAATAATAACCCTGAATTTTAATGATAATGCAAATTCAGACAATAATACAGCTATAGCAAAATAATGGGATGTTCCTATCACAAAGTAGAAATATAAACATATACAATAAATTCACTTTTCCAGAAAATGGATACACAAGTGAAAGTGCAGTTGATCGAAGTAAACTTGATACTGAATAAAGACTGAGTTGAAGTTTGTTTGTTTGAACAATGTTGCAAGGAAAAAGTAATCAGACAATGGGCCTGATTCTGTTTGGATCACAGTTGCTAATACGCTTACAATCGGCCTATTGTTGCATTCTGCACATGTACTGCATTGTGCGTGCACGAACCAGCTACTGTAATCGCAGAGGCTATGCAGACCTATCGCGGAGTGATTGACAGGAAGCGCTGTTTGTGGGTGGTGATGGGGGGGTGTTCGGGGAAACGAAGGAATGCCAGTACATTTGCCCACCGTGTCATATTTTATCCACTGCGACAGCCTACGCAGCTTGAGGACTCTAGTGTCCGTGGCTGTTGGCAATTTCTGAGGAAGGTCAGGGCTTGTGCAACTGTGTTTGTGGCTGCGATGGTACTCAATTGTACCGATGGTTTCACTATTCTGCTAAGATTTACGGATGTGTGTAAAGTAAAGTAGGCGTCCCTGTGCAGTCCTGCAAAGGCATTGCAATCGCAATGTATTAGTAATGGATTAGCATATCATAGCAGTTGAACTGCATGCATATTAGCTGAATTAGGCCCAATGTCTGTTATATAGCGCTGCCCTGGACAATATGTACCCATGATATTTGAACCAGCATACAATGTTTTAATATAGTTATGTTGATAACAGGCAGTATGAAGTCTCACATTGTGAGAAATGTTTAATCAGCATGTTAAGGTTCTTTCCGGTCCATACCGATGGTTTAGGTAATAATGGAAGATAGCTTGCCACTATAGGCTCCAAAACTTGTTCCGACCGGGTCAAGTAGATATTGATGCTGGCTTAAATGTGAGTGCTTTCAGACAATGGTTGTCGTTGTAAGGTTGAAAAACCTTGTTGACCATAGTGGCTAAATGCTGGAATTAAACCTGGATATCTGGAGTATATATAAGTGTTCAAACTTATCAAAGAGAGGTCAGAGTGAAGGCAACTAACGAGTTTCTCTGCCTCATAGTAACCGGCCGTTTCCTCAGAGGAAATGGCTGGTTAATATGAGGCCGAGAAACGCTTTAGTATGTCTTCATATCCTGGCAGCACTAACATTTCAGCTAGCATCAATATCTGTTTCACCCGGCCAGGCAAGTTTTGGAGCATACAGTCGGGTGCTAACTTCCATGATTACCTAAACCATTGTTATGGTCCATAAGAACCTCCACACTCTGATTAGATATTTCTCACAATGTGAGACTGGCATTCAGCCCGTTATCAACATAGCCATATGAAAACTACATACACTGGTAAAATATCATGGGTACATATCATCCGAGCAGCGCTATGTTATAGACATTGTCTGATTACTTTTTACTTGCAACATTGTTGAAGCAAACTAACTTTTCAACTCGTTCTTTATTCAGTATCAAGTTTACTTCGATCAACTGCACTTTGACTTGTGTATCTATTTTCTGAATAAGTGAATTTATTGTATATGTTTATATTGCTACTTTGTGACAGGAACATCCCATTATTTTGCTATAGCTGTATTTTTGTCTGAATTTGCGTTATCATTAAATATCATGGTTATTATTCCCTTTTAATTTAAGTTTGTAATTAGTAATATTTACATCTCCTATTGGATGATGGAATTTATCCATTAGTGCTCCCAGGTTTTTCTAGTTTTTTGTTTATATAGAAATAAGGCATTAGCCATTCCCTTCTGGTGTGCTGCTTTTAGAAAAGATTTAATTAGATACCACTGGAGCACCTACTGCAATTGAATATTTGTTGGTTAAAGCTTAAATGTTTATAGGGAGACTGGATTGTAGAATACATTCTGCTATCAGCAGCATCTGCTTCAATAATGCAGTGCAGTGCAAAAACTGTGCTGGGGGTTTGGTTCTTTGGACACTCTCCAAAAGGAGAGTCTCCCTGAAACCAAAAGGTCCTGTGAAAGAAAAAATAATTTTCAGGCGATCCTTCACCCCAAAGTTAGGGGGGACACATTGACATTCTTGTCCACTGATACTAAATGCCCCGTAGGGGGCAAGGGTCTTCTGGCTTTCTTCTGTCACAAAGCTCTGGATTATCCTTTTATTTCCAGGGTTGGCTGAAGCTTTCCCTCATGAAGAGATTCATCAGCTCTCCCAAGAAAGAGAGAGCCTTAGATAACTTGGGAGGACACCAACCCATAAGAGTCTTTCTCCAAAAGCCCTCCAAAAATGTAAAACACACACATAAAATATAAATAGATGTGGTGAAAGGACAAAAATGAAAATTGAAAAGGGAAAATGTTCCCTCCTGAAAGTGCATAGTGCAAACAAAGTGCTGTTGTATATGCAAAGGTGCATGCCATCACCAGTGCAGTTTCAGACACCCTTGGCTTTGGCAGTAACAAGGGCACATAGCACCGTTGGCTTCAGACAGGCAGTATCTTGGCCAGAGGACCATGTGTTGGCCCATTAGCTACTGGGAGACAGTACAGTATACATAAGCATCTGTATTTGATCTCAGCCAAAAGGCTGTGAAATGATTTTTGTACATGTGGATGAAAAAAACAACACAGATTTGTCCTGTGAAGCATGAACCAAAATCAAGATTGGTGCATTTGTCATTATATATAATATATAAGGCTGATTAATAAGTCTGAATCATACCACAAAGAAGATGGCCTGGAAGGTCTAGGTAGAGGCTTAAATTATTAGATTAGATTATTAAAATTATACAAAGATTAGCAATAATTGCTTCAGAATACAAGTGATGTCAAAATGGTGGAGGTTTTTAGAGTCTTTGATAAGGGTTTTGCACTTGAGTGATTGCGGTAGTTATACTGTATTAACAATGATTACTATGCATAATCGATGTGCTGTGAAGAATGCTGAAAGCAACAAAATGATGAGTCTGTCTAAGTGATGGGAAACAGCTGTATTGTAGGCCACAGTTTTCCAGTGCCCCACCAGGCTGATCAATTCTGCTCAGCATTAACCTGCTCCCTCAGAAGGAGCTAGGATTTGTTTGCAGCATAAACCAATAACTTATATCAGCAAAGAGATCTCACTAGGAGCTTCATGCTCTGTCCAAAAATTGTGGCACCAATGGTTCAACGATGATGCTGCAGGTGTCAGATGTCCCAATAGAGGCTGAAGTGATGTCTGAGGTGCCTGACTTCCTCTGCAGAAGTAATCAGGAGATCTCCTCTAGAGGGATGAGAGGAGGACATACAAAACAAATTCCCATAGATGTTGAGTGCCTGGGCTGCAAAGGGCTTAGCATGAAGAAGAACTGCTGTTTATGGCAGGCAATACACCATCGAGGACCACCTCTCAGGTATCAGAAGGCAAGAAGCCCTGCTGTAGCAGTACAATATCTGTAGCACTGTGCAGTCAAACCCATGTTGCAGGGAGATAAGATGTAGACCTGTTCAATTCCTCTAGCTGCATGGATTGAGACAGATGGCCCACCAAATTTAAATTACAGTCACTGGTGAGTATATTTAAAAGAATTAAGTGTGGGTGATCTGAGAAAAACCCACAGATTATGAAAGATTCTAGTTTATTAGCACAGAGCTCGGCCAAAGTATGTCCCCATAACCTTTTTCTATTAACATATTAGCACATTTTAATTATTCTGAGATAGAGCTAAAGGGATGTAGTAGCCCTTGAATTGGTCTAAGGTACCTTTTGAGGCCTAGGTAATCCTTTGTCAGTCTCACATGACTTTGAGTGAGAATAAGATGCTCACCAGCTCGATTCCCCATTTGCAGCCTTGCAATGTAAAAACAGATGTGTCCTCTTGCATCATTGCTGCGTACGTGGCAAATCACACCATGCATGGTGCAAGGAGTGCAACCATGAGCGAATACGTGCACTGCATTTGCTCCCATGACTCCATAGGATTGCATGATGTGATCGCAGTGCACCCCATAGTGTACTGTAGCATTTGCTGCTGTGGGAAATCGCATGGTGTGATGTGTGCGCACGTTTGTAGCAAGATCGGCAAGGATGTAGGAGGACACATCTGTAACATCAGGACTGCTTTGGAGATATTAGCTGAGAGCAGATGCAATACTTGTATTGCTTCCACATAGGAAGCCTGTGTCTGCTCTCTCACTGCACTGACCAATGCATAGAAATCAGTGAAGCAGCAGAAGAAATACACAAGCTGCACCCTATGGATCTGTGCAAATACATTATACATTGTCTATATTAGCTGGCTAAGGGCCTGATTCAGAGATGGATGGAGCACACAAGCACACACAAGCGGCTGTGCAATTCTGTCCATTTAAAATGCAGATGCAGAAGGTCGTGTCACACACCTCCTTGCTGCATTTGCGTGATACCAGCACTGCAATTGAGGTCGCAGCCTGGGGTCACCATCGGTACAATTGTTACCATCGATCATGATTGTTGCCGATGTTCCTTCGGCCAGGCTGCGGGAGCTAAAGTTTCCCTCAGCCTGGCCAGGTCCTGGCAGCTTGCAAGACCAAGAAGTCTGCATGCACCCACGCAGACTCTGTCCTCGTCAGTCCCTTAAAACGGGGGTGACACACCCCCATTCCCGGAAACGCTGCCAGGGAACTCCAACGCTCCTCCTCCGAAATGCTGCAGCCTGTTAATCAGGCTGCAGATGGGAGACACTGCAAGCAGACTAACAGTCGGAGGGCTGTACATGCGTAGTACACCTTCCTCCAACCATCGGAGATGAGCACTAAACATCGGGTTAGCGTACATCTCTGAATTAAGCCCTAAGTCTTCTAAATTAACAGTGGCTTGTGTTGTGCATTAATATTTAGTATTGAATGTGAGTTAATTGATGTTGTCTGGGCTAAATTGCTGTTATTTATGCTGATTGTCAATATTGCCCATAATATAGAGGTATAGAAAAAAAAATTGGGGCTCATTATTTGTGAATAGATCATTACTATTGAGTTTGCATACAGATCAGTTTCGTACTATGAGGCATCAAAACATATGGAATAGAATACTGTACTAATTCTACAAAATTACTTATATGAGTTACTTATACTTGTATTTTATGAGCGACATCCACCTTTGTGATCAATAAATACACAAATTTCCCCATGGAGAAAGGTATATACTACAGTAGCGGTATATCTCTAACATATATATTGCTGAGGTATTTATTGGTCAAAATTTCTTATGTGTGGTGTTTTATCTTATACACTTTGGCACATGTAAAAGTTCTAATTCCTACAGTTAAGTGCAGAGCTCCTTTTAGTGACCTTGCCCGGAATATTGCTAAAAATTGTTGAGAAATTTTCACATTGAGTAAGGACTCTACTAATTCTAAGCAGATATCATTTCACTATCAGAGATTTTTTTGGTTATATATCACTATTACTATATGGAAAAATAAATAAAAACACGCACAATTATCAATTTGTTTTCTATGTTTATAAATTACTACAATATTAATCATTTATTAAGCACATCATAAGTAATTACCGTATGGGACATGTTTTCATCCCTAGTCTCTCTTTAACGAGAATATTGTTTATATTTAGGGGTTTTTATATGTTTGTCTACCTTTGTACTTTTGAAATCATATTATTTGTTTAAAAATAAAAGTTAAGTTTTAATATTTACAATTGTCACAAGTGTGTCCTACAAAGAATCTTCTGTTTGTTTGTTAAACTTACATTTGCAGACAGAAAATCGGAATATTCCATATTTTGGAATATTTGCATAATATAATGAAATATCTTGGGCAAGGGACCCAAATCTAAGCACAGTATGCTTTTATGTTCTATATACACCTTATACACACATCCTGCAGGTAATTTTATACAATATTTTCAATAATTTTGTGGCTAAAACAAAGTTTGTGTACATACATGAAATTCATTTATGTTTCATATACAACTTATACACAAAGCCTGAAGGTAATTGTATACAATATTTGTAATAATTTGTGCTAGTTTAAACGAGGTTAATATACATTGACCCATCAAAAAACAAAGGTTTCACTATCTCAGTCATGCTAAAAAAAATCCTTATTTCGGAATATACCGTATTTCGGAACATTTGGATATGGGAGACTCAACCTGTACAATCTACAATATGCGTCTTCCCTCCTCTTTGTTGCAGTCGCGCCAAACAGCCCCTCTCAGCATGCATGGTCCCATAAGCACCGGGAATCTTTTTGTATCTTTTTTTTGCTTAAAATGCATCTAATTCACAATACGTAGCAACTAGGACACATCAGAAGACTGTGTGTATTTGATAATGTAAGTGACACTTGTACATATGTGTGCGACCGAGTCTATCAATCAGCATACAAAGTGCTATGATGCAGCAGCTTTTTTCTACACCAACAGGGGTATTCAATTTGGAGCAAAAATTGATGATAACGTCATTTTTGCCGATTTCAATTATCCCCGTATTCAGTTTCAAAGACTTTTCGCAGGTTTGAAAAGTCTTTGAAAAAAAACGGGGATAACTTTTCACCACTGAATAGGTGGCGAAAAAAAGTGCAGAATTGGGGTTTAGGGGTGCAAACTTAAAAAAAATAGCCTGCAACCCTGGGAATGTCATTTAAAAATAAACTTTGTCAAAAAAAGTAAAAAAAAAATATTAGGGACACCCCAAAAAAATTATTTAAAAATTGTGGTGAAATTTTTTTTTTTAAAAGTGTTTAAAAATAGGGAAATAGGTTCAGGGCTAGTCTGCAAGTATGCGGCAGGTGTTTTCTAGAATAGATTATTAGCGGCAGGTGCATTTTTGCAGAATTTTTTTAAAATTACTATAGGGACATAAAAATATGCCATTTTCATGTACCCCAAATTTGATGGGACCACTTAAAAAATGAAAAAAATAACCTAAGTGCTCTTCTGCATCACTTATGCAATATTGGAAAAACAACACCTGCCGCGGCTATTTAAAACCCTGACTTTCATTTGCAGGCTAAAACGAGGGTACCCATAGTGATCCCCCATGTTTTGACAGTTTTAGGGGGTCCTACAGTTTATTCCAGGTAAATCCCGTTTATTTTCGCCGATCCTATTTCGCCGGCTCCAGTTTTCGTAGCTTTTAATTGAATACGGCGATACTTTGTCCCAGGAAAATCAGCGATGTGAAGCGAAAAGTCCAGCACAGATTGAGTACCCCTGCAAGTTCCATTAACAGACTTAGATGCACACAGATATACAAGTGTCACATATCTAATTAATCAGCACAGTCTGCGGGTGCGTCCTTGATGCATGGTATTGCAAATTAGATGCATTTCCTGCAAAAAAAAGAAAACCAATGCTAGCAGAGTAGCACGGGACCTAGTGGCTCACTCACACCAGGCATATCGCACTGCGTGCCATATTGAGGCTAGACACATCTGTAAATGTCCTGGTGATAAAGTAACCATAATTGAATTAATATAAAGATTGGCTCTAACTCAAACAAATCTGCTAAGGATTTCCTGACTTTGTTAACAAGCTAGTAGAAAACTTGGCCTGGCTCTTAGGGCCTGATTCAGACCCGCTCGCGAGCGCTGAGCGCTTGCAAGCGGGTCGATGTTGCCCAAGTGCGCATGCGTGAGACCCTGATAGCGATGGGGAAGCGGTCGCTCCGGGTCTCGCACCAAAGGGGGAGTGCTGTCGATGGTGCGTGACAGCACGGCCCTTTGCTCGGCGTGCCGGGGGCATGGCTGGTCAGACGGAGGCGTTCCCGTGGGAACTACTACCGTCTGGGTCCGGCCCCACTGACATTACTAGTGATGTCAGTGGGAGTGTTTTTGGCTCTGATAGAGCCAAAAGCACTCCAGGGCCAACAAGCCCGATGGTCGTGATGGTTTTGACCATCGCGACCATCTTTTTGGCCGCTTGCATAAGCTGTGGGTGGTCACCCACAGCTAAGCGAATGGCCAGGAGGCCGCTCCAATATTAGGTAGGACGGCCCTGATTCAGAGCGAGCGTTCTTATCAGAGCGTCCGGCTCTGAATCAGGCTCTTAGTTCACTCATCTGTGCTACAGTATATACTTTAACCAAAAGGGCTTCCTATGCTTATAACAATTCAAAATAAGTTATCTTGTGAGTCATAGGAATTTACATCATATTGACCTGTGAGGGGCCAGAGTGTTAAAAGCAAAAAAAAAAAAAACTCACCATATCATTATATCAATTTTCTCTATACTAGGTAAAATACTTTTGAGTATATCACTGGAATGCTTTTAAAGTCTTATAAGCCTATCTTACAATGTTGCAATGAAAGACATTTTTAGTCATCATATATTTTTCAGCAGCATTTAGTATAAGCAACCTGCATATGGATTTTACACAGCTAGTTCAATTTGTATATTCTAGCTACATTAATTTTCAAAATAGATCATTATATTTAATTCATTTATACTTTGGCACCAAAAAAGTATTTATCAAACAGTTTTAGACATGTGAATGTTTTTTCAAAGGAACCTTAATGTGTCAAACGTGCCCTCAGGGCCATGTTACACTATCCTTATTGTCACCTTCTGTGTTTTCCACTAAGTTTTTTTACACCTACCAAGTACAGTTGTTTAATATTGTTGACCTTGGTTATGATGAAAGAAAGTGTACCCCCACACAGTGAATGGAGTTTAATATATATATATTGTGATAGGATCACTGGTAAAGTGGTCTGTGGCAGGTACATTTGTCCCAGATTCCTGTCTTTTGTGTTTTAAACACCCAGGAGAAAGTCTGCAGTGTAGCAGGCTTGAGTTTCGGCTTTTTGAAAAGCCGGTTTTTGACCTGGGGGTTGTGGGTGAGAGGAGAGGGAGGGCTCCACCCACGGCCACTCCAGGTTTTGGATCTTGCAGCCTGGTAACAGGCTTGTTAAGCTTTCCTCCTGAGAGTGGCCAATATAAGCCTAGTGTGTTGAGGGCTGATTGTCTCACCTGGGAGAGCTGACAGGGAGTTTGCTCAGAGACACTTGGAAAACCTATTTGTGAGTACTGTGCTGTGCTTTGTTGCTGGCGAGGGCATTATGCCCTGCCAGGTTCTGGTAGTGAGGGAACTACCTGTGAAGTTAGTGCCCCGACAGGACTAGGATTTATATTTATGTTTTCTTTATATTTCTGTCATTGTACAATAAAGACTGGCGCCGACCAGCTTGTACTTGCATCCAGACTGGGGTGCTGCTTCCCTGCTGCTGTGTGTGTGTGTAAGGAAGGAGTCCTCTCTGTAGTATTAAGTGCAGCACCCGGCTCCTGACACTGTGAGGGAGCTGGCATTGCAACACAATGCAGTCAGCACCCCCTGCACCCCTCCCAGTAATATAAAAAAAATGGGATGAGAGGGATTGGGCCGCAAGGCCACGCCCCATCCCATGAGGCCATGCCCCTTTGCACGGGGCCACACCCCCTTTTCAGGGGGTCATGCAGCTGCGCCACGCTCACAATGTCCCTCCCCGCACCTGGTGACACCGCGGGGAGGGTCGGCACTGACTGTACTTCCTTTCTTCTGGATAAATTGAGAATATTAGATCTACAGTATGTTTATTAATAAATCAGTAGTTAAATAGTGCTATGACAATGAAGATGAAACACTTTGTCTGGATGGTAAAAAACATGGCAATAAAGCACAGCAGCAAACCAAATAATAATGTCAAGTATTTAGCATAAAATGCAGCATGGCATGTCTTGAAATAAAAAACAAAATGAATACTGTGTGAAAGCAGGGTGGAAAGTGTAATAGTTCTATTATCCACCTTTAAAAATAAAATTGAATTTAAAACTGTCATAAATCAGAATAGACCAGTATTTGATGAAATTTGGTCCAACAACATTGATACGCTGAATGGCATAATTACAGTTATTATTGTTAAAATGTAAATAGACATTCTTACCAACATAGCCAGAAGATGACAAAGAAGATGAATCTGAAAAACATACAATACATTTTAATAATAAAGCAATAATCTTTTGTAAGAGTGAAAAGAAATATGTAACAGTTTAGAAAATGCTACAAACCATTTAAGTAACCACAGTTAATCACAGGAATGAACATACATTAATCTTCCGACTTCTCATAAAAACAGCATGTATTGCCTTGTGGACAATGGCCCTCATTCAGAGCCGTTCGCTATTTGCGGTCGTTCGTTCAAAAACAAGGGGTGGCTATTCAAATGATCCGTACGCACATTGCAGTCTGTTCACACCTCTAAGTCTGAACGAGCGAGCAAAACATACGCTCGTTTATTTGTTAAAAACGCCCCCTGGCCGCTCGCACCATACGTCATATCCGCTATTTATTAGATTAATCGAGTACATCGACCAGCGTATGAACTGCTCGCTATTCTTGTGGTTGGTGTTTGCTACCACAAATTTGCGAGCAGTTCTGGCTATAAAATAACCCAGTGACGTGGTCAATGACGCTGCTGTATTAATTATGCACTCCCTTAAAACGCCCGTTTTGACCTTTAAGCACGCCTGCGTTCGGATCTCCACTCCCCGTTTTCAAGCACCTTCCCCTGTTACCACCCACATACGCCTCATTCTGTCACTCAAAATAGCAGGCCCTCGCTATATTGCGTACCAACGATTTTCGGCCGCACTGACTGGTTCGCGCATGCGTACTAAAATCCGTACGCATGCGCAGATGTGCAAACATCGCTCGGAACGAGCGTACTGCCGCTAACGAGCGGCTCTGAATGAGGGCCAATGTCTTGTAGAACAGCTTTACTTCATACTGTACCTCCTGCCCCTATGAGCAAGGTTGTTATATTCTATATTTCATTACTGACACCTTTACTTGGCTAATTTGGTTTTATTTAGTCACAAATCAGTGTAATCCTGACCATGACCCAGCAAATGTCTATGACAAACTTTTAACCAATGTGTCATGTGGAAAATACAATTGATCATGTATATCACACCAGGAATCTCCATTAGTAATCATGCCATATAGCACTGCAGAAAGTGTGGCATTAAAAGGTTTCTCCCACAAAGTTTCAGCCAGCTTCACTTATCTCTGTTTAACATTAGTGTTTTATATTTAATTGTAAATTTCCTATCAGTGTGTGCACAGGCTACATGAGTGTGCCTCCTCACTTGTTTCCCCCCTCTGTATAATCTATCTCAAATGGTGTGGTGGTTGGGCAAGTCCCAGGGCACCACCTTATCTGTCCCCATTTTAACCCACAACTGCCATTTCCTCCAGTTATTTTGGTTCCTCCCTCTCGGTGTCCCTGAGAACATGGCTTTAAACTTTCTAATATTACATAAAATATAATGGAAATATTCACACTTTGTATTTAAACATCAAAAATACCAAGTTAAGAACATCAAGTGGAGAAGGTGCCCAAAGCAACCAATCAGCTTCTAGCTGCCATTTATATAGCACAGTCTACCTACCCTCCAACATCACTCCTTTCACCAAGAACACAATGCTCTGCTCCTGGACTTCCCACCTAATTTATGATTGCAGTCACCTGTGTTGAACTAGTTAATTGATGAGACAGGTGTTTCAACACAGGTGGCTGCAATCATAAATTAGCTGGGAAGTCTAGGAGTAGAGCATTTTGTACCTTGTGGAACGGGTCATGTTAAACGGTCTGAGTGTATAAAATAACATAAGTTGACTGGTTGCTATAGGCAACTTCCCCACTTTATCTCTCTCGAAGGTCTGATACATCTTCCCCCTAAGTCTCAATACAAAAGCATCACATCTCTCCCAGGAAAGGGTGCATAGCTGGGCCAGCTGCAGGTGAAGAAGCACCCTGTGCCATTATAGGTTGGCACCCCCAGGCCCCCAGACAAAAAGGGGGCATGGTCTTTGTCTGTAGGTCACACCCTTAGATGGCACCATTTTGGGAGTGTGTCCATATGGCACACATCACATTTTATGTCATGCTGGGGACGAGCTGAGCACTCCATCAGCACCTGGGCTGCCCCCAGCCATCTCCCTGCACTGAATGGAAGCCGCACACATCCTTTTAGCTTCACTGGCACTGCTGCTCTCTGCTTAGCAAAGCAGAGCTGCGGAGGTGCATGTCCCCAACCTCTCAACCACCTGCGGGACACTTCAGCCCATGGGTGCAACAGCAGGACAGTCCCTGAAAAACTGGACTATACTGCTAAAATTGGGACATTTGGAAGGACTGTGTCTCTATGAAATGGCATCCCTGTTCGACCGCACTGATTGAACACCGCTAAAGCCAGCCCTGTAAAGTAGATATGAGGATAGATAGATTTATAGATAGATAAATAGATAGAGGTGCCAGATGTCCAGCAAAGGGGGCATAGCCATGCCCCCAATATCCAGGGGTGCCGAGAAGGGGGTAGCAGGTACTAATTACCTGTGCTTGATGAAGGGGCCTGGCGGGGCATGGTTCTGGTGCACCCCCTCCCTCTTACATCACAGCACATGCTGCTGTATGCTGGGCTGCACTGGGAGACTGCTTGCGGCTGCTAAGCAGCAGCCACAGCAGTCTCCTATGCCTGTGGGGGGATCGATCACACTGATCACGCCTACCTTTGGCCATGTCCCGGGCTGAGGGGCTCACAGCATTCCCCTTCTCAGCATTGTGCAGAATGTGACTATAGATGCTATTGGGGAAACCCTGCAATAAGCAGATATGTACTGTTGAGGGAGACAACAGACATACGCATTGATAAAAAGCAATATGAATAAATTACTGCGCACACTAGGAGCCACAAAATGACTATGGGTCTGATTGAGCAAGGAACGTTGGTGAGAGAACTGCTGCGAGAATATGCTAATCAGTACATACACACGGCTACCGCAGCATAAGATGCAGACACAAAGCACTACATAATGCCGACCACTTCCCTTTACTAAAAGCTTGAGTGGTCCGCAAGTAGGTGGAAACATCGGTAACATTGAGAACCATTGGACCCATATGCACAATAGTGATTGACCTGATCTTGCGTAGAACTTTGGCCACTTTCTGTGTGCATCGAGTCCATCTGGCTGCATATGACACTGATCTGTCTTAATTATGCATGACCCTCTAATGGCGTCCAAACGCACAGGCACGCCTGCATTCATCCAACCACCCCCGGTCACCACCCACAAATGCACTTCCTGTCAATCAACATTGGAGGGGTCTCCATGCTCACTGCATATGCCCTGCAAACACCTACCCAGCCGCACTGACTGGTTCGTGAATGCGCAATGCAATGCATACGCAGAATGAAAACAACGGTCGGCTCTGTGCGTTCTCTCACCTGCATTCCTCGCTGAATTAAGCTCTATGTTCACTGTATGGCACTTACCATACAATCAATTCAATATACAAAAACAAAAAAGAACATAGGGCCTGATTCAGAGCCGGACGCTATTTGTGCTCGCTCGTCCAGAAAAAGGGGCTGGCTATTTAAATTAATCATTCGCTATTTGCGGTCTGTTCACGCCTCTATGTCTGAATGAGCGAACAAAACATGCAAACGTAATTTTGAAACAAACGCCCCCTGGCCGCTCGTATCATACGTCATGTCCGCTATATATTAGATTAATCGAGTACATCGGATGGCTCGCTATTCTTGTGGTTGGTTTTTCCTACCACAATCATGCGAGCAGTTCTAACTATAAAACAACCAAGTGACGTGGTCGATGACGCTGCTGTAGTAATTATGCACACCCTTAAAACACCCGTTTTGACCTTTAGGCATGCCTGCGTTCTGATCTCCACTCCCCGTTTTCAAGCACCTTCCCCTGTTACCTCCCACATACGCCTCATTCTGTCACTCAAAATAGCAGGCATTCGCTATTTAGCGAGCACACGATTTTTGTCCGCACTGACTGGTTTGCGCATGTGTATTAAAATCCGTATGCATGTGCAGTTGTGCGAACATCGATCGGAACAAACGAGCGGCCGCTTACGAGCGGCTCTGAATCAGGCCCATAGTTACTTATTTCGCATTGGCTGCACTCAGTGCAAAGAAGGAAGTGGTGGTGGTCACAGAGAAAGATGTGGCCAGTACACTGATGTTTTCTGATCTATGCATGCGCAGAAGCTGTACTGCGCATTTACAGATCAGGTCCTGTGACAACGGTCACAGTGTACCAAAAGCCACAGCATGGTTGACATGCTGCTGGCATTTGGAGGTGGCGGCAGGGAGCATTGCAGAAAATGGGTACATGTATATTACTTAATTTTATTTTTTATTTTTTCCCTCTATTGTCGGATAATAAAACAATTGGTATTTGTGTTTGGTACCGTATATAACTCCATTTCATATTTTTAATTAAATATCCATTTTAAGTCAATGACGTCTTACAAAGTAGGACATTTATTTTCTTGCAGCTTGGAAACATACCTTTACGAATTATTGGACCCACTTTCATATCATAGCTTTGGTCTGTTGATGCACTTCGGGACCCAATTCCAGAGCATGACTGTAATAGAAATGTATATCTAGATTCAATATCTTAATAAATAATAAATGCTACAGTATACCCTAACGACAACATCAATATTTCCATTTTTGCTATATGTTGACCAAAGTATTAATTGTGCAAGTACATTTTATTAAAATATTTACAGTTCTTGTATAATTGCATTTCAATTTACTTAAATTCTGTGCATATCAAATAAAGTAGTGACATAGTACTGTTTTTCAGTAAAATTAGGAAATGTAAGGGTCAGATTACTTTTAGTATATATTATACTACTATGCTTCTGAGTGCAAGCCGCTTTGATATTGTAAACTGTAATTGTATAACCACTGGTGTGGTTAACCACTTAAATGATATATTATTTTCATCAAAACCGCACGGAAATTGTCGGGTTTTTAAAAAAAAGTAATTATATTTAAAAAGTATTTTTAAAAATATATTTAAATATTTAATTTTAAAAAATATACCTAGGGGGTGTTTGAAAATTCACTTCCCACCCTACATGAAAAATATCCCCCTCAGTGTCAAAAAATCAAAAGCAATATAAACCCCCATCCGCCTAGAAGTAATAGGTCCACTGGCAGAGCCCCCAACCCTTACCCCCAGTTCAGTATTGTCCCTCCCAATGTAATACTATATATAGTCATAGTATATATATATATATATATATATATATATATATATCCAAAAAAATGGACCGGCACTCGTTGGTTGCTCAAAACCAACTTGACTAGCTCAGGTGCCTTCATCCAAGGTGAGTGATACATCCAAATATAGCAAGCATAATTCAGCGGCACTCTGAGACTTGTAATACTCATGAATCAAGCAAACTCTTTAATGTCATTATATATATATAAACTGTAGAGAATGGCACTCACCAGGCTTTAAGAAAGAATTAGTCCAGCTTTATTCTAATAGTTACATAGATGAGGTACTTATCTATCTAACTATTAGAATAAAGCTGGACTAACTTTCTCTTAAAGTCTAGTGAGTGCCCCTCTCTACAATTCTACATTATTGGTGGAGTCTTGGCACGCCATCTTCTTTGGGGGACACCCCAGCCGCTGCTGTGGATAACATTTGATGAGAGTGCGACCTTTCCTTGATAAATATATATATATATATATATATATATATAAAAATATATATCCACAATCTAGTCTGGCACTCAGCTGGTCTCTGCATACCTACAACTTGCCCCTGGTGCCTTCCTTAAGGAGATATGTAACCCCCCAATATGCAGAATGGAAGTCAGACAACACTCCAGAGACTTGTACCTTACTGAAAAAAACATGTTTTAATATATCAACAATTCAGGGCTCACAACCCCCTCTTCAGGTGTGTAACATGAACAGGGGGCTGTGAGCCCCATAACATTGATATATTAAAACAAGTTTTTTTCACTGAGCCACAAGTTTCTGGATTGCCACCTGTCTTCAATTTTTATTTATTTATGTCTGCCCCAAACAAAAAATATTTTAACATTCATCATTTCCCCCTGCTCCTAGCTCCACCTCCTCACATTTTCAATGAAGAGCGCAGAGGAGCTTGGTGCAGGGGGGACTGATCATCAGTCCACCCAGCTTTAGCTGATGCACATGCAGATATCAGCATACCGTAGATTGGAGAAGAACTATGTACTTCTCCTCACTTAGTAACTGTAGGGGGATTGGAGCAGAAGGAGGAGATCCATTCTGCACTTGTGCAGAATAGATTTCCTCTACAGAAGCTGGGGGACAGACCGGCTGATGTGGTAGAATATAATGCCACTTGCCAGAGGGAGCACTACTGGCTCTGGTCTCATTACAAACAACTACACCAGTTCAGTGGTTAGATATGCTGGCAATGGAAATATATCATTGTGCATTACACAGTACAATATGAAACAATGGTAGGAATATAAATATTTTACCCTAGAACTTAGCTAAATACTGCTGTATTTTATATGCCTGTTGGAATTTAAACTTCTAGGATAAGTTAGAATACATTTAGGAGCAAGTATTAAAAATTATAACAGTGGTCACCATTTTATGGTCTAATTTATGTAGTCCTCTAACACTTAAGGTGTGAAGATTTGGAGTTGCTGATTTATAATAGTGATTTTCTGGTTGGGAGGGCTCTTGCTTCTTTGGAAGTCCCTCCCCCTCTCTTATTATGATTGTCAGCTTTATTGTTTTGTAGGAAAGATTGGTAACAATGTTGTAGGTCTTTGGGTGCTCTCCCTGCCAATACATGGCTTTAGGTTGATTCTGCAATACTGTCAGTTGGCCCCAATCTAAACCTTATGTTTTGGTGATGGGCAGGCAGTTGGCCACTATCTAGGTATTGCGTTGCTGACAATGGGTTGGCAGTTGGTCCCCATCTAAGCCTTGAGTTGTTGGTTATGGGCTGGCAGTTGGCCCCATCTAAGCTATGAGTTATTGGTGATTAGCAAGCAGTTTTCTCCCATCTAATCCTTGAGTTGTTGGTGATGGGCTGGCATTTGCTCCAATCTACACCTTTTTTTTGGATAATTTGGCAAGATGTCTACATAGCATGTAGGGAGTGGGACATTCTTTTTTTGCACCATACCTTTTCCCTTCGTTCATTAAATAATTAACTAATGCTGAGCCTTTTACCCACCAATATGTCTTTTAATGTAAATATGTTTTTTTCATCTGTTCACCTAGTGTAGAAATGTAGACTAACATCTGCTGATAGAAAGTTTGATAGTAAAATTATGTAATTTACACTTACAGGTGCACACAATCCAGTGCTAATTTTACATAGACTTATAGTGCAGTGCATGTAGATATAGTTATAATCTCCAACAAATGAAAACACTTGCACAGAAAATCGACCTTTCCTTGACACACCATTTTCTAACACACTGATAGTTGAGTCTTGTCTGTTAGGGCAGCTAAAATAGGGAAATAAAATGCAAGGCAATAAATAGACTATATTACATATACTTATAACAAAATGTAACATGTACAGCATTAAAATACAGAAGAGAAAGAATTATTAATTAACTGACAAGCATCTCAACACTACTGGTTATGGTTAGTATGTAAGGTGCAGGAGATAGAGAGAGACAGAAGATATCTTCATCAGGGTTCAAACACATCATGATAAGAACAAGATGAGAGGACAGGAAACTGTCTAATGTATATAGCTGCGTTGTTTGCATTGTCTGCATTGTATTTGAAGAAAAAGGCTCTAAAACACACATAAACATAGCTGTATTTGATGCTATGGAAAGAAATTGTGAATAATACTAATCAGAAAAATTACTAAACATATGAATAGGAAATAGAGACACAGAGCAAGTAATTTTTATTTGCTACAAAATTAGTAAGCTATTGAGGAAGCTATTCAGGAAGAAAAATAGTAGATACTATAGGTGAACATAGGGTTAGAACAGGGGGTCCCAACACAGCCCATGAGTCATGGCAACTTTATGGGCATGCCAGATCAGACCTAAACTATTTATGGTTTGGTCTACAGGTCACTGTCTGGCCTACTAAAAGCAATGCACCTGTAACAGGTGACTGCAAACACACACTTCATATAAAAGGCATGTGGGGAGGTCTGAAAGTGATATAAAAGGCATGTTGGGAGGTCTGTCTATGTTGTCTATGGCACTGGCCACATGTCACTAGTCACACCTTTCTGCAATAGGCCCTCAATCATTTTCAGCCCCAGGCCCATGTGACCCTTAATCTGGCCTATATAGCTCAACACTACTTATCAGCAACCCAGCCCTCTAGGAAGCGGACAATAATAAGATAAGTATTAACACCTAGAGAGTTTCAGTCCAATGATGAATATGACAAGAGATCTCTTGATACCATTGGCTGAGATAACCAGTGTTAAAATGTAAAAATCTAGTATAAAACCTTTGTCAATAAAATGTGGCACAAACCACTTATAGCCCATGATTGTTATTGCATGGTTTTACTTGTAAAAGTATAAGAACCAGAATAGGCATGTACAGATGGCGGAACAGGGAGTGCCACTTTGGCACTTGCCCTTCCACTGGGTCATGTACTCTCCCATCCCATGCACATTCTGTACACAACTCACCTGGGCAGTCAGGAGAGTGCAGGTGAGTAGTGTACTTTATGTCCAGGAGGGAGTAGTGAGTGGGGTAGTCCATGACCCAGCAGAGGGGCAAGTGCCAAAGCGTCACCCCTTGTGTCACTTCTACACATGCCAATGAGCACCAGCATCCATATTAGCACATCATGTGCTTTCACTACCTGCTGTATAATAAATAAAATAAATAGTACCCTGCTTACAACAAAATATTTGTTAATGCCCACCTACTTACTACACAAGCTGACCAGACAATCAGGAACAGTCTCTTATCCATGATGGAACAGTGTAAGACACTGCTCCTGTTTGGCTTCCTGGCTATTAAGTAGGCAGACTCACCTGAGATGAACTTATTTTGCATCTGGTGCTCTTTTTGAGTGGTCCTAAGCCCCCAGAGGAAACACAATCAAACATGGGGAGAACATAATAACGCCACAGATAAGGGCACTAATAGCATGAATGCACAGATAAGAACATGTCACTAAACATCATGTATTGAACAATTATAAATTTGATTTGCAATATATGCTTTGTTACAGAATAGTATCGCCAACTTATGGAAATATTAGTTGTTGCATTTTTGTTGCATCTGTTTAATTTAAGCATTTACTTTTTGTCTGTACCTGTCTGCGATTATGAAATATTTTAAAGAATCATTAGGGTCTCCTGACGGTGTTGCATAGCAATTCTTCATCACCACGGCATACCGTGACACATCTCCTCCTTGATAAAAAACACCGACGTATAGAAAAGATGCAGTTGACAGCAAAACCGCAGGTCCTTCATATGGGATCGTAAAGGTGCTGTCTATATAAAGAGACATGAATGCCTGAAATTGTCCATCTCCTCCAATGCTGATATTTGTGGTACTATAAAAATATTGAGACATATTTCTGTTACAAAATATTAAAGAAAAACATTTTTGCATTACAATTTTAGGAATATTATCAGTGCCAAAATCACCAAAGGACTTCTGGCCAAGAATATTTTATTTATGGAAAGTGGGCTTTTGAAATGTTCCCAAGATATTATATATATATATATATATATATATATATATATATTACAAGCCTATACCAAGAAGAATGTACAAGGGAAATAGTGATTTGAAGAAAGGAGATGTGGCAATTGATTTACCTCAATATTGGATTCACAGCTGTATTCAAACTGATCAGCATGTCAAGCGGATATGCACAATACATGTCTACATTTATTTCATGATTTCTTGTGATTATTCCAATAGAGTTAAAAGAAATATGTAGATGGTTTTCATATATTGCATGTGTTCTATTTACCTGCAGAAAAATCCCAAATTTTTTTTTAGAAAACACTTAGAATATTATATAAGAAAACAGTCAATGAGGCTTTTTAAGCAGTGTGAAGACATGTCCATGATTATACATTAAACAAAGACATTGCAACAAAAAATATTATGGTTTTTATACTTCAACAAAGATTCAAACAACACAAATAAAATAAACCTTACTCTCTATTGTAATCTACTCCTTCAGAATATATATATATATATATAAAAATCTGTAAATTAAAAAACAGAAAACTCAGCACTCACCATTGTTAAATCACTCACAATAATAAATAAATAATGGGGTTTGGTTCATGGATTGATCAATGCATTTAAGCTTGCATCCCTCATCACGGGACCCCATTTCATCATTTGCTTGCCGAATCCTGTCCAAGGAGTGCTGCGCTGTCCGTCCAGTGGTGTGCTGTCCTGTCCATACAGGGGTGTGTTGTTGTGCTGTCCATTCAGGGGTGTGCTGTGTTGTCCATCCAGGGGTGTGCTGGATAATGCAGGGGGACCCTACTAATTTTTCTGCCTGTATTTCCAGAACCAGGACCATATTAAAGCCCATTGTTGGTTGCGCAAAGTATGGGGGACCCCTACATCATTTGTAGCCTGTATTTTGGCAATTAGGGCTGGTTCTGACTAGCACAGTGCTGGATGTGCTTTGGGGGAGGGGGCATATCTTTTTTAAGTTAAACATTACATTTTTAACATAGATGCATAGACGGATCTCACTGAAGTGTCTATGCATATGTGACTTATTGATTTTATTTTTTCAGGTGAATTCCCAGTACCATTGAACCCTCTGTTGCCCACCTTTGCCCTTGTGCATGGCCCTACTGCTGCCACTGCACTGCACCCCTGCTGCTGCCACTACCCTGCCAGCCTACAGCCCGCCCCTGCAGCCGTCTCTCACTCTCCACCTCCGAAACCACCTCCTCTGTGCCGACCCCTCTTCCACCTGTGCTAGTGTACAATTTTGTTGCCATTCTCCCCTGCAGGTGGCACGTTTTGCTCCTCTAAACCCTGAGAGTTAATAAGTTTTAAAAAATCAATGAGATTCCATAGACAATAACCCTTACAGTTTAACATGTCCCATAAAAGCTTCTTAGACATGATCTGAATTTTCACAAAAACTACTGAATTTCTGCCACTCAAACTTAAAAAAGCAATGAAATGCTGATCATTAAGGCTGATGCCTTAATGGTTGTGTTCCTTGCTCAATACAGATATGGTAAACCATCACACCCTGTGGTTAACTACAGTATCAGCACTCTCACAGAGTGAGATTGCTGTCACTCACAAAATGGTGGAGCTGCTAATTCACACAATTGTGTGCTTAGTGGAATACACACACATATATATAATTCCATAAGGTTTTTTATCTATGAAAAAAAAATATATATATATATAGAAACCATATGCAGAGGTCCGGCTCTCCCTTTACAGCGTGAATAGGCCGGGTGCCCGCAAGTAAATAAATAATATACTTCACCGAGAGATGCAGCACTCCTGGCACGGAATAATCACAAATGTGTCAACGTAATAGACTATTACATTGACGCATTTGTGATTATTCCGTGCCAGGAGTGCTGCATCTCTCGGTGAAGTATATATATATATATATATATATATATATATATATCTATCTCAATTGTATTTCTTAATAAAAAGAAAAAAAATATATATATATTTTTTTTTTTCATCGACCAAAAATCTTACAATTTTATATGTCCCATTAAGGCTTCTTAGACATATATATATATTAGGCATGAGTGGGTCCAGTTCCCTGAGAACCGAACCCACCCAAACAAGGAGCTCCTTGGATCTCTCCTCCTGCCCCGGATCCGTAATCGAGGCAAAACCTCGCAATCGTCTTGTTGGATTGCAAAAGTTTTGCCTTGAGCGGCCATTTTTAAAAATGCCATTGCCTTCAATGGGCAAAGGGCTGATTGGCTAACAGAGCCATCTGTCACGGCTCTCAGCCAATCAGCGTTAGGGTGCTATTTGCATATAGTATGGACCCGCAAGATCCATGCTACATGCATCTGTGATGGACACAAAGTGCTGCTGTGTATTTCAATGACACAGATGCACGCACGGAGCACGAGATCCATGCTACTTGCATCTGTGTCATTGACACAGAGTAATTCACACAAGAAATAGCAGTCAGCGCTCACAGAAAAAGGCAATGTTACCACTAGCTGCTTACTCGGGAAGTGTCCTAACCTTCCCTAATGGCAAGAAATACAAGAAAAAGAGAGAAAAGCGCTCCGTGGTAGGGGAGTTTTAAAGTATAAGGGTATGTGTGTGAATCTGTATAAGATCTAATTATTGATATTTTAATGGTCGAGGTATTCTATGTGTGGTCTTTTATGTGGATAAATGAATTGCAACCGGTGGGCAATAACTTGAGGCTGGATGTTGAGGATGAGCGGGGAATTAGTCCAAAGGTGAAAAACCCACATACAGTTCCAGTACAACACCCAGCCTCCAGTTTTTGTCTACCTGTATTGGTCAGCCATACTGACATTAACTAATTTGAGTGTACAAGGATACCTGGTCCCAGCTTCCTGTATACAATAAGGCCATCATCACATCATTTTTTGTCTTATAACATCAAGCCAACAGTTTTTGCCCACCTGCTATAGCCAGATGGACTGACGGTTTTAATCACATAAGACATTGTGGGTTTTTCACCTTTGGACTAATTCCCCGCTCATCCTCAACAACCAGCCTCAAGTTATTTCCCACCTGTTGCAATTCATTTATCCACATAAAAGACCACACATAGAATACCACGACCATTAAAATATCAATAATTAGATCTTATACAGATTCACACATATACCCTTTAATACTCCCCTACCACAGAGCGCTTTTCTCTCTTTTTCTTGTATTGATTGACACAGAGCACTGATGGGTCCGTGAGTCTTGTCTGTGCTGCCGCTTTAAAAAAAAAAAATTAGTGCCCACACCCCAAAAGAGTAACCAGCCCAGAGCTTTAGTGACCCAGTGCTGGCTGTACTTAAATACAGGGGACAATCGACGTATTGGTCCCCCGTACTTAAGCACAACCAGCACTGGGCTTGTCAGAACCAACCCTGGTTGCCAAAATACGAAGGAAAAAAATGAGTAGAGTTCCCCTGTATGTTCCAGCACCAAACTTTTTCTAGCGGGGGGCTGATGCCATAGCCAGGAGAGCCCTTTCACCAGGCATCAGCCCTCACCACTAGTCAGCCCAGGCCGGGGATCTCTGTGGAGCTGGGGACCCCCAATAAAGGGGTCCTCCCTCCAGGGCACCCCAGGCCCAGGCTGATAGCCCGGGGCTATCCCCGGTATCAGCCTGGTGGCAGTGGGTGGCTATCCCCGGCTAAACCTCTGGTGGCAGTGGGTGGCGGGTTGATAGTGTGGTGTGGTGTAAATAAAGAATAGCAAACATTGTCTTTACAAGTAGAACTGCAGTTCTCAGCAAGCCTGCCCTGCATGCTGGTACTTGGAGAACCACAAGTACCAGCCTGCAGGGCATTAAGGGCCCACTGGTACCTGTAGTTCACCTGTAAAGAAATGTTTAAATAAACACAGGACATACACAGTATAAGTTTATTAAACAAACATGCACTCACACATGTACACACATACACACAGACAAGAACACATACTCACCTATGTAGCATCGGTCCACTTCTCTGGTAAAGTATCCATAGGGGACCTGTGAAACAAAAACATACTCACCATCTCCTATGCAACGTTCTGTCCTCTTTGTTCCAAAGTAGGCATCCCACGGACTTGGCAAAAAAAACCCCGAAAATCGCAAACCAAGTACTAAGTTGCATTCAATAGAACGGTACTTCCCAAATGACAGCTTAGTGGCAGAATATCACCATGTAAACCCCACCGCTAAGCATTCATTGGCTGAGAGAGGTCATCCCCCGTCTCTCAGCCAATGAATGCCTCCCTCCATTTAATCAATGGAGATCCACAGGGTTATTAAAGTTTACCCTGCGGTTTCCCACCTTTGACTACAATGGAAGGAGCCGTTCATTGGGGTGGTGGGGATAGCCCTGGGCTATCAGCCTGGGCCTGGGGTGCCCTGGAGGGGGGGACCCCTTTATTGGGGGGTCCCCAGCTCCCCATGGATCACCGTCCTGGTCTGACTAGTAGTCAAGGCTGATGCTGCGGCTGGGGGGCCCGGTGAAAGGGCTCCCCTGGCTGTTGCATCAGCCCCTGCACTAGAAAAAGTTTGGTGCTGGTTCTGGAACATAGAGGGGAAAACTACTCATTTTTCTCCCCTGTATTTCCAGAACCAGGACTGGATCAGAGCCCAGTGCTGGTTGCACAGAATACAGGGGATCCCTACGTCATTTGTCCCCTGTATTTTGGCAACCAGGGCTGGTTCTGACAAGCCAGGTGCTGGTGGTGCTTAAGTATGGGGGACCCCTACGTCATTTGTCCCCTGTATTTAAGCACACCCAGTGCTGGGTCACTAAAGCCCGGGACTGGTTGCTCTTTTGGGGGAGGGCATTTTTTCTTTTTTTACACTTTTTATTATTACAGCGGCAACACAGACGGGTCTCACGTACCCGTCAGTGCTCTGTGTCAATGACACAGATGCAAGTATCACAGATCTCCTGGTCCATGCATACATCTGTGTCATTGAAATACACAGCAGCACAGACCTGTCCATGCTCTGTGTCAATCACACAGATGCATGTAGCACAGATATCCTGGGTCCGTGCTACTTTCAAACAGCACCATAAATCTGATTGGCTTCCTGTCTGCCACTGCAGTGCCACTCCTAGATGGGCCATTTGTTAGTGCCCCCATCTTGTGTCGCTTAGCATAGTCATCCAGCTACCTCATGCAACCTTTTGGCCTAAAAACAATATTGTGAGGTGTGATGTGTTCAGAATAAACTGGAAATTAGTGGAAATAAATGTTATTGAGGTTAATAATCGTGTAGGAACAAAAAAAAAAAAATCTGTGATTTTAGCTGTTTTTATGCTTTTTACCAAAACAATACCTATCCAAAACATAAAACCCGGAAGCATGGTTTTGGCAAAACCAATCCAGATCCAAAACACGAAGAAAGATCCAGATCCAAAACCAAAACATGAAAAGTGGCCGATGCACACCCATAATATTTATGTGTGTAGTTACTATGCCGTCATTCAGGATGCTTGCAATCAAAATCCTGATGCTTAAATCCCGAACTACGGCCAGAAGACTGGCATCGGAATCCCAACATGATTTGAAATCACGATGCTTAAATCCCGACAGCTGGCATCCCAAATGTTTTTATAGCTGGTAAGTAGTATACTTTTACACAGCGGGGTGAATGGTTAGGTTTAGGCACCATGGGGGGTTAGGGATAGTTTCTGGTGGGGGGAGGTTACGGTTAGGCTGCAAAAAAGGGGGGGTTTGGTTTAGGCACCATGGGGGGGTTTGGGTTAGGCACTAAGCGAGAGGGTTAGGTTTAGGCAATAATGGGGAAGGTTAGGGTGCAGGAGTTGAAGTGAGTAGGGTTAGTGTACTTACGAAGCCCCTGTCAGCATGCTAATGATCGGGATGCCGTTGTCATATTTTTGATGGCGGCATTCTGACCGCCGGCATGTCGCATCACACCCTATATATATATATATATATGTACCTTAGCATTTAAAATGTTAGAGGGTTAGAATTCTGTAAAAATATATTTATTATAGAATATCACATACAGTTATTTGAAGTCCGCATGCTCCTGCTTGAAGTGGAGGCAATATGGAAAATGTGTCTGTGATGGGGTCATCCTGATATCCAAAGCAGCTGCCGTCCTTTATACTGATGCTACTGATATCAAGCTTCAGACCTTTCAGCTGACATTTTTTAAATGAGACTTTCATTTCATTGACTCCACAGATCAGCTCAGGTCTCAAATCTTCAACAGCTGAAACACATAAAGCCGACTACTGGTTGAGGATTTATATCATTTGCAATATGTTACACTTATACTGATAACCACATAATAATCTACAAATGAACACTCAGACTTGTATATAGGGAAATATTGGACACAATTTAGTTAAAGTAAATTAGAAAAGGGGCAGAAAAGCTAAAGGTGGCAATGAAAACATGTATCTGTCAGATGCACTGATAAAAGAATAGAAGACACATACCGCAGTCCCAGTTATTCACAGTACAACCTGCTACATTTTATGCACCACATATATCTGCTGATGATGCTTTACCATCCACACAAAAGCCAATGGGACGTAGTCGGCACATACCGGCATGCGGGATGCCAACAGTCTAAATACTGGTGCCAAAATCCTGACAGGTCGTGATCCCAGCACTAGTATACCATCCGCTGGCACAAAATGTAAGTATCGTGGGTTAGGGGCGGGTTAGGGTGCGGGTTGGGTTTAGGCACTAGCAAATGGTTAGGGATAGGCACCGGGGAGGGAGGGTTAGGATTAGGGTGTGGGGAGGGGGAGGTTAGGTTTAGGCAACTTGGGGGAAGTGAGGTTTAGGCACCAGGGAGGGAGTGCTAGGATTAGGGTCCAGGGAGGGGGAGGTTAGGCTTAGGCACTAGGGGACTGGTTAGGTTTAGGCATCGGGGAGGGAGGTTAGGGTTAGGGTAGGGGTTAGGGTTAGACTTATTTTCTTTTATTTTAGCTTATTTTCTTATGGGTGTCGGGATTCTGAAAGATGGGATGCCGCTGTCAGCATTCTGACTAGCGGCATCTCGACTGCCGGGATCTCATACCCAATCCAAAACCAATAACACCTCTCAAACTAAATGCAGCTCACCAACAGGGGTCGATAAAAAAACAAATTGCATTAGAATCCAAGAGGCAGGGGGTGGCCATTGAGCAATAATGTTTTGCAACCATCGATGATCTGATGGCAATGGTGAGTGTTTTCCCCGTCAACTGGTAGAACACCAGTGGCTGACCCCTGATGGTGATGGCTGACCCCATTGTGCACATGCGTGGGGTGCTGTCTGAGCATACGTGTAGCCTAACCATTGAAGGTTAATTGCTGATGGTGAAAAATTAGCGGATCATCACTACCAAGAAGAAGTAATATAATCCATACACTGCATATACAGTATAAACTCAATTTTACATCTCCCATTAGTCACATTATTGGCTAACATCCAGCTATGTTAGAAAAACTATATAAAGTTAACCCATGAATCTAAACTACTACATTACAATCATCAAACATTAAAACTATGCTAATCATACTGCAACTAATAAAAATCCTAAACCGGGTAACTAATTATTCTCAGGTATATCTGGCCTTGCATATTTTAAATGTTTAAGCTACTTACTAATTATTTGGTTATGGGCAGCCCCCATTAATAAGCAATTTGACTCTCTGAGAGCATCGGAGCAATTCATAATTTCTCCGTAGTGTAAACAGCTGATCTGAAAACAAGCTGTCTCCTTGAGTCATTTCCCTTCTACTTTCATAGCACTGCTGGGTCTAGTGCACCTGCGTGAAAGGATCCTTTTTTGCAACCCAGGACTCCATCCCATAGGGAAGATGGTGAATGTTCCCTCAATCGTGGAGACAGAGACACACTTAACGTGTTTCTTTCTCTGTGAGAATTTATTCAGAAGGAATTCTCAGAGAAAGAAACACGTTAATGGTGTCTCTGTCTCCAGCCTTGCAACATTGATGTTACCAAAGGAAACTCCCTGGTAATATTGCAATATTGGCTATTGTGACAACATACAAACCTGTCACTGTGCAGATTAAAGATTCATCCATAGAAGATTATGGAGCGCTCCCAAAGCAAAGTGAATTGCATTTGGATTCCAACGTCCAGAGAAGAACACAGTTACAGTCACATTTTACAGAGCTCAGGATGCACCCCGATTGCTATTGCATCTCAGGTTGACATGTAACATTTTTATATATATATATATATATATATATATATATATATATATACAGTATATGTATATATCCATGTGTATATATCATATGTGTATATATATATATATATATATATATGTATATATATATATATATATATATATATATACTGTACATTCACACACACACATATATATATATATATATATATATATATATATAGGCCAGGGCTTTGCTGATATTCATGGGGGTGGGGCTTGCAAAAATGGGAGAGGGAGAGGAGAGGTAGGCTCTTTGGCCAGCAGCTGCTCCCTCTACTATTTGTAGCCGCTATGGAGCTTTACTGAGTGGGACCACTGATGAGTCCCCATTTTCAGGCCCGGACAATGGGCCTGCGGGGCAGAGAAAAGGTCATCGCTGATAGCGCTACCTTCTACTTGCCTGGCTACTTCTATTTGCCCGGCGACTTCTCTGTATAGTTTGCAGCCGCTGGGCTGCTGCTAGCGGGGGTGGAGAGAGAGAAGGACAGCGCTGATAGCGCTGTCCTTCTCTGCCCGGCAGCTGCTCTGCTCTGCCTTAAGCCGCTGGGCTGCTGCTAGCGCCATCAGCTCTGCTTTTTCTATTGACCCGGCGGCTGTTCTGTCCCCTCGGCAGCAGTCGGAGGTGGGTGCGCTGGCGTTGGGCTGATCGATCACTGCTAGCAGTGATCTGGCCGATCGCTGCTAGCAGTGATCGATCAGCCCAACGCCGGGCTGATCGATCTGATACATATCTGATACGACCATGCAAGGCAAGTGGTTAATATACACATTAAATTGCATTTTATCAACTTGTCTGTATCTCTTTGGTCCGGGTTAGATGATTGGCGCTATCATTGTTTAATTGTTATTACATAATTCCATATGTGTTATTTCATAGTTGTGATGTCTTCAGTATTAATGCACTATGTTAAAAAAACTTTTGACTGGTACTGTATGTAATATATATATATATATATATATATATATATATATAAATCCAGTAAACCCGGCACTCCTTGTAATGCAAAGCAATTGCTCTGGTGCACTCCAAGGTTGTAAATCACAGCCAAATGTAAATAATCCAATAAGGAGGCACTCTGGAGGCTTTTCAACATCTGATAAATTAAAGGACATTTTTATTAGATGTTGAAAAATCTCCAGAGTGCCTCCTTTTTGGATTCTTTATTATATATATTTATTTATTGTGACAGGGTCAGCTAATTCCACATGAGGTAAATGTGGAATATGGAGGAGGTTTTGTTGATTCTTCACAAAAAATATTTTTTTAATACATTTGTAGCATATTGAATCAATCTTATTTGTCCTCTATCTAAGGGTTTGAAAATGAATCTAATTTTTCAATGGTTGGCGGTGCACCACTGGAAAGTACAATATACTTCATACAGTGGGTGTTGAAACATTCGAGAAAAAATGGTTCAACTACAAAAAATAATTCCTTTTTGGTGCACTCTTTTCTGACAATACTGTCTAAAACTTAGCTTTTAATACAATTAGATAATATAAAATGGACTAAACAACAAAAACAGTTTGCTTATTTTCAAGCTTGATACTGCAAGCAATTTTGAAACAGATGTATCGCTGCAAGGGTCTTCTCCAATTCTGGAGAGAGTATTTAACCTTAATCCTAACACTCTCTCCAACTACCGACCTAAATCTCTCATCCTTTTGCCTCCAAATTGTCTACAGCCACCTTACAGCCATTCTTTCCTCCTATTCCCTGCTTAACCCATTTCAGTCAGTCTGAAACTGCCCTCACAAAGTCTGCAAAGACCTCCTTGCTACCAAATCCAAGTACCATTACTCTCTGCTCATTCTCCTCAACCTCTGCTGATTTCGACACTGTGGACCACCCTCTCTTCATGCAAATCCTTCATTCCATTGGTCTACATGATACTGCCCTCTCCTGGCTTTCCTCCTACCTTTCTCACCATTCCTTCTCTGTCTCTTGTTATAGCTCTGCTCCCCCACCCAGTTCCACTAATGGTAGGTGTTCCCCAAGGTTCGGTTCTTGGACCTCTCTATTCTTCCTCTATACATCTTCTTTAGGTGAACTCATCAGCTCTTTTAGCCTCCAATATCATCTCTATGCTGATGATGGTCAGATCAAACTTTCCTTCCCTTACCTCTCCCCCTCTTTTCTCAATTGTACCTCCAACTGTCTCTCTGGTAAAGTATCTCTTCCTGGATATCCCTGTGTTTTCGTAAACTTAACATGTCTAAGGGCTATATTCAATTTTGTGCGTGAAGCTTTTTCCTGCATGTGTGGGTTTTTTGCAATTCAATTAGGTGTCAGTTTTTTGTTTTTTTATGTGAGCCGGGAAGTTTTTTTTCACGCACCACCAAAGCAAGTGTGATTTTTTTCTAAAATTGTTATTTATAGGAAAAATCAGAGGGACTTGCTCTGGGACCCCGGCATCACCCCCTCTTAGGACTAATTAAGCAATTGGAAGTTTTCAATTAACCTTCTAATTAGTCCTTAATTACTTACCTTCTGCAGCGCTGTCTTCATCCAGTGTCAGGAGCTGGCTTTTCTGCAGCACGGTGACTATGTCAGTTTGTGGTGTTTGTAAGTGTGTATGGTGAGTGTGTGTGTGACCCCCACTGTCAGTGTGCCTCCAAGTGTCCGTGTGGCCCCCGGAATGGTCGCTGGGAGAACTACATCTCCCAGCAGCCCTTGCCTCTCCCACCAGCTCCTGGAGCCTCACAGTATCCCCCAGGACTCCCAGCAGCCCCCTCTCCAGTAAGAAGGTAGAGGGGTGGCCACTGGAGACCTCTGGGCAGGTAAGTGAATTATTAATTTTTTTTTATGCGGCGCTGGGTTTTCAGAGCTGAAAAACCAGCACACTCTATTTTTCAACTTGGATACCGTGCATATCGGGAGCAAACATACTTGCGGTATTCCTAAATTGGGCATGAGGGGTGAAGGTTTTTACCTCACTAAACCTCACTCTCAATGGTATATGCCCCTAAGACTGAGCTGATAATCTTCCCATCCTCACCCATAACCTAACTTCCCACTATTTCATTATCTATTAATGGCACAACTATCTCCTCTAGCCCCCAAGTGTTCTGTCTTTGAGGACACACATTCAGTATCTCTCACAGTCCTGCCACTTCCATCTCAAAAAAATTTCCAGAAGCAGACGCTTTCTCACACTGGAGGCAACTAAAACCCTCAACCACTCAATGATCATCTTCAGATTGGACTATTGTAACCTCCTATCTGACCTCCCTGACTCCCACCTTTCTCCACTTCAATCCATGCTCAATGCTGCTGCTCGGCTCATCTTCCTCTCCAAACATTCTACATCTGCCTCCTCTCTACTACAAGCCTACACTGGCCTTTATTTCTTAGTGGTGGTTCAGCACATGTCATCGTCTGCCTCCCATGACAATGAAACTGAAAACCTATAAGGCAGCAGATCAAACTGTGCGTTCAGAAACACAAATGTCAGAAATCCCTGAAGAGAGTCTTAAGGTGCATACACACGTAAAGATTTTCTGTCCAACCATCCAACTAGTTGATTGGTTGGAATGAAAATCTGGTAAGGTATGAAAGCAAATGACAATCAGCAATTTGCTCCCAAATGCCGGAAAATGGACAAAACCTGTTGTTTGAACAAATTGTTTAGATCAGTGGTTCTCAAACTCGGTCCTCAGGACCCCACACAGTTCATGTTTTGCAGGTCACCCAGCAGGTGCTTAGGTGTAATTATTACTCATTGACACATTTTAAAAGGTCCACAGGTGGAACTAATTATTTCACTTGATTCAGTGTGGAGACATGGAAAACATGCACTGTTTGGGGTCCTGAGGACCGAGTTTGAGAACCTGTGGTTTAGATCAAACATTTAACACACTTGTCTGACGACCATTTTCATCTGTTTTCCGGCATTTAGGAGCAAATTACTGATCATCATTTACTCCCATATCTTACCAGATTTTCATTCTAAAAAAATCAACTAGTTGGATGGTTGGACAGAAAATTTTTACGTGTGTACCCAGCCGAAGTGTGGCCATGAGTTCTATGTGTAAGCCTGACCTTTCTCAGAAGCCACCTTCCACAGTTTCTGCTCCCTATGTATTTGTGGGGATGAGCAGCATAAGTATTGCTGATGATATAGAAATTGAGATAGCCCTCTGTGCATATAAGCAAAGTGACTAATTGGGCAGTAGCCCTTTGTGTGTATAAGCACCTTGACTCCTTGGGCAGTAGCCTGCTGTGTGTGTATAAGCACTGTGATTACTTGGGAAGTAGCACTCTGTGTCTTTAAGCACTGTAACTAATTGGGCGGTAGCCCTTTGTAAGCATTCAGAATTCAGCAACAGCATGCAGGAAATTGCAGCACCTGCAAGAACACTTTGATTTGCCCTGCTATCAACTGCAGCAAGAGGTGGAAACAAGGTGGAACTCCATCCTTTATATGCTTCAGCAGATGGATGAACAGCAAAAAGCAATCCATAGCTATATGACATTGGGAGAGGAGGGGGAATGTACCTTAGCCCAAAACAGTGGAGAGTACTTTCTGTCTTGTGCAAGGTGCTCAAACTATTTGAAGTAGCCACATTTGAAGTGAGTGCTGACACTGCTAGCTTGAGTCAGGTGATTCCCCTAAATAGGCTTTTGGAAAATCAGCTTGAGAAATTGAAGGAGGGATTAAACAAAGCAAATATGCAAAGTATGCCGGACTTATTGATCAATTACTTTATTCACTTTGCCAAGATCAACGGGCGGCCATAATCTTGAAATCTGATCACTCCATTTTAGCAACCATGCTTTATCCTAGGTTTAAGTCGTATGCTGTGTCTTTCTTTTCAACTAACCCAGATCTTAAAAGATGCAAAGAGCTACTGGTGAGCAAGTTGGCAAGTGTCACAAGCACTACGACATCTCCTCCTTCAATTTTTTCAGCAGCAGCCAGAAAAAAAAAATCAGCTTTCCCAAAAGACTCAGTGGTGATGCAAATAAGTTAACCATACATTTTGACATCTGGTTGGGTCTAAAAGAATTCCCCAACATTAGTGATACATTTACCATAACTCCTTCTGATACGATCATCATCCAGAGAATGGTGGAAGATTATGGGCCTGAATCAGAGATGCACAGAATTGCATAGCCACACAAAAGCGGCTGTGCAATTCCTTCCATTTAAAATGCAAATGCAGAAGGAGGTGTCACACACCTCCTTGCTGCATTTGCATGATCCCAGTGCTGTGACCCAGGTCACAGCCTGGGGTCACCATCAAAACAATTGCAACCATCGATTGCGATTGTTGTTATGGTTCCATTGGCCAGGATGTGGGAGCTAAAGCTTCTTGCAGCCTGGCCGGGTCCTGGCAGCTAGCGAGGCACCCATGCAAACCCTGGACTCGTCCCTCCAGACATGCCCTTGTTTCTGGGAATGCTGCCAGGGAATGCCCCCACTCTGCCTCTGAAATGCTGCAGCCTGTCAATCAGGCTGTGACTGGAACACACTGCGAGCGGGCTCGCAGTCAGAGGGCTGCACTTGTGTAGTACACCTACTGTGCATGCGCACACCTACAAACATTGGAGATGTGCTCTAACCATTGGGTTAGCGTACATCTCTGAATCAGGCCCTATTTTCATGACACCATAAAAATAGAAATGTCACAGAGTCTCTCGAGTACTGGAATGAAAACAAGGCAACTTGGAGGCCCTTGTATGAGCTGGCTTTGCATTACTTAAGCTGCCCACCCTCCAGTGTGTACTCAGACAGTTTTCAGCACAGCTGGGAACCTTGTGAGCAAATGGCGTAGGATGCTACATTCTCAAAATGTGGAAAAGATGATGTTCATCAAAATGAACTGGAAATTCCATGAGGAAGACCTTTCCCGGCAATTACATGACACTACAGAGTCTTCTGTAATGGTGGATTCTAGAGGGGATGAATTAATATTATGTGAGGATGATGCACACACATGAGGGTGAGGATGGCAATGACAATAAAATCTTGCCACTGTAGAGCTGTTGCCTTAAGCTGATTGGTAGCTTGTTTTGTGGGGGCCCAAACAAACCAAGCACTTCAGCCACAAAAGTGCTTGGTTTGTTAAATTGTGCTTGTCCTTTTAATAACCAACATAAAGGATGGGTGGGAGGGCCCAAGGACAATTCCATCTTGCACTACCTTTCATTTCTGCCACTGCTGTGTGGCAATGTTTCATAGATGTTTTTTAAACTGTGGTGTCTGCCACTGCACCACTGCTTTGTCGCTTAGTAACCAGTCAGCTCACTGCAACCTCTGGCCAATAATGGTGAAAATAATATTATAAGCTGTGAGGTGGTCTAAATCAACTGTCAAATAATGTTATTGAGGTTAATAATATTCTATGAACAAAAAAAGCCCAAATTATATGATTTTAGCTTTTTTTTTTACATTTTTGTAAAAAATCCAAATCTAAATCCAGACACGGCAGGTTTGGCAAATCCAAATGCAAAACCGTACAATGAATCAGAGCTAAATCCAAAAACAAATCTATCAAAAATGGTCCGGCGCACATCCCTAATTTATATAAGACAGAATATTATTTTTATATTAATGTAATACTCACATTTTCCTAATAGCATGTTATTAAATACAAACACCACATCTATTTGCCTAGTTAAACTATATAACATGATGTTCTGTAATATAGCAGTTCGAATGGAAATAAGTATTCCAAACAGACATCTGCAACTGAAAAAAGTATAGTCGCAATGCTTATTATTTACATACTGTGTTTTATATCTAGCGTCCTAAAACCACTTAAAACCTTTCACCAAAAAGGACCAAAATGAAACAGAAAAATGTCAAGGTGATTGGTTTTTTGGCCCTAACCCCTATATATGATATATTATTTCATAGAATGAAAAAATGTATGTAAAAGGACAGATAGCAAATATGATAATCCAGCAAACAAGGCAATTTAATAATATGCATAAATACCCTCTAAAAAGAGAATAAAACACTTAAATCTCAATAAAATACATACAGTTATGCCATGTATCCGCATAGCGATTTATGCAAGCGACTGCACGATAACAACATCGTTATCGTGCAATGTCTTGCAAATCACTCATGTTTCAGGCAGATTTAGATTGGAAATGACCAGCGATGTGCGCGCGTGCTGGTTGTTTCCGACATCTATCATCGCCCGTACATGCTGGTCAACCTGACGATATCATCAGGTTCAGCATGTATGGGGATGATGGATGTCCCTACACTGAACGCGAGAACGTTCAGTGTAGGAACACCACAGACATGGAAACGATTACAATGTTGTAATTGTGCTGTCGTTTCCATGTCGCTATGTGGGTAAGCAGCATTAGCCTTTTAAAAGAGAATAAAAGACATATGAATAATAAACAGCAGTAAAATTACAAAATTACCCTAAACAAAGGGAATAAAATATACTGAATAGTCACTGGATAAAGGTAAGTTATTCAGGGCAAAAAAATGGAAATGGTTTATACCATAGGCATAAACTTGGGTCCCCTTTCCAGCCCTAGGGACCCAGGGTCTTTATCAAGGCATGTCTTGATAAAGAGACTGATGTAGGTATAAACATGTTGGCAGCTGGGACTGTGTGTATCCTGGAATGGTACAACTAAGTGTAAGCACTGGGGCCCACATCTCTATTCCCTTGTAATATTGTTTGGAGGTCCTATGTCCGGATGGTTAAGGGGCCCCATGTTTATGCCTATGGCACTGAATATCTTACCTTTATCCAGTGACTAATCAGTATATTTTATTCCCTTTGTTTAGGGTAATTTCATAATTTAACTGCTGTTTATTTGTCTTTTATTCCTTTTTAAAAGGGTAACTGTATGTATGCTATTGAGATTTGAAGTGTTTTATTCCTTTTTAGAGGGTATTTGTGCATATTAATAAATTGCCTTTTTTGCTGGATTATCATATATGCTATCTGTCCTTTTACATACATTTTTAAATTTTATTGAATAATATTATAACATATATAGGGGTTAGCGCTAAAAAAAACACTCACCTTGACATTTTTCCATATCCATTTTGTGTAGTTGAACAGTCCCCTGCTTAATGAGTTCCCTGCTGTATGTCCGCTCTAATAGATATAGGAGGAGCATAGGCAAACACATGGGGGGTTTCTGGTTGCCTGGAAACCCTTCTCCCCAGCCCACACCATGACTGCAATAGAAATAGTAATATAATTGAATTTAACTAGCACTGTATGTTCTTCTCAGTATCACAAATTAAATTATTAGTACCACCTGTGTGTCTTTTAACATGTGTCAGCCAGAAAAAATTACATCTATGTACCAACAAGGATATCTGGAAAACATGCACTGTTAAGGATGCACTGCTATAGACCATCTGTAGGCTTAATTATTAATACTGCATAATAATACACTATCCAGTGCATAACGAGACCAATATGTACATATATGTTCAGGGCAGTGCTATGTTCTTCTGATGCTCCCCCAGACTCCCAGTCTTGCTCCAATGCTCTGGAATGGTGCCCACATGTGAAATAAAAATATTCAGCTCAGACAGGATGGACCTCACTGCTACATCTAAAGGCTTACTGTGATCGCTGGTCCTGTATATGATGGAATTATGACATACAATACACTTTGTATGACACAAAGATGGATATGTAGCTATCATTTATCTAGTACACTCTATTAAAATACAGCTAGTAGCTGATTGATTGATATGGACTTCACCTCTACGCTCAGAGAGTTTGGGATGGGGACTCCCTGCATATTTGTCCAGAAAAGAAAACTTTTTGCAGCTAATTATGATAATCAAATATCAATATTAGACAAACAAATATTCAAAAGGTTTCTCAGTTAGACATACCAGAGATTTCATATTTGTCCTTGCAGTAACATCCATATTTTCCATTTTTCAGCTTCCACTCTTCATCGGCTTTACATTTATTAGTTCCTGTGACTTTATCTAACAGATTTGGGGTTGTGAGAAAAGAAAACAGTATACAGAGAGTGTTAAAAAATTAAAACAACTGAACAAACAAAGAAAATCAATGCTTATAGAGTCATACAGTTTTCAAAATTAATAATATTAAGAAAAAATGCTTCATCAGCATTGAAAACTACATATGTGTTATCATAAGAGTAAGAGATATTTATAAAAACTTGTGCGCAGGTTATTGTTAAGAAAAGGCGGTCTAACTAATAGCACAGGAGACAAAAGATAATATTACTCTTTTGGAACATGGAGTGAAAAGAATAATCCCAAGTACAATATTTAACATTTCAAAGTTAATTCAAGACAGCAACAAACTGAATAAAATACAGTATTTTATTCCTGTATCATGTATGGGTTGTGTCTTTTTATTATTTATCACGTTATTTATATAGTGCACACATATTCCGCAGTGCTTTCCTGAGAATATTTGGCCATTCACATGACCCAGTGGAGCTTACAACCTATATTCCCTATTACATGCACACACATACACACTAGGGTTAATTTTGTTGTTAGCCAATGAACCTACCAGTATATAATTGGATTGGGGTGTTCTGTTCATCAGAGGTGCTCCCCCAAACAGCACTCCAAAAAAAAAATAATTATTTCTGTGTTTGTGAATTGTGTGCTCAGAAGCCGCACGTTCATCAACAAACTAGCGTCAAGCATACGCCTGTGTCATAAATCAAGCCCCGGATGGCTTGTCCATTAAAGGGTACTGTAACCCCCAAAGTGCACTCCAAAAAAAAAATATTTTTTTTTGTGTTTGTGAATTATGTGCGCAGTAGCCACACGTGCATCAACAAAGTAACACCAAGTGTGCACCTGTGTCATAAATAAAGGGCCAGCTGGCTTGACCATTAAAGGGTGCTGTAACCCCCAAAGTGCACTCCAAACAAAATAAAAAGTTATTTTCTATGTTTGTGAATTGTGTGCACTGTGGCTGCACGTGCATCAGCAAAGGAGCAGCGCCAAGCGTGCGCCTGTGTCATAAGTAAAGGGCCGGCTGGCTTGTCCGTTAAAGGGTGCTGCAACCCCCAAAGTGCACTTCAAAAAAAAAATATATTTTTTTTTGTGTTTGTGAATTGTGGGTCTGATTCAGAACCGGACGCTATTTGCGCTCGCTCGTTCTGAAAAAGGGGATGGCTATTCAAATGAACCGTTCGCTCTTTGCGGTCTGTTGACGCCTCTAGGTCTGAACGAGCTAACAAAACATGCGGTAGTTTTTTGGAAAAATACGCCCCCTGGCCGCTCGCATCATACGTCATGTCCGCTATTTATTAGATTAATCAAGTACATCGAACAGCGTATGAACTGCTCGCTATTGTTGTGGTTGGTTTTTCCTACCGCTATCTTGCGAGCAGTTCTGGCTATAAAATAACCAAGTGACGTGGTCAATGACGCTGCTGTTTTAAATATGCACACCCTTAAAACGCCCATTTTGACCTTTAAGCACGCCTGCGTTCGGATCTCCACTCCCCGTTTTCAAGCACCTTCCCCTGTTACCACCCACATACGCCTCATTCTGTCACTCAAAATAGCAGGCATTTGCTATTTAGCGAACAAACAATTTTCGGCCGCACTGACTGGTTCGAGCATGAGTATTACAATCCGTACGCATGCACAGTTGTGCAAACATCGCTCGGAACGAACGAGCGCCCACTTACGAGCGGCTCTGAATAAAGCCCTGTGTGCACTGTAGCCGCATGTGCCTCAACAAAGTAGCGTCAAGCGTGCGTCTGTGACATGAATAAATGGCCGGGTGGCTTGACCGTTAAAGGGTGCTGTAACCCCGAAAGTGCACTCCAAACAAAATAAAAAAATATTTTCTGTGTTTGTGAATTGTGTGCACTGTGGCTGCATGTGCATCAACAAAGGTGCAGTGCCAAGCGTGCGCCTGTGTCATAAGTAAAGGGCCGGCTGGCTTGTCTGTCAAAGGGTGCTGTAACCCCCAAAGTGCACTTTCGTGTTTGTGAATTGTGTGCGCAGTAGCCGCACGTGCATCAACAAAGTAGCGCCAAGCGTGCGTCTGTGTCCCATAAGTAAAGGGCCAGCTGGCTCATCTGTTAAAGGGTGGTGTAACCCCCAAAGTGCACATAAAACAAATAAAAAAATATTTTTTTCTGTGTTTGTGAACTGTGTGGGCTGTAGCTGCACGTGCATCAACAAAGTAGTGTCAAGTGTGCGCCTGTGTCATCAGTAAAGGGCCGGCTGGCTTGACCTTTAAATGGTGCTGTAACCCCCAAAATGCACTCCAAACAAAATAAAAAATGATTTTCTGTGTTTGTGAATTTTGTGCACTGTGGCTGCACGTGCATTAACAAAGCGTGCACCTGTGTCCCATAAGTAAAGGGCCGGCTCTTTCATCTCTTAAAGGGTGGTGTAACCCCCATAGTGTACTCCAACAAAATTAAAAAATTATTTTCTGTTTGTGAATTCATTGCGCTGTAGCCGCACTTCCATCAACAAAGGAGCAGTGCCAAGCATGCACCTGTGTCATAAATCAAGGGCCAGCTGGCTTGACCTTAAAGGGTGCTGTAACCCCCAAAGTGCACTCCAAAAAAATTTAAAATTTTTCTTTTCTATGTTTGTGTGCGCTTTAGCCGCCCGTATATATAAATCAGTGGGGTAGATGTATGAAGCCCAGAAACGGTATCAGCGCACGTTATGTGTGCTGATACTGCTTCTCCCCGATGTATGATCGGGGTCTGGGCGGTAAATGACAGGAGCGCTATGCACCCCTGTCATTATCGGCGCTGCTATCTACAAGATAGCAGCGCTGATAGCCTGGGCTATGTATGAACGGTCATACCGCATGACTGTTCGGCTGGCTGTGGCTGTCACTATCGACAGCTACAGCCTGGCGCTAGCCTGTCCCCACAGCAGGGACAGCGCTGTCCCTGCTGCGGTGGCTACCGGCTCCAGGCTCCATGCAGGGATCTCGCGATACTTGCGAGATCCCGCGCATGCTCAGTGGAGCCGGCCGGGACAGAGACACAGCGCATCAGCACTAGGCTGATGCGCTGCTGTCTCTAGCGGGTAGCACCGGGGGGGGGAGTTAATGCTCCCCCTCTCCGGCCAATGAGATGTTTATACATCTCATCGGTAGTGCTTCCTGCTTCACCTCGGTAAAGAGGCAGAGCGGGAAGCGTTATAGCGGCACGTTAAGTGCCGCTATAATACATCTACCCCAATATAACATAAATGGAGGACCAAACTATGTCCCTTAAATATAAAATAGGGAAAGATCAAGAACCACTTCCTCCTAGTGCTGAAGCTGCTTCCACTAGTCATGACATAGACGATAAAATGCCATCAACGTCGTCTGCCAAAGTCGATGCCCAATGTCATAGTAGAGGGCATATAAAATCCCAAATGACAAAGTTCAGGAAAATGACCTTAAAAAAAACATTTAATTCATCTGAGGAGAAACGTAAACTTGCCAATATGCCATTTACGACACAGAGTGGCACGGAACAGCTTAGGTCTTTCCCTATGTTCATGACTAGTGGTTCAGCTTCACATGATGATGGAAGCCCTCCTCCCGCTACAAAAATCAAACAAGTTAAGCTGGCAAAAGCACAGTGAAGAACTGTGCGTTCTATGCCTTCTAAGAAGATATCACAAATCCCCAAAGAGAGTCCAAGTGTGGTGGCGGTGGCGATGCCTGACCTTCCCAGCACTGGACTGGAAGAGGTGGCTCTTTCCATCATTTGCACGCCCTCTGCAACTGCTTAAAGGAGCACCCACAGTCCACTTGCTGATATTCAAATTGAAGATTTCACTGTTGAAGTACAACAGGATGAGGATACTGGTGTAGCTGGCGCTGAGGAGTAAGTTGGCGAGGAGGATTCTGATGGTGATGTGGTTTGTTTAAATCAGGTTCCGGTGGAGACAGTTGTTGTCCATGGGATGAAAAAGCCCATCACGGTCATGCCTGGGCAGAAGACCAAACATTCCACCTCTTTGGTCTGGCAATATTTCTATCCAAATCTGGACAACAACTGTCTTGCCATATGTACCATATGTAAAGGTGAAATAAGTAGGGGTAGGAACATTAACCACCTAGTAACATCCTCCCTTATACGTCAACTGCAGTGTGTTCATAAAAAGGTAACGTCAAGTTCATAAACTTTGGCTAAGACCGTAAGCAGTTCCCTTTGTCCTGTTGTCAGGGCCGGATTAAGGTCTGTGGGGGCCCCTGGGCAACAGACATGTGGGGGCCCCATATATATATATATATATATATATATATACATATACACATATATATATATATACACACATATATATATACATACACATATATATATATATATATATATATATATACACACAATATATATATATATATATATATAAATAAATATACACATATATATATATATATATATATATATATAGACACACATACATTCGTAGTAGAACATAGTTACTGTGCTGGCTGCTGCTGCTGCACTCATGCTGTCTCCCAGTCCCTTCTCTACATCCTCTCTGGCTGGGAGGTCAGAGGGTCATGCTGGGAACAAGCAGGGACAGTGTACAAACTACTTGTTATACATGTGTAATCAACAGTGTCTGAAAACACTTGTAAACTGACAAATGTTTTGCAGACTGTCCCTGCCTGTTCCCAGCATGAGGATCTCTCAGGCAGGGAGAGAGCTGAAGAGAGGAGGAGGAGCAGAAGCTCAGCCATCCACCCTGGTGGCTTAGCCTCCTTCAGTTCAAGCTGATCGGCTTGTTAATCAGCCCCCCTGCCTCTAGCGCTCCCCCACCCCTCTCCCCCACCATCTATGAAGAGTTCAGCAGTAGACTGCCACTGCCTGTCTCAGTGTGACAGACGCAGCGGCAGCCGACAGAAGCAAGAACTGCTGTAGGGAGAGCACCTCTCCAGCCTGATGTCTCCCTGCAGTGCAGGACTTGCAGAGCAGGTTGCGCCGGCCCTGGGGGCCGGAGACAGGGTGTGGGGGCCCCCTATGTGTGGGGGCCCCAGTACGATCGCCCTTATTGCCCTCCCTATAATACAGCCCTGCCTGTTGTATCCAAGCACCTGCAAACCACACCGTCAACTCCCTCCTTGTCAAATTCCTCCTTAGTTAGGATCGGAAGTAGTCCTGCAGGCCATGTCACTGGCATGACTGACTCTCCTATCCGGGATTCCTCTGGAGGATCCTGCATTGCTATGCCTACTGCTGCCGCTGCTGCTGTTGCTGCTGGGAGTCATTCATCATCCCAGAGAGGAAGTAGGAACACCACTACTTTTACTAAACAATTGACCCTCCAACAGTCCTTAGTAAGGAGGATGAAGTATGACAGCAGTCATCCTGAAGCAAAATGTATAACTGAGGCCTTGACTGCTATGTTGGTGTTAGACATGTGTCCGGTATCCGCCATTAGTGCAGTGAGATTTAGATAATTGATGGAGGTAGTGTGTTCCTGGTTCCAAATCCCATCTAGATTCCACTTCACTAGGCAGGCGACAACGAGACTGTACAGAAACATCAGAAAAAGTGTCCTCAGTGTCCGGAAAAATGCGGTTGTACCCAATGTCCACTTAACCACGGACATGTGGACAAGTGGAACAGGGCAGACTATGGACTATACGACTGTGACAACCCACCTTACGCAGCAACAACAGCAGCGTCACCAGTAGCAGCATCTCAGAAACGCCAGCTCGTTCCAAGGCAGGCTACGCTGTGTATCACCGGTTTCAGTAAGAGGCACACCAATGAAACAACCTCTTAGAGAAACTGAGGGAAATCATTGCCCAGTGGCTTACCCCACTTAGACTCTCCTGGGATTTTGTGATATCTGACAACGCCACCAATATTGTGCCGGCATTACACCACGGCATATTCCAGCACATCCCATGTTTTGCTCACACAATAAATTTGGCGGTGCAGAATTTTCTGAAAAGTGACAGGGACGCTTTGGGTGGCCCAAAAAATTTCTGCCCACTTTCGCCATTCAGCGACTGCTTGCCGAAGACTGGAGCGCCAGCAAACACTCTTGAACCTGCCCTTCCATCACTTGAAGCAAGAGGTTGTGACACGGTGGAACTCAATCCTCTATATGCTTCAGAGGATGGAGGAGCAGCAAAAGGCCATTCAAGCCTATACATCCACCTATGACATTGGCAAAGGAGAGGGTATGCACCTGACTCAAGTACAATGGAGGATGATTTCCGTGTTTTGCAAGGTTCTCAAACCCTTTGAACTTGCCACACGTGAAGTTAGTTCAGACACTGCCAGCTTGAGTCAGGTCATTCCCCTCATCAAAATTTTGCAAAAACAGCTGGATAATCTGAAGAAGGAGCTGAAATGGAGCAATTCCGCGAAGTATTTCGGACTGTTGGATAAAGCCCTTGATTCACTTCACAAGTATCCAAGGGTCTTAAATCTCTTGAAATCAGATCAATATATATTTTGGCGACCATACTTGATCCTTGGTTTAAGTCATACCTTGTGTCTTTTTTTCCAATGGATATAAATCTGAAAAGATGCAAAGAGCAGTTGGTAAAAAAAATTGTCAGCTGAAGTGAAACATGACACGCCATCATCTCCTCCTTCAGTTTCTGCGGCTGCCAGGTTAAAACTAAATTTTCCCTACAGAATCCTTGCTGGTCATGCAGATCGTTCACCAAAAAATGACATCTGGTCGGGCCTGAGAGATCTTCCTACTAATAGTGACATGTCTACCGTGACTATGTCTGATACAGTCATCATTCACAGAATGGTGGATGACTATTTTAGGGATAACATCCAAATAGGCATGTCAGACAGTCCCTTTCAGTACTGGCAGGAAAAAAGGGGCAATTTGGAGGCCCATACACAAACTGGCTCTGCATTACTTAAGTTGCCCACCCTCCAGTGTGTACTCTGAAAGAGTTTTCAGTGCAGCTGGCAGCCTAGTCAGTGATCGGCATAGGAGGGTACTTCCTCAAAATATCGAAAAGTTGATGTTTATTAAAATGAATGACAAATTCCACGAGGTAGACCTCAACCAGCAATTACATAAAAAAATTACAGAGGCGCCTTTGGTGGATTCCAGTGGGGACAAATTAATATTGTGTGAAGAAGACGATGTACAGACTGATGGGGATGACGAGGATGAGGATGACAATGACATCTGATGTTGCAATGTAAAGCCAGTTTGTGTTTGGGATCATTTCCATGTCCAATGCACATTGGCAGCTTGTTTTATGGGGGTCCAAACAAACCAATAATTTCAGCCACAATTGGCAGTCCCTGTCGCTGAAATGATTGGTTTGTTAAACTGTAAATGTCCTGTTTCATATACAACATAAGGGTGGGTGGGAGGGCCCAAGGACTATTCCATCTTGTACCTCTTTTCTCTGCATTATGTGCTGTTTGGGGCATTGCTGCCTGACATTTTGGATTTCATTGTTTATGAATGTACAAAAATTGTAATGGCCACACTCAGCATCTCCTGTATGCCCCTTTCATATTTTAATAACGGCCACATGTTAGTGCCGCCCACTCGCTTAGTTTAGTCAGCCAGCTAGCTGGATGCAACATTTTGGCCCTAGGCCTAACCTAGATGGAAAAAAAAATATTGTAAGCTGTGAGGTGGTCAAAATTGACTGCAAATGACTGGGAATAAATGTTATTAAGGTTAATAATACTATAGGAACAAAACAGGGCCAAATTATGTGGTTTACCTGTTTTTATCATTTTTTTAAAAAAGATCCAGATCCAAAACCAAAACCAAAACATGCAAGGGTGGTTTTGCAAAATCAGATCCAGATCCAAAACACAAAGGAGATACAGACCCAAAACCGAAAAAAAAAACCAAAAAAACACAAGTGTGAGTGCATGTATGTTTAATAAACTTATTCTGTGTATGGAGTGTGTCCTGTGTTTATTTGAACATTTCTTTACAGGTGAACTACAGGTACCAGTGGGTACTGAATACCCTGCATGCTGGTACTTGTGGTTCTCCAAGTACCAGCATGCGGGGCAGGCTTGCTGTGACCTGCAGTTCTACTTGTAAAAACAATGTTTGCTATTCTATTTTTACACCACACCAAACAATCAACCAGTCACCCACTCCCACCAGGGGTGGCGGGGATAGCCCCAGGCTATCAGCCTGGGGTGCACTGGAGAGGGTGACCCCTTTATTGGAGGGTCCACAGCTTCCAGGGATCCCTGGCCTGGGTTGACTAGCGGTCAGGGTTAATGCTTCAGCTGGGGTGCCCAGTGATAGGGCTCCCCTGGCTGTGGCATTAGCCCCCCACTAGAAAAAGTCTGGTGCTTGTCCCTGGATAATAAAGGGAGCTCTACTCATTTTTTTCCACCTGTATTTCCAGAAACAGGACCAGATTCAGAGTCCAGTGTTGGTTACTTAAAGTACTTGGGACCCCTACTTTGTTTGTCCTCCATAATTTGCACAACCAGCATGGGGTCACTAAAGCCCATGGCTGATTGCTCTTTTGGGGGGGCACGTTGTATTTTAATTTTTTTTATTTTACACAGGTTTTCATATTTTAAACACAGCAGTACAGACAGGTCTCACTGATCCTGTCCATGCATCTGTGTTTATTTTTTCACAGAAAGGTACATGCATCATGGATATCCCTGATCCGTGCAAGCATCTGTCTGCTATCCTGCATGATCTAAAGATCAGCAAAATCTTTAGATCATGCATGATAGATCTTGTGACACATTCTGCAGCTTTTGCTGCACATCGTGTAATGGAGTGCCAGGGATCTGCCGAGGAGAGTTCAGGGGAAATCATACATGATGTTGGATCGTGAGCACATTGCCAAGTGTGTAGATACCATTAGCCTAGAATGATGTGACTTGCTGCAGAATATTATTGTTTACATTCTGCGATTGTTTATATTTACACTTGTGATCCATGACAACGATCTTACCAATGAGAAATATTGTGACATTATTCCTGATCATGTGAGCAAGGAAGGCTTTTAATTGGGTATTGTATACTCTGGCATCATGGGTCAGTCCAGGACATGTGACATGTCACATGAAAACATGAACAAACACTGAATCAGCCATATACACTGAATACACTCTGGATGACTGGAAAGTTCTGTGTCACGTGATCGCGAGTGATCATGTGGATGGGATCACAGACACCGGAGATGCTGCAGTCAACCTTTTAAAGTGACTTAAATATATATATATATAAAGAAAATGCAAGGATCGCACACTCACAGAAAATGGTGAATGGAGGGTGCTTGGTTATAAATATAATATAGCAGCATGTCCAGAATAGGAAAACCAGCACTCCATAGATTGAATGAAAAAAATAAAATTGTATTGTGCATATATAAACAATGGCTTCCAGAGAGTTTCAATATCTTCAGTCACATATTAAAGTGCTTTAAGTGCATAAGAGCAATACATTACAGACTGCATGAAGACACACGGAGCCATGATAGTGTGGGTAAAGCCCGATGGCCGTTTCAGTGCTCAGCGGCACCTTCGTCACAGGGCACAAAACCAACAGCAGATATTGACCCAAAAGCCACCGACATATAAAGGGCAAAAAGCCTGCTCAATGTGCAGACTTAATTAGAAGACAATACTCTCCTGTCGCTATACTTCCATGCTGTTTTGTGTCCGCAGCATCTCCCTAAGCGGAAAACCCGGGTGTGACGCATGCGTGTCACGAACAATACTATTAAGGAAATATGCGCTCCTGCAGCCGGAAATCAAATGATCGTTGCTGAATAGCAAAATTTATGGTATTATTCGCTGGAACAATTTGAATCAACCACTGATTAATATTTTTGAAAAAAACAGGTGAGTATAGTGATCCAACGAAGCTGCACACAGAGCAAAATGGAAACATAAATTTAGTAACTAAATAAATCACATAACCCATAAAGAAAATAATAAAAAATAAAAAGAAACCAAATGAAAAACAAAAGCAACAAGTGATAAATTACAAAAAAACATGTCAAATTAAGTTCTTCATTCTACCCTGCTGGTGCCAGACAGTTGAGGTCATAAATCCAGCGTGCTTCTTTTTGAAGTAGTAATTTTTCACGATTGCTTCCACGTTTGAGAGGGGCAATATGATCGATGGGGATAACTTTGTGGCAAAAGAACACAATATACTTGATTTCAAAGTGTCTTGCTACTGGAAGAGTATTGATATCACAGGCTATAAAGGCCTTTTTGATTGATGATCTGTGAAGAGCGATTCGCTCTTTTAAAATTCTTATAGTCTTGCCGATGTAAATCTGTTTGCAAGGACAAATAATAGCATAGACCACCTATTTACTTTCACAAATCAGACGATATTTGATATTAAAGGAATGTCCAGACAAAGGATTGCAAAATGTATCGCCTGTAAGCAGAAAGCGGCAGTTTATACATCCACTACAGCGGAAAGAGCCAGTTTTTAAGGATAACCAATTCTGTTGGATCTTTATTCCAATATCAGAAGATGTAATTTCATCTTTAATGTTGTTGCTACGTTTAAAGCAGAATAATGGTAATTCATGGCTCAAAACTCCCAATATTGGGTCCGTTTGGATGATATGCCAATGTTCTTTAAATGGCTAAAATGGTCAAGTGGACACCTGATGTGATGACGTCAGTGTGTCCGCGCCGGTCCGTCCCTGATGACGTCACATGTCTGATAGTCGGCGTGAGGACATGGACTGCATCACTTACATGAATATGTCTCTGGTATAAAGGTATGTCTTGTTCACTATGTTCTTGATAAAAGTCAAACATTGAAAATTGATACAGCATTGTCTGGAAATCTTCTTTCAAAAGTACCTGTGAGTGCAGCAGTTTTTCTTTGTATACATATTTGGGCATTTTACAATACCCCTCTGAGGGCACCTGGGCTTTTATTTTCCTATGTGTGGAGTGCCGGCTTTACATTTGTATGTATATATATTTATATATATATATATATATATATATATGTGTGTGTGTACAATTATCTAAAGGACATGACTGCCCTCTTACTTAAGCAACAGGAGTTGGGACCCTTGCTTAGTGATCTACTTTTATGCAGTGCGGATGTAACTAGCCTCTACACCTGCATTCCCAATGATGAAGGTGTAGAGGCTGTCAGATGTTTGATCAGTGACAACCCGCACTATACTGGCCCATCTATTGAGTATTTTTGATACTCTTGCGACTTTTACTAACCAGAAACTACTTTCTTCACGATGGTAGGTACTACATACAGAAAGCGGGCTGTGCCATGGGATCAACTGTGGCTCCGTCATACGCCAACGCTTTAATGTATGGTGTACAACACAAATTACTATATACTGATGGCGTGATTAATTCAGATATTGTTTTATATCTTAGGTATATAGATGATCTGTTGATCCTGTGGAAAGGACCAGACACGATGTTAAGGGATATATAGGACCATCACAATCAATCCCCTAGTGTAGCAAAATTAATGTATAAATTAAGTAGATGTGAACATCTGCTATAATAACCAGTGACTTAGCACATCATTATACAGTAAAGAAACTGACCGTGACACCCTTTTACGCCATGAGAGCTTTCATCCGCTCCCTTTACGCAGGGGATTGCCCTATTCACAATTCTTGAGGGTAAGACGGATCACCTCAGATCCAAAACATGTAGATCCAACCCTTAATGACATGTTGGAAAAATTTGTGGCCAGGGGCTACAGTCAAAAAAATTGGGAGCAAGTAAAAAATAAAGTATTGAATACTCAACGCCAGGTTACTCTGACCCTGAAACATAACACAGGGGAAATGTTACCATCCGCGAGTATTCCTTGGGTCAATAGGTTTAATCCCAACAGTCATCAGATCAACAAAAAGGTGATATCATGGTGGCCTATAGTTACCAGTGATCCAGACTTCCCCTTATTGCATAACTCTAGACTACTTTCTAGCTGTACAAGGAGTCATAATATTAAGGACAGAGTAGTCAAGTTGGATATTACAGGCCTGAAAGAGCAACCATCACACTTTCTCAGCTGTAAAACAGGCTGCTACAGATGCCTAGGGTGTGTCACCTGTCGGTCTCTCCTAGTGGGTAATACGTTTAGTCACCCCCATACAGGCAAACAATATAAAATTCCCTTTGCAGTCACCTGTATGACCACACATGTCAATTGCATTTTGAGCTGCCCCTGCAGTTTGGACTATATTGGCAAAACACAGAGACAGTTCAGAGAATGTATGCCATTGCACCGTAGTGCCATCAGATCAGCTTTAGAATCAGGCCATAGTGACCAGGCTAAACATGGGCTGGCTTGTATACTGGCGATCATCATAGACCATGACCAATTTAGTAAAAGGGGTGGCAACAGGGACAAGATCCTGTTTCAAAAAGAAAGTAGATGGATTCATACCCTCAACACCTTGAACCCAAAGGGGTTAAATGAATCACTTGGATTGCAATTCTTCTTGTGATTCAGTTGAAGACTTAAATGTGATTATTTAGTTACATGAACAGTACTGTATTTTATATAGTTTGCTTCTAAATATGATATAATACAATCAGATTGTACTTGATAGGATACTTGTTGTTGTTTTTCCTAAATATTGTGTACCATGATGGAAGCAGCATATCGCTCAGTTTGAGCTTTATTAGTATGGCTTTTATCTTTTACCCATTTTTGTCTCAGTTTGATATTTTTTCTTTGTATTTACAGATGCTGTAGTTGCTTGGTAACCAAGTCATGTGATCTGTGTGGCCTCACACAGGACTTCCCTGTCGTATGACGACATTGCGCTGTGTGAGCTGGAGTCTAGCCGACAACGTGGTGCGGTGCTCGACAGAGACTGACAGGTGAGTGTAATATGTGTTTAATGGTAACATTTGTGGCTATATATAGATGATTTTAAACAATGTTTGTTGTATATGTATCCCCGAGGACGTGCGGTTACCCCGAAACGTAGGAATAATGGACTCTTAACTTCACTTGAAAAGTCTGCTGAGTGCCACCTTAATCACTTCTTTATATATATATATATATATATATATATATATATATATATATATATATGTGTGTGTATATATACTGTATATATATATATATATATATATATATATATGATGTGATGCCATGTTATACCCAGGGGAGAAACCTTACACCTAGGAACTTTCTCACCAAGAAGAATGGCTGTTACAAATGTTTGAACTGTTTAACATGTTGTTACTTGTCAGTTCGTACTTCATTTAAACATCCGTATAGTGGGAAAAGTTTTTTCATCAGACATTCTGAGCTGCACTACCAGATTCATTGTCTATTTGATCCTATGTCCTTGCGGTTTGGGTTATGTGGGTAAAACGGACAGAGAGCGCATGGCGCTACACCGTTCTTCAATTAGAATGGCTATTGAGTGCGGGACCAATGACCAGCCGGTTGCACGGAATTTTGCACAAGCTGGATACAGTCTTGCGACATTGAGATATATGATCATCGATCACATCCCTGAGTCTATTAGGGGGGGTGATCGGTCTTTGAAATTATTGAGATGTGAGACTTACTGGATCTTTCGTTTAAATACCCTGTCTCCAAAAGGGTTAAACGAAAACTTGGGATTGCATTACCTGTTATAATAACTCTGTATTAAGAGTTTATTGGTTTTGGTGTAATATTGCTTTTGTGGAACTTGATTAGATGTTGCTATTGTACTGTATTACAATTTAGTGGTATTATGCATATTGTGTCTGTCCTATGTATATTGTTATTTGTCTATATATTGTCACTGTGGCAACGGGTACTGGGTGATGACGCCACTTGATGACGCTGATTTCCGGTCCCGGCTGCCGCTAGTGTGCACTATGGCAACAGGCACTGGTTGATGACGTCACTTGTTGACGCCGACTTCCGGTTCCTTCTGCCGCGGGCTTGCACGTGGTGTGGGTAAGGGTATAAGGTAAGCAACTGTTTTTACTGTTTTTTATACTGATGACGATGAAATAAAATCATCAAAAAGTTGATTATACCTGCTGCTGATTGGATTTATTTATCTGAGTGCCACCATCCTTCAAATGTATCGTTGGGGTTCCTTGCTGGGATCACCTATGGAGGGCACTAGTGACTTTGTTTTATTCAATGGGAGTGCTGCCCATTATACACATATATACATATATATATATATATATATATATATATATATGTGTGTGTTTGTGTATATACATGTGTATATATTTATACATATATATATATATATATATATATATATATATATATAAAATAAAAAAAACAGAAGAATGTGGGGGCGCCACATCGTGGTAGTGGTTTTTCTAACTGTGCTTTTATCACTCAGCATAACAATTCACATCAAGAAGTAAAAAATATTCTATAGATGTACTGGTATATTATTAAAATGGATCCAATCCTGTCCACCCATATACTAAATAGACCAGAGATACTTTTTAAAAGGGCTAGAAATGTAAAATAATTTTTATCTCCAAGTCTATTGCCAAGTACAGACTATTCTAATAAGAATCATTTTTTTAATCCAATAGAGCACAGGTTCTCAAACTCGGTCCTCAGGACCCCCAACAGTGCATGTTTTCCATGTTTTCCATGTCTCCTCACAGAATCACAAGTGAAATAATTAGCTCCACCTGTGGATCTTTTAAAATGTGTCAGTGAGTAATGAATACACCTGTGCACCTGCTGGGTGACCTGAAAAACGTGAACTGTGTGGGGTCCTGAGGACCGAGTTTGAGAACAACTGCAATATAGGGATTTTCTACATGTGGAAACTGTAAAGTTTGTCCAAACGGTTTAAAAGGGAAAAATACCTTTAAAAGTATTCATGAAAAAGAATTTAAAATTAAGGGGTTAATCAAACACTTTTGTGTTTTACTTATTGATTTGTGGATGTGGAAAAATGTATGTTGGGAAGTCAAAGAGGTTATTAAAAATTTACATTTTAGAACATTTGCGCAATATTAGAAATAATGTGGGGTTTGAAATTGCTCCATTTTTAAAAAGCTAATATTTCTTCTTTTAAAGATTCAACGAGTTAATATCCCTTTTGTCCAAGGTTAAGAGGTATGTTTTTGTTACTATATGATTTGACTCTGTTGTAAATTGTATCAATGTATTATGTTTTTTATTGTACCTATTTTTATTGGACCCATTTTTATTGTAGCAATTTATGTTGCTATGTTTTAGATAGACTAATAATATGAGAAGAAATCCCTGGAATAGATGATTCTATGTTTTTTTTATACCCAGTGTATTATGCATATCATCTAATCTTCTAAAAGTGTCCCGCATAATATGTCTTTTTTCATTTTAATTTTATTACTATTCCAAATATTATGTTCATATTATATTGTATGGATTATATAATTCGGACATTGTATCAGTATTTTTGTATTTGTATGCGTTAATATGCATTTTTATATGCGTGTATAGGTTTTTATATGTGATTATATGTATAAATGAAGAATTCCATGAATTAATTTAATGTAATAAGATAATGCTGTGCTGCATATTTTTTATTGGTTCACGAGTTCTATTTTACTGCCCTCAACAGATCACCAGCCAGCCTCCTGATGAAGTCCTAGTGATGAAAGTCATATGGGCATGGCCTGGTGATCTGTCTTTCTGTGGTTAGTGCTCTGGTGAAGTGGTCCTGGAGATGTTCAGGACACAGGCCAGAAGCACCATTCCATTACTCTGCTGTCAAACTCGGCGGTGGTTAACTGCTTGTTGTGGTACGCACGCTCTGCTTGTTTTTACTTGCTAATAAATTTTAACTTGTTGATGCATGATGTGGCGCCCCTGCATCTTCTGTTTTGTTTTTAGATACTTCCCTACTGGATTTTGGTGATTACGGGAAGATGCCAGGCTACAATACTATGGTGGCCAGTGCTGTGATACGTGTATGGGACATTACAGTATGTTGCTATATACTGGCTAAACAGACTTTCACCTGTTGTGCAAATGGAATTCAGACAGGTGTCTTTGGGTTATTCATCAAAATCTGCGCACTGACCTTACATATATATATATATATATATATATATATATATATGTGTGTGCGTGTGTAAATGTATAGGGGCTTAGCGACTGATGTACTCATGTTAAATTTATGATAAAATAAGATCATATGCGCAAAGAAATATTGTGCACTATATGTATATATGCCACAAAAAAGTGTTGTGCAAAACCAATATACAATATATAAAGTTAAACGTAATTGTATTCAATAAGACAAAAAACATATACCAAATAGTAAACAATAATGAGCCTCCACGTGCTCAAATGGGCTTTACCAATAACCCCCTCAGTCTGAATAGTCCCCTGTGCAAAGGATGCATACAATGTAGTGCAACATGCTATAAATATTATAAATGTCATAAATACTACAAATGTCCCTTATACACACTGGGTCGGAATTCAATTGTTTTCGCGGCCCGCATCTCCCGTCTAAAGTGACAGAAGATCGCGGGCCGCTATGCAATTGTTCCAGATTTTCGTGCTGATCGCGCCCAAAGTGGTCGGGTTTACCCGAATAAAGCAGCTAAACCCGACCAAAGTGCTGGGTGCGATCATGAAAAGTGATGTTTGGGCGCCCAAACATGTCACTTTTCGCACATTTCAGCTCTCATCCCCCAGGGGCTGCGAGCTGAAATGTAGCACTGGAAGCTGATCATGTCTGACAGGAGCAAGAAATTATTAGCTCCATCGGGCGCGATGGGGGCAGGTCCCATCAGACCCTCAGCACTCCTCCCCCTCCTTGCCCTTACCACCCTTCCCCTTCTGTCTCACCAACTCTGACATCCTTCTCCCCTGCTTCTGGAGAGGAAGTCTTGGCCCTCATCCGGTCCTCCCCTCCTTCCACCTCCCCTCTTGACCCTATCCCTTCCCGTCTCCTCTCCCACCTGTCTCCTTCTGCCTGTTCCCATCTGGCTCACCTCTTTAATCTCTCCCTATCATCTGGCACTGTCCCTTCTGCATTCAAACATGCTCTTGTCTCCCCCATTCTTAAAAAACCTACCCTTGATCCAAACATACTTTCCAACTATCGACCCATCTCTCTTCTCCCTTTTGCTTCCAAACTCCTTGAGCGTATTGTCTACAACTGCCTTACCACCTTTCTTTCCTCCCACTCCCTCCTTGACTCATTTCAATCTGGCTTCTGATCTCTCCACTCCTCTGAAACTGCCCTCACGAAAGTCAGCAATGACCTCCTTGCCGCCAAATCCAAGGGCCACTACTCTCTGCTCATTCTCCTTGACCTCTCTGCTGCATTTGACACTGTAGACCACCCTCTCCTCCTGCAAATCCTTTACTCTCTCAGTTTACGTGGCACTGCCCTCTCCTGGCTTTCCTCTTACCTATCTGATCGTTCCTTCGCTGTGTCCTCTCATGACTCCTCTTCCCCTCCACTTCCACTAACAGTAGGAGTTCCACAAGGTTCTGTTCTTGGGCCTCTCCTTTTCTCCCTATATACATCCTCTTTAGGTGAACTCATTAACTCCTTTGACCTCCAATATCATCTCTATGCAGATGATACCCTAATTTACCTTTCCACCCCTGAGCTCTCCCCCTCGCTCCTTACCCGTATCTCCAACTGTCTCTCTGCTGTCTCTTCGTGGATGTCCCAGCACTTTCTTAAACTTAACATGTCTTATACTGAGCTGATAATCTTCCCACCCTCTTCCACTACATCACTTTCCACAATTTCATTATCTATTGATGGCACAACTATCTCCTCTAGCCCCAAAGTGCGCTATCTTGGAGTTATCTTAGACTCCTCCCTCTCCTTTAAACCACACATTCAGCACCTCTCGCAGTCCTGCCGTTTTCACCTAAAAAATATCTCCAGGATTAGACCCTTCCTCACCCAGGATGCCACTAAAACCCTCATCCACTCACTGATCATATTCAGATTGGACTACTGTAACCTTCTCCTAGCTGGCCTCCCAGTCTCTCACCTCTCTCCACTACAGTCCGTTCTCAATGCTGCTGCTTGGCTCATCTTCCTCTCAAGACGTTCTACATCTGATTCCCCTCTCCTTCAAGCCCTACACTGGCTCCCCTTCCCCTTCAGATGCCAATTCAAGGTTCTTACATTTGCCTACAAAGCCCTCACCAAATCCTCTCCCGCATACATTTCTGACCTTCTCTCCATTCACACTCCTTCCCATCCACTTCGCTCAACTAACGCATGCCGCCTCTCTTGCCAACTGATTACTTCCTCCCACTCCCGCATCCGAGATTTTGCCAATGCTGCTCCCTACCTTTGGAATGCTCTCCCTCTCCCTATCAGACTCTCCACCTCTCTACAAATCTTCAAACGGGCTCTCAAGACCCACTACTTCATCAAGGCCTTTCAGCACTCATCCTAAGCCACCTCATGCTCTTTCCTTCCTATCTTCCCATTCTGTGTCACGTCTGTCTGTCTGCCCCTCCCCTTAGAATGTAAGCTCTCACGAGCAGGGACCTCTTCCCTCATGTGCTTCTCTTTAAATTTTTTTCTACTCTCTACTCCCCATTAGGGCACCTAACACGGGACTGCCAACTCCTGGCAGCTTATTGTGAGTGCTTTAATCACTATTTCAGCAATGTATATAAGTTGTGTCCTTGTCCTGCACTGTAATGTACTGTAAGTTACTTGTTTCTTGTTCACCTATTAGTTCTATGTACTATGTAAGGCGCTGCGGAACACTTGTGGGGTCATATAAATAAAGGATAATAATAATAATAATAATAATAATAATAATAATAATAATAATAATAATAATAATAATAATAATAATAATAATAATAAATGCCGCCTTCTGAATAAATATAAGCTAAAACATATAAGTTGATATAGGCATAGAATAATCGATAATAATTTTAAAAATGTTCTGAAAACTCTCTAAAAAGACTAAAACAGTAGTTCCAAAATACACAATAAATCATCAGGTGCTTATCTTAATAGTTAATTTAGGCAAGAGGCAGCTTCCCTAAACTTACACATACCTTTATTAAGGTGCATGCCCAATGCTCCATTACATTTGGTTCAGCTGACACCCTTTATTTATGAGGAGAAAGCACTATTTTTATATACGGTTTCACTTATTATTAGCACCCTTCATGTTTATCTATATTCAATCTGAGTTGGCGCTGGTTCCCTATACATCATATATATATATATATATATATATATATATATATATATGTATATATGTATGTATATACATATGTATATACGTATGTATATACATATGTATATATATATATATATATATATATATATATACATACCTACTGTATATATATATATATATATATATATGTATGCAGTATATATAATGTATGTACATATTAGAGTTGATATATATATATATATATATATATATATATATATATGCAGCATATATAATGTATATACATATTAGAGATGAGCGGGTCCGGTTCCCTGAGAAGCGGACCCAGCCAATTTTTGGGGATCTGTGGCGATCCGAGGTGCCCCTTGGATCTCTCCTCCTGCCCAGGATCCCTAATCAAAGCAAAACCTTGCGATTCTCTGTCGGACCTTGAGGTTTTGCCTCGAGTGGCCATTTTTAAAAATCCCTTTGCCTTCAATGGGCAAAGCACTTATTGGCTGACAGAGCCATCTGTCACGTCTCTCAGCCAATCAGCGTTATTCATTCAGAATCTAATGAATGCATAATCATTAGATCGTGTACGATCTGACAGATGCATGTAGCATGGACCCGGGAGATCCGTGCTACATACATCTGTGTGATTGACACAGAGCACAGATGGGTCAGTGAGACCCGTCTGTGCTGCCGTGGTAAAAAAAAAAAAAAAAGATAAAAAGAGCAACCAGCCCCGGGCATTTAGTGACCAAGTGCTGGGTGTGCTTAAATATAGGGGACAAATGATGTAGCGGGTCACCCGTTAAGCACAACCAGCACCAGGCTAGTCAGAACCAGCTTTGATTGCCAAAATACGGGGGACAAACGATGTAGGAGTCCCCCATATTCTGCACAACCAGCACTGGGCTCTGATCCGGTCCTGGTTCTGGAAATACAGGGGAAAAACATTTGTAGATTTCCACTGTATCTTCCAGAACCAGCACCAAACTTTTTCTAGCATGGGGCAGATGCACAGCCAGGGGTGCCCTTTCACTGGGCCCCCTAGCCACATCATCAGCCCTGACTGCTAGTCAGCCCAGGCCGGTGATCCATGGAGAGCTGGGGACCACCCAGTAATGGGGTCACCCCAGGCTCAGGCTGATAGTGGCAGTTGGTGGTGGGTTGATAGTGTATGTGTTGTGTAAAAATAAATACAGTAGGTTTAAACATTGTCTTTACTAGTAGAACTGCAGGTCCCAGCAAGCCTGCCCCACATGCTGGTACTTGGAGAACCACAATTACCAGCATGCAGGGCATTTAGGGCCCATTGGTACCTGTAGTTCACCTATAAAGAAATGTTTAAATAAACACACGACACACACTGTACACAGTATAAGTTTATTAAACATACATGCACTCACACATACAGACACATATGTACACACACATGTACATATACTCACCTATGTATCCCTGTAGCATCGGTCCACTTGTCCGCTAGAGTATCCATAGGGGACCTGTGAAAAAAAACATACTCCCCATCTCCCATACGAGGTTCTGTCCTCTTCGGTCCGAAGTTATACCTTTCTATGGAATGGTGCTTCCGGAATGAGAGCTCAGCGGAAGTACTGAGCTTAGCGGCGGCATTTCACCATGGAAAACCCACAGCTAAGTGTTCATTGGCTGAGAGAGGTCATCCCCCATCTCTCAGCCAATTAATGTCTCGCTCCATTTTAGTCAATGGTGGGAACCGCAGATTAAACTTTAGTAACCTGCGGCTCTCTATTGACTTCAATGGAGGTGCCGTTCATTGGATGAGAGAGGCGGGTAGTCACATCTCTCAGGCGATGAATGCTCAGATACGGCTCTACAAAGGCAGGATCCGCGCCTCAGCTCTTCATTCAGGAGGTAACAACCATCCTGTTTATTACCTATTGCGTGGTTCGGGAAATTGTGCTTTTTGTTTTAAGAAGAACTTGGATGCCTACTTGGAGAAGGGAACCAGGCCAGGTAATGTACGTGAGTATGTGTGAGTGTGTATGGATGTAATAAAAGTGTACTTATACGGAGTGTGTGTGTGTTGTGTTGTTTTAGACATTTCTTTATAGTTGAACTACAGGTACCAATGGGCCCTTAATGTCCCACATGCTGGTATTGTGGTTCTCCAAGTAACAACATGCTGGGAAGGCTTGCTGGCACCTGCAGTTCTACTGTAAAGACAATATGTTAACTTCTATTTTTTACACCACACCTACACTATCAACCCGCTACCCACCGCACAGGGGTGGTGGTTATAGCCCTGGGCTATCAGCCTAGGCCAGGGGTGCCCTGCAGAGGGTGATCCCTTTGTTTGGGGTCCCCAACTCCCCAGGGATCCCTGGCCTAGGCTGACTAGCGGTCAGAGTTAATGCTTCAGTTTGGGGGCCCGGTGAAAGGGCACCCTAGACTGTGGCATCAGTCCCCCACTAGAAAGGGCCCAGAGCTGGTTTTAAAAATAGGGGGAACTTTCCGCAATTTTTTTTCTCCCTATATTTAAAACCAGGTCTGTCCCTGCTGCCTGGTGCTGGTTCTTAAACTTTAGTGGAACCCTACACATTTTTACCAGGAATTTTTAAGAACCAGGACTGGCTGGCAAGTCCGGGGCTGGTTAGTCTTTTAGGGGTGGACCTCACGTAATTTAAAAAAAAAAGATTAACCCTATTTTAACACACTAGCCATTCATAAACATACACAATGTGTATGTTGGATGGTGGCAAATTGCAGCTCTGGAGGTGGTGCATTTAAAACTACTATTGAGTCCCCAATTTGAGTAGAAAATGGCCGAATTGAGCAAAACGAATAATGGTAAATTCCCAATTTAGGCATAAATTAGTGAAAAGTACTTCCGAACAGAGCTGATGGTGATATAATTTCTAGTGCACAAAACAGTCGAATTAGAGGCATTAAATCACAAGATCTAAACACCAATACTGACACAAATCACCCGACTTTAATGATAGTAAATTCCCGATTTGCAAAAAAAGTGATATTATCACCCAAAAATGCAAATCGGGATAAACAAGGATCTTAGTAAATTTACCCCTGTATCCATTTTGGAACTTGGAAGCTGAACTGCCACATGTTAGTGCCACCCACTGTGACTTTTAGCTTAGTCAGCCAGCTAGCTGAATGCAAACTTTTGGCCTTAACTAGATGAAAAATATATTATTGTGGGATGGTCAAAATTGATTGGAAATGACTGGAAAAAAATGTTATTGAGGTTAATAATACTGTAGGAACAAAAACAGGCACATTTTATGTGATTTTAGATGTTTTAATTATATTTTAAGAAAAAATCCAGATCAAAAACCAAAACCAGAAAACAAAACAGAGAGGTGAGGTTTTGGCAAAATCAATCCAGATCCCAAACCAGGGGATAACCAGATCCAAAAGCAAAACCCGTGGGTCGGCGCACAAAAAGAAGGTGGCACTCTGAGACTTGTCAAATCAGTTTAAATAACAGTAAAAACTTTACTGCATAAATCGACATTTAGGGGACGTGCTCCCCTTCTTCAGGACAGTAAACAATCATGAATACAGTGAAAACATTAAATAGGTGCACTTACCAGTCGTGATCCCTCCATCTGTGTGCTTTCTGGACACGCTGCTGGTCCGTGTAGTTCTGGAAATGCTTGTTTGCAAAACCGGATGTGTTGTCGTGGTTCCCGGCCGCGCTACCATGGAAGCATAATAAACAAGGCAGTGTTACTGCTAATAGTTAAAAACCACTAGAAATATAAACAACATTAATAGAGTGACTAAAAACTGTTTAAGACATGTGTACACTCATGTCACATGATAATGTGAGAAAAAGTTCTCAGGCATTGTGCACATAAGTACATAAAGTGTATCATATGATCCTTAATGATAAAATATCAATCCATAATATATATCTCAAATATGTATGCAACATAAAATATTAGATATATATGAAAAAATACCTTATGTGATAAAATATTAAATTCAAAGATTATTGTATATAAAAAGACTGCCCAGCCAACATGACATCTCCTATTACAAAATACATCTGAACATCATAGAATGTCACAACAACCATAATTTAAAATTTATATAAAATATTATCTCAAGTTAGTTTGAATAAATAAAATGTAATAATCCTAGAGAATCATTTAACCCTCTGGGGTTGACAGTGTCTAAGCTGGTTATGTCAAACTCGAGCCCTTTAGCTTTTGTGGGACTACATATCCCAGCATGTCCTATCACATGTTTTAGCATGCCCTAATAGCAAAACTGTAGCACTGCATGCTTGGATGTGTAGTTCCACTGCAGTTGGAGGGCACGAGTTTAACACCACTGCTCTAAGCAGAAAATCCAACGTGATTCTAATTGTAGAAGTTTATGTGCTTGTTACCCCCTCAAATCAATTCAGGTACTTGATCTATAATTTTTATTTTAATGTCGCCATGTTATGCTTGAATTCTGCAAAATGTTTTGCTACCGGTTGTTCTCCTACCCCCGTCTCTAAGGCTAAGTGGATAGCTGATCTATGCTGTGCCATCCTTACTTTAAACTGGCACTCAGTTTTAAAAACATAATATAGCCTACAAGGGCATATAATAATGTAGACTACAAATTTCAAACTACAAGATAGGGGCCACTTAATCCTATATTTTCTCCCAAAATGTGGATGCACCACTGTATCACCAATTGCCATATAATCGCACATTGTGCAACCTAAACATTTAAAACAGTCGTTCTTATGGCTTAAGAAATGTGTAGGAGTTTTCCTGAACCCAGAGATGTCTGTCTTCGTCACTATAAATGTTATGTTCCTGCTACATGTGTAGCTTGGCATTATTCTGGTGTTATGCATTGAAACCAAATCTGGGTCAGAAGAAACAATGGACTATAATTGTTTAGCCTTTTTGCTGGAATATTTGCTTTTAGTGTTAAATTCATTAACCCACAGTATAGTTTTTTCCAATTTTTGCTCCGTCACAGACTCAAGGAGTACCTTTCTGTCCTTAGACAGGGCCTTACACTTGGCTGTCTTAAATTCTTTAATCGGATAACATCTGGCTATGAATTTATTCAACATAAGATACAATTATCTTTGTGTTTCCTGTTTCTCGCTTGTGACCCTACACACCCGTAGGAATTGAGAATATGGTAATCTCTTAATGGTGGCAGTAGGGTGGAAGCTGTCATGACGTAACAATGTGTTATGATCAGTTGGTTTAGTGTAAAGACTGGTATATATTGTTCCTAAATGTACCCTGATAAATATATACAAAAAACAGATCTCAACTTTGTCACAATTCATGGTTAATTTGATAGTTTTCCCACATTTTTGTTTTAAAAAAAAATGCGCTCAATTTCCCACATATATGCATTGGCAAACAATGGTGCCACCGCCAAACCCATAGCACAACCTGTCTTTTGCCTAAAAAATCTGCCATTGAAAATGAAGTAATTATGAGACAAAGTAAATTCCAAAAGTGACAGGAAAAAAAAAATATTTGGACCTGTATATTGTATTTTACCTGTAATCAGATGTCTCACAGCCTGTACACCTGCCACATGGGGTATGCAAGTATACAGGCTGGACACATCCATGGTTGCATCAATATGTCATCTGGAACCACATTGATCTCCACCAGTTTTCTCAACAACATGTTGGAATCTTTTAAATATGTAAAAGTATGCTGCACACATGGCTGCAGGAAAGTATCCAAATAAATGGTGACCGGTTTACACAGAGACTCCTGTGCCAAAATAATTGGTCTACCTGGGAGCCTCTGTGCATCCTTATGTATTTTGGGAATTGTGTAAAACAGGGGTACAACAGGATACTCATTGAACAATTTATTAAAGATATCAACCAAAATAATATCTAACAATACTGCCTCCTGTAGCAAACCCTGTAATTCTTGTTTATAGCTCTGTGTTGGGTTTTAATTGAACACACAGTTATTATCAACATCACTTAATAGACAATCACATTCAACCACATAGTCTGATGTATTCTGCACCACAATAGAACCCCTTTTGGTTCGTGATGATAATGTCTTGTCTATTTCCTAAGGACTTAATGGCTAAATGTTCTTCTTTTGTTAAATGATGATATATCGAATGATTATATTATAGGCTGATGTTTCCAATACCCTGTACTCTAGTAGATACTACTACTTCTTTTTCCTGGGAGAGATGTTTATCAAAGTGTTCCTTTAATTTTAGGGTTCTATTGAGTTTATACATGTCCAACTTCCATTTGAATGCGTTAGGTTTGTTGGTAGGAATATATGTTAAACCTTTACTCAATACATTCATCTCAACTGTGGATAGTGGACTTGAAGATAGATTAAAGTTTAGTTATTTTTCCCGTTCTGGAATTTGTTTCAACACTTGCCTCCTCATCTGGTCCCCACATCTGGTATATATCTTTCTTTCCTAACTGCCAACCCAGCCCGGGTGCTTACCCCTCGCGGACATACTGGAGAACCTCACACTTGGTTTACGTCTCCTGAAATAAGGAACACGATTCCTAACTCCACTGGTAGAGGAATTATCCAACCACGAATATACTTTGGCCCGTATTCAATTTGAAGCATTAAGTCCGGATCCGAGTTAAGTTACCGCCGATGACGTCATTATCGCCTGTTTTGGTTTTACCCCATATTCAATTTGAAAGTCTTTCCGCTATGCGTTAAGTCAATGCAATGTAATAGGCGGTAAAGTATTGCCTATGAATGGCAGGCGGAAAAAAGCGCAGAATTGGGGTCTTGGGGTGCAACATTTTGGGAACCCCCAATTAGCCTTCAGACAGTCCCCCAAAGGTAATCTGTGTCAAAAAAATAAAAAAAAAAATTAAGGTCACCCCAAAAATGTACTTTGAAAAAGGGGACGAAAAAAAAAATGTTGGGGTACAAAGTTAAAAACTATTGAACTTGACTCTGGGGGGGTCCCCAAGTATGCACCAAGTTTTTTTTTTATTGCAGGTGTTTGCGGCAGGTGGATTTTTCACAATTTTTTCAACTTCACTTTTTCAACATTAAATATGCTGACCCCCATTTTCAAGTACCCCAAATTTGCTGGGATAAGTTTTTTTCTGGAAAAAATACTCCTAAATGCTATTCTGCATCAGATATAGAAAAGCACTATTTAGCAGCTATTGAGCCCATTTAAAAACACTAAATATCTTCAGCAAGCCAAATCGGAGGGTACCATAGTGAACCCCCATGTCAGAGCATCATTTGGGGGTGACAGGCTGATTTCCCCAAAATGACAGTACTTTCCGCTTGTTACAGTATCACCGGGTGCCGTTTACACGTACTTTGAAATTGAATATGGTGTAAAGCGTGCACGCGTGTGATACTTTAACGCCTACAAAACAGGCAAAGTCGGCATTAAGTCCAGGCCACTTTAACTTAACGCGGCTCGGCTCAAATTGAATACGGCTCTTTGTGTTGTATGTAATCTTGTTGTACTTTCAGAAGTTTTTCTCTTTTGTATCTTAATAACTCCATTTTGTTCTGCTCCACTTGCTCCTGCAATTTAATGACCCAGTTAGATGAAGTATCTGAGTCAAGCTGGACCTTCTGCTCAACTTCATATTTCAGAGCTATTTCAGACCTGCACCCTATTTCAGCACCTGGAATGGGTATCTTATATGGTCTGCGCTCCATTACGGTACTCGGAATGGCTATTTTAGGTGCTTAGCTCTATGTTCTGGCACCTATTCCAGCTACTTAAGGTGACCTGCACACCGTTCCTGCACCCAGAATGGCTATATTAGGTGGCCTGCTCTATATTCTAGCACCTGCAATGGCTATCTTAGGTGTCCTGCTCCCCATTCCAGCAACCAGTACAGCTTTCTAAGATGGCTTGTTCCTTGTTCTGGCACCAGCTGGAATGGCTATCTTAGGTGTACACCATTCCGTCACCCATAATGGATATTTTAGGTGGTCTATGCCCTGTTCTGGTACCCGTAATGGTTATCTTAGGTGGCCTGCACCCCGTTTTTGCATCCATAACAGCTATCTAAGATGGCATGCTCTGCATTCCAGCACCATGAATGACTAGCTAAGGTGACCTGTGCCCCAATTTGGCACCCGGAATGGCTATCTTAGGTGGTCTGCACCAAGTTCTGGTACCCAGAAAGGCTCTCTAACATGGTCAGCTCCACATTCCATTTTCCAGAATGGCCATCTAAGATGGCCTGGACCCAGTTCCAGCACCTGTTCCAACTAAGGTGACTTGTGCTCCATTCTGGCACCCGGGAATGCTATCTAAGGTGACCTGCACCCCATTCTGGCACCAAAAATAGCTATCTAAGGCTATCTAAGCCCCATTATGGTACCCAGATCTGCTATCTTAGGTGGTTTATGCCCCATTGGCATCTGGAATGGCTATCTTAGGTTGTCTGCACCCTGTTCTGGCATCTGTAACAGCGATCTAAGATGGCCTGCTATGCATTCCAGTGCCCTGAATGGCTGGCTAAGATTACTTGTGCCTCATTTAGGCACCCTGAATGGTTATCTTAGGTGGTCTGTGCCCCATTTTGGCATCCGTGCTAACTATCTAATATGGCCTGCTCTGCATTTCAACACCATGAATGGCTGGCTAAGGTGACCTGTGCCCCATTTTAGCACCCAGAATTGTACTCAGAATGGCTCTCTAACATGGGCCCCATTCCATTTTACAGAATGGCCATCTAAGATGGTCTGGACCCAGTTCCGGCACCCGTTCAAGCAAAGGTGACCTGCATCCTGTTCTGGCATACGCAACTGTTATCTAAGGTGACCTGCACCCCTTTCCGGCACAAAAATGGCTATCTAAGGTTAACTGAACCTCTTTATGGCACCCTGATCTGCTATTTTAGGTGGTTTAAGCCTCATTGGCATCTGGAATAGCTATCTTAGGTTGTCTGAACCCCATTCTGGTAATATGAGGTGGCCTGCACCCAGTTCCGGCACCATTTCCAGCTATTTAAAGTGACCTATGCCCAATCGGAATGGCTAATCTCATGTGTTTTGTGCCTCATTATGGTAGCTAGAATATCTTTCAAAGATGGTTTGCTCCTTGTTGGTCTGTTCCCCATTCTGGTATCCAGAATGGCTTTCCAACATATGTAAACACAAAAAGAAAAGAAAGGCTCTTTACTGGGATACACTTTGATAAGGTTTCAAATTACAAAACCATTTAAAATGTAACTTTTGTTATATTAACATAAAATTATGAGGTAATCTTATATAAATACAATAAATGGTTAAATTATACATAAACCATATGAATACAAAGCTCGGATATAATGAAATAAACCTAGCTTAATCGGCGAAAATTCAGAATTCAAGAATTGTAATCATGAAGGAGCACAAGAGATATGTAGAATCTCAATGTTCGGGAGAAGGGGCGGATGAAGTCCGGAAGCCAAAGTCATGGTACTACGACCTGCTCACCTTCATCCCGGAGAAAGAGCCAAAGAGGCTGTCACAGTGCTCGTTAGTGCTCGAAAAGAAAACTCTTTTTTGTGGGCACTGCTTATTTGTATTATTAAGGTATTAAAAAGTACCTTTTAATAATGTACTCTAAAATAAGATTGGACATACAGTACAGTATATATTCACATAGAAATTATTCACAAACAGTAAGATAAAAGTCATATAGGAAAAAATCCTCCTATGTGCATTTGATGTCTTGGAGTGACACCATAGGGTTGAATAACACATTCTTATTAGACAAATTTTTATTCAGATAATTAAGTATATTGCCTAATCAACGAATAGTATATTGGTTCAACACATAACAAGAAAGCACCATCTCGCGTGCGAACGAACTTGCTTAAAACATAGCTGCTATAGTTGCAAATGAACATGAATCCAAAAAAGTCACTCTCTAACACAAATAGCAAGTTTGTCCAAATATATTTTTCATAGCATAGTTAATTGTCAGTCTCCTCTATGGAAAGATATCATAGTATCAGATTTTTGGCAATGATCTATAAGTCTGGTATTAGCACAAAGTAAAAGCACACCTTAATTGTAACAAGTACTTCTGTCATATGTATATTAATTAACTGATGGTGCTTTCTTGTTGTGTGTTGTAATAAGAACATGTTATTCAACACTATGGTGTCACACCAATACATCAAATGCATATAGGAGGATTCTCTCCTATATGACTTTTATCTTATTGATTGTGAATAATTTCTAAGTGTATACAGTATACAGGTTGAGTCTCCCATATCCAAATATTCCGAAATACGGAATATTCCGAAATACGGAATAGTTTTGGCATGACTCAGATAATGAAACCTTTGATTTTTGAATGTTCAATGTACACAAACTTTGTCTAAGGCACAAATTATTAAAAATATTGTATAAAATTACCTGCGGGCTGTGTGTATCAGGTGTATATGAAACATAAATGAATTTAATTTCTGTACACAAACTTTGTTTGAGCCTCAAAATTATTGAAAATATTGTGTAAAATGACCTACAGGCTGTGTGTATAAGGTGTATATAACACCTAAATGCATTCTGTGTGTATATTTGGCTCCTATTCCCAAGATATATAATTATGGTATGTAATTATTCCAAAATACGGAATATTCCATTATCCAAAATACCCCTGGTCCCAAGCATTTTGGATATGGGAGATTCAACCTGTATACTGTATGTAGTGATGTGCACCGACCCCCGTGTTTTGGTTTTGAATCTGGATCTCCCCTGGTTTTGGATCTGGATTGGTTTTGCCAATATTGGCCTTCCGTGTTTTGTTTTTTGGTTTTCGTTTTGGATCTGGACTTTTTCTTATAAAATCATAAAAATAGCTAAAATCACATAAAATTGGCCTGTTATTGTTCCTACAGTGTTATTAACCTCAATAACATTTATTTCCACTCTGTTTTTAGTCAATTTTGACAACCTCACAGCTCACAATATTGATTTCAACCAGTTTAGGGCCCAAATTTGCGCTATGCTAGATGGCTGTCATGATTCCTAGGTGGAATCAAAACTGAGTGATAAATAGAGTTGAGGACTGTGCAAAGATGATGGTTGGGGTACCCCTTGAGGATTGAAGAATTGATAGTTGATAATTGATACAGTCACTGACTGAAGGAGGAATTGATGATTGATAATTGGAGCAGCTACTGGCTGAAGTAAGAATTGATAATTGATAGTTGGTGCAGTCACTGGCTGAAGTAAGAATTGATAGTTGATGGATGGCGCAGCCACTGCCTGAAGTAAGAATAGTTGATACTTGATAATTGGTGCAGCCACTGGCTGAAGTAAGAATAGCTGATACTTGATAATTGGTGCAGCCACTGGCTGATGTAAGAATAGCTGATACTGGATAATTGGTGCAGCCACTGGCTGAAATAAGAATAGCTGATTCTTGATAATTGGTGCAGCCAATGGCTGAAGTAAGAATTGATAATTGATAGTTAATAGTTGATGCAGCCTCAAGTCTGAGTAGTAGTGAAATACAGAGCTATGATTAGGAACCAGTCCTGTAACAGACTTGAGGACAGGAACTCTTGGCAACTTGTGGCCGTTATAGCTTGAGGGCTGGTGAGGAGTGAGGCCTTTGGGCCATGTAGCAGCCTTGAGGGCTGAGAACTCTTGGTGGGATATGGCCTTTGCACCATGTAGCAGCCTTGAGGACTGAGAACCCTTGGATGAATGTCACTGTTGTGCAACTTGTGCCGCCGGGTTGACACAAGCAGCAGTTGGCTCAGAATTTTCTTTAAAAAAAATGAAAGGGGCATGCAGGAGGTGCTGTCTATGGCCATCACAATATCTGAATATTCATAAAACATAACATTAAAAATGTCAGGCAGCAAATCCCCAAACAGCACATAATAGAAAGGAAAAAGGTGCAAGATGGAATTGTCCTTGGGCCTTCCAACCCACCCTTATGTTGTATATATGAATCAGCACATTCACAGTTTAACAAACCAATCACTTCAGTGACAGGGACTGCCACTTGTGGCTGAAATGATTGGTTTGTTTGGACCCCCAACACAACAAGCTCACAATGCTCAGTGAACATTGGTGGCAATAATCCCATACACAAACTGGCTTTACAAGTTACATCAGATGTCATCATCATCATCATCATCATCATCATCCCCATCAGTGAGTACATCCTTTTCTTCACACAATATTAATTGGTCCCCGCTGGAATCCACCATTACAGACGCTTCTGTATTGTTTTACTTAATTGCTGGTCAAGGGTTTCCTCATGGAATTTGTAATTCATTTTAATGAACATCATATTTCCACATTCTGGGAAGTAATCTCCTACACTGATCACTGACAAGGTTCCTGGCTGTGCTGAAAACTCTTTCAAAGTACACACTGGAGGGTGGGCAACTTAAGTTCAACAAAGCCAGTTTGTGTAAGGGACTTAAAATTGCCTCTTTTTCCTGCCAGTACTGAAATGGATTGTGTGACATGCCTATTTGTATGCTATACCCAAAATAGTAAATCACCATACTCTGAATGGTGACCGTATCAGACAAAGTCACAGTAGACATGTCACTCATTGTAGGCAGTTCTTTCAGACCCAACCAGATGTCATTAGTTTTTGCTGACTGATCTGCATCACCACCAGCAGTGGGTCTCTTAGGAAAAGAGACCCATTTTTTTCCCAGGTAGCTGCAGAAACGTTCCGCTTGTGTCTTAAAAACATGGGGGATCACTATGGGTACCCCCGTTTTAGCCTGTAAATGAAAGTCGGGGATTTAAATAGCCGCAGCAGGTGTTTTTTTCCCGACATTGAAGAAGTGATGCGGAAGAGCACTTAGGTTATTTTTTTCGTTTTTTTAAGTGGTCCCATCAAATTTGGGGTACATGAAAATGGGTACAAGCATATTTTGATGTCCCTAAAGTAAGTTTTTAAAAATTCTGCATTTGTGCACCTGCCGCTATAAATCTATTCTAGAAAACACCTGCCGCATACTTGCAGAATAGCCCTGAACCTATTTCCCTATTGTTAAACAATTTTTTCACATTTTTTTTTTCACCCCAATTTTTAAAATAATTTTTTGGGGTGTCCCTATTTTTTTTTTTACTTATTTTGACACAGTTATCTTTTAAATGTCATTCCCAGGGGTGCAGGCTATTTTTTTTAAGCCTGCACCCCTAAACCCCAATTCTGCAAATTTTTTCGCCACCTATTCAGTGGTGAAAAGTTATCCCCATTTTTTTTCAAAGACTTTTAGAACCTGCGAAAAGTCTTTGAAATTGAATACAGTGTAAAAGCAAAACCTGCGTTAATGACGTCATAGGTGCGAAAACATCGCAAAAAATGAGTTCTCGCTCCCATATTGAATATCCCTATAATTCTGTTAACAGCACAACTCCAGCAAATGCTGTCAGCACATGATAGCGAAAGGGATCCATTATGAGAGAAAGAAGACACAGGGCCTGATTCAGCACTGATTGCATGGCTGCGATCGCACATACCCAGCTGATTCGAATATATGCTAATAACTGCAATCGCACAGCAACCGCAGCACTATACCTAGACGCCCGCCACTTTATAAAGCCGCTCACTTCCCATGACATGCATCCGCAAGTAATGAAAACATTGGTAAATATCGAGTAACATCAGAACCATATGCACAATTGTGGTTGATCTGACCCTGCCACACAAGCTGCTAAACTTCCTGTTGCCATCTAGACCTCTGCCAGCATATACAATCGCAGGGGCTTAATTATGCACGCCCCTATAATGGCATTCAAACACACAGACACGCCTGCTTTCCAGCGACCACCATCCCTCCCTCTCCCCCCCCAAACGGTCACTTCATATCAATCACTATGCGCTTGTACTGCGTGCTCACTGCGATCGCTTCCCGATGCATAGGCATGTGCAGAATGCAAACATCGGCCGGCTGCGTGCAAACACAGCCATGCGATCCAACCTAAATACGACCCACAGTTTGTTTAAAGGCAAGCCAAAAACAAACCAGAGCAAATTGGCAATGCTAGAGGGTTCAGCAGGTGTAAAGAACCAATGTTCTCTCAATTTAAATGAAATATAGTTTGAAGGGTAATTAGGTGAGTGCAGAATATGTATGATTTTTCTTTTTAAATGTTGTGGTCACATACCTGAGGTAAATGCCGTGGATTAAAGCCTATTGTTTATATACATATTATTATACTGCCAACAAGGGCCAGTCCAGTCACCCATCTTCTCCACTAAGTCACTCAATCTTTTGGCTAAAAACCACTGTTTGGATAGTTTATCTGCATGTCCATGCTATGCACACAAGGACATGTCTGGTGACAGTTGGAAATACCTGCAATCTATTCATGTGTTGCCTTGCTCACAACACAACAAATGACGAGACTACAAAACTAGTACATTAATATCAGGGGGGAAAATTAACAAACCTATTACATATTACACTACATGAACCCAAGACTAAACATATTCACATAAAGGTGCGTTGTGAGGTGTTTTCAGTAACTTTTTGAAATGTACTGTGTCCCTATCTCACCCCTGGCTTTGCAAGTATAGTCACCATTCTACATTTCAGTATATAACAGAGGTGTAATTTCATTCCTGGAAGCATTAGTTTATTGCATTGTTTCACTATTTTTTTTGAAATTGAAGAGGACATATTAAAAAAACATATAATATCTGTTTCGTTTTAACTTTGGGACTTCCATATTGTATATAATATTATAAGAACTAATCAGGAATTATTCCATATGTGAATCACAGTAAATTCCATCCCCTGGGCACATATTTCTTGTATTTACATGGTTGTTTAGGCATACAGTAGAACGCATGTTATAGACTTAGAACTAAAGTCTGATGAATCATGAAAAAGAAAAATCACACATAAGTATACATATTCTACCATTTTTATGTAATAAGGGCTAATTTTGGGTGCAGATAAGAAAGTTTGTCATCCTGTATGTATTTGTGTATTTGGGACTTACTGAACAGAGCTTGCTAAATATGTAAATTTTAATATGTAGGTATAGCCTGTTATGTTATATTCCAGAATAAAGTACTCACCTGTGCAATAGCTTAAAGAACAACCTTGAGATCCATCCAGTTCATATACATAATATCCATCAGGACAAGCTTTAATCTTGATAGTTGTTTCCCAGTTACAACAGTTATCACTCCAGTGGCCACAAGCAGTGCGACTTACTATACCATCGATAACCATCGGATGGGAACCATTCAGCCACAGTGGGGCATCAGTACCACAACTGTGTTTTGGCACACAGAATTCTGGTATGTGATCGCCTCCATTGCCAATAAAGCGATACCATCCATTCAAATCCTTGTCACAATGAGGTTTCGGTACTTGAACAACATTTATATTTCTCCAGGTGTCATTGAAAACAGTGAAACTTGAGCATGGATCAGAGCAGTGGAAGCCATCTCCTATGAACCCATCATTACAGACACATTCAGCGGAACCTGTAGAATCATCACAGTTAGCATTTGGGTCACATCCTGCAGTTTCACAGGGACTTGCAGCTAGGGAAGAAAAGTACAAAAAATAAAAGGAAAATATTATTCCAATCCAATCCACCTTTACATACTGTATAATGCATAACATGCAGTTTAACTGATTATTCCAACTTTACTATTTCTTAAAAAAATAAAAACAACAACAACAGTACAATGCATTACACTGAAGGTATTGCAGTATACTGTGTTAATTGAATTATCACCCATGATTGACATTTCAGTTACTAGAAAATAATGAAAAAGAAACTTTATGAATTCTTGACCTGCTAACATTTATCTCTCTCTTGCTTACAGTTATGTTTGTTCCATATTAGGAGTTGCCTTTCCAATTGATTGCTTATCTGATTCTAGATACCCGGGTTGTCATTGATAGCAAGAGTTAGCTAGAAGTGGCCGCAAGTGCTTTGGAGCTCATCCATAATCTTGTACAGTGGGCAAGTTGGAAAAATGCTCCTCTACCATTACATGCAAACTACATGAAATTTTCACACTCTGCACAAATTGTGTGACTTACCTTGCCATTCACTGCAGGTCAGGATTTCTTCCTGACCTTGTTCAGGAACCATGCAGTGACATCACCATCATGCACTATGTCAGCTGATAGCATTCTTCCAGTGAGAGTGCTCCTGCCTCAGCTGACCTCAGCAGCCTATCATGCACCTGCCGGAGAGTCATATCCCCTGTGAGAACTCCCACTGGTGCCTGAGCAAAGTTTTGCTTCCTAGAGTTCAGTTCTAACCTGTGGCTCCTTTGAGCAGAAAACCACCACTACTATCAGGCTCATTTACCAGACTCCAGCGTTTCTGTGATATTCCGTTACCTGTTTCTGACCTTGGCTTTGTTTTGTGACCCTGATTTTGCCTGACCCCTGGTACTGCATCTGATATCTGGTTTTGACTTCGGCTATTCCCTGTGACCTGTTTACACCTGCTCCCTGGTACCGTCTAAGTCCATTTGGTTCTGACCCGGCATGTCGACTAAGCTATACATCTTCTCCATTTCATCTGGAGTTGAACAGCACCTGTATAAGGGAACCTATCCTGAGGACCATGACCTGTGTGTCGGATGCATCCAAGCCCATACCTTCTTGCGAGGGTCCCTGGTGAATACCGCCTCCAAATTAGACTCTGCGCCTCAGGCTTTGGTCTATCCAACTCCCTAATAGAGGTTGTGTCCATTTGCCCTCCAAGAGTTGTGACAGAAATATTCCCAAAAATACTTAACAAATCATGCTCAGAGGTGCTCCCATCTATCGAGACCAACAGTGATACAATGTTATAACATAAATTTACACAAGTATGCAATATTGACCTAATTCCATGCTAGTCAATGATCACTAAAGAGCACACTGTCTGATGAATAGTCTGTTATAAAGAGAAAAGCCCAAGCCTATTTTAAAAAAGGCATTGGTGGAGGTTTTTGAGATGAATAGATCAGATCTCTTTCAACCCAAAACTAATTGGAAAGAAAGACAATCTCAAGAGAGAAATCTGAGATCTGGCATTCATCTGCAAATATACCTTACACCATAAGGAGATAAGAGATATCATTAATAGAAACTATAAAATATTAAGCCATAATAATATTCTAAGAGAGCTTTGCCCAATAAACCACTCATTATCTATAGAAAGAATAAATCCTTAAAGAATATACTTGCCCCAAGTAATTTAAAGACAACTAAGATCCCTACCATCAGTCCGATAAATCTCCAAGATAAACAATGGATACCATCTAGACCACCAGGCTTTTACAGATGTGGCAAGAATAGATGCACAATATGCACTCATATTCCTAGACACTTTTTTAAAATGATTCATCCAATGCTTAATAAACCTCTATGTGTTTAGATTAGGGGTGAGCGGGTTCGGATTTCTGAAATCCGAACCCCCCCGAGCCCCCCCGATCCGAGTCCGATCCGAGTCAGGCTCGACTTTTCCCGCCTTACTCGGATCTGAAATCGAGGCAAAACGTCATCATCCCGCCTTCCGAGTCTCGCGGGTTTTGGATCCTATATAAGGTACCCGCGTCGGCGCCATTTTCTCACTCGGCTGTGGACAGTGAAGAGGGAGGGTGGGAGTTAGGGCTGTGTAGTGTAGTGTAGTGTAGTGCTGCTGTTGTCCACTACTTCAAAGTCCATAGGGGCTGGCTGTGTTGTGCTGTGCTGCTGTTGTTAATAGGGGCTGTGTCCACTACTTCAAAGTCCATAGGGGCTGGCTGGACTGTGTTGTGCAGTCAGTTCTCCATAGGGGCTGTGTCCACTCCAAAGTCCTGTGCAGTGTCCCAGTCCTAATGGAGTGCTGTAGTGTTGTCCAGGGGGTGCTCTGTCCATCAGGGGTGCTCCCCCCAAGTGCTAAAAAAATAATATATTTTCTGTGTTTGTGAATTGTGTGCGCAGTAGCCGCACGTGCATCAACAAAGTAGTGCCAAGCGTGCGCCTGTGTCATAAGTAAAGGGCCGGCTGGCTCGACCGTTAAAGGGTGCTGTAACCCCCGAAAGTACACTCCAGTCCAAACCAAAAAAAAATAATTTTCTGTGTTTGTGAATTGTGTGCGCAGTAGCTGCACGTGCATCAACAAAGTAGTGCCAAGCGTGCGCCTGTGTCATAAGTAAAGGGCCGGCTGGCTTGACCGTTAAGGGTGCTGTAACCCCCGAAAGTACACTCCAGTCCAAACCCAAAAAAAAATTATTTTCTGTGTTTGTGAATTGTGTGCGCAGTAGCCGCACGTGCATCAACAAAGTAGTGCCAAGCGTGCGCCTGTGTCATAAGTAAAGGGCCGGCTGGCTTGACCGTTAAGGGTGCTGTAACCCCCGAAAGTACACTCCAGTCCAAACCAAAAAAAAAATTATTTTCTGTGTTTGTGAATTGTGTGCGCAGTAGCCGCACGTGCATCAATAAAGTAGTGCCAAGCGTGCGCCTGTGTCATAAGTAAAGGGCCGGCTGGCTTGACCGTTAAGGGTGCTGTAACCCCCGAAAGTACACTCCAGTCCAAACCAAAAAAAAAATAATTTTCTGTGTTTGTGAATTGTGTGCGCAGTAGCCGCACGTGCATCAACAAAGTAGTGCCAAGCGTGCGCCTGTGTCATAAGTAAAGGGCCGGCTGGCTTGACCGTTAAAGGGTGCTGTAACCCCCAAAGTACACTCCAGTCCAAACCAAAAAAAAAATTATTTTCTGTGTTTGTGAATTGTGTGCGCAGTAGCCGCACGTGCATCAACAAAGTAGTGCCAAACGTGCGCCTGTGTCATAAGTAAAGGGCCGGCTGGCTTGACCATTAAGGGTGCTGTAACCCCCGAAAGTACACTCCAGTCCAAACCAAAAAAAAAATTATTTTCTGTGTTTGTGAATTGTGTGCGCAGTAGCCGCACGTGCATCAACAAAGTAGTGCCAAGCGTGCGCCTGTGTCATAAGTAAAGGGCCGGCTGGCTTGACTGTTAAGGGTGCTGTAACCCCCGAAAGTACACTCCAGTCCAAACCAAAAAAAAAATTATTTTCTGTGTTTGTGAATTGTGTGCGCAGTAGCCGCACGTGCATCAACAAAGTAGTGCCAAGCGTGCGCCTGTGTCATAAGTAAAGGGCCGGCTGGCTTGACCGTTAAGGGTGCTGTAACCCCCGAAAGTACACTCCAGTCCAAACCTAAAAAAAAAATATTTTCTGTGTTTGTGAATTGTGTGCGCAGTAGCCGCACGTGCATCAACAAAGTAGTGCCAAGCGTGCGCCTGTGTCATAAGTAAAGGGCCGGCTGGCTTGACCGTTAAAGGGTGCTGTAACCCCCAAAAGTACACTCCAGTCCAAACCAAAAAAAAATTATTTTCTGTGTTTGTGAATTGTGTGCGCAGTAGCCGCACGTGCATCAACAAAGTAGTGCCAAGCGTGCGCCTGTGTCATAAGTAAAGGGCCGGCTGGCTTGACCGTTAAGGGTGCTGTAACCCCCGAAAGTACACTCCAGTCCAAACTTAAAAAAAAATTATTTTCTGTGTTTGTGAATTGTGTGCGCAGTAGCCGCACGTGCATCAACAAAGTAGTGCCAAGCGTGCGCCTGTGTCATAAGTAAAGGGCCGGCTGGCTTGACCGTTAAAGGGTGCTGTAACCCCCGAAAGTACACTCCAGTCCAAACCAAAAAAAAATTATTTTCTGTGTTTGTGAATTGTGTGCGCAGTAGCCGCACGTGCATCAACAAAGTAGTGCCAAGCGTGCGCCTGTGTCATAAGTAAAGGGCCGGCTGGCTTGACCGTTAAGGGTGCTGTAACCGCCGAAAGTACACTCCAGTCCAAACCTAAAAAAAAATTATTTTCTGTGTTTGTGAATTGTGTGCGCAGTAGCCGCACGTGCATCAACAAAGTAGTGCCAAACGTGCGCCTGTGTCATAAGTAAAGGGCCGGCTGGCTTGACCGTTAAGGGTGCTGTAACCCCCGAAAGTACACTCCAGTCCAAACCAAAAAAAAAATTATTTTCTGTGTTTGTGAATTGTGTGCGCAGTAGCCGCACGTGCATCAACAAAGTAGTGCCAAGCGTGCACCTGTGTCATAAGTAAAGGGCCGGCTGGCTTGACCGTTAAGGGTGCTGTAACCCCCGAAAGTACACTCCAGTCCAAACCTAAAAAAAAATTATTTTCTGTGTTTGTGAATTGTGTGCGCAGTAGCCGCACGTGCATCAACAAAGTAGTGCCAAGCGTGCGCCTGTGTCATAAGTAAAGGGCTGGCTGGCTTGACCGTTAAGGGTGCTGTAACCCCCGAAAGTACACTCCAGTCCAAATCTAAAAAAAAATTATTTTCTGTGTTTGTGAATTGTGTGCGCAGTAGCCGCACGTGCATCAACAAAGTAGTGCCAAGCGTGCGCCTGTGTCATAAGTAAAGGGCCGGCTGGCTTGACCGTTAAAGGGTGCTGTAACCCCCAAAAGTACACTCCAGTCCAAACCAAAAAAAAATTATTTTCTGTGTTTGTGAATTGTGTGCGCTGTAGCCGCACGTGCATCAACAAAGTAGTGCCAAGCGTGCGCCTGTGTCATAAGTAAAGGGCCGGCTGGCTTGACCGTTAAGGGTGCTGTAACCCCCGAAAGTACACTCCAGTCCAAACCTAAAAAAAAATTATTTTCTGTGTTTGTGAATTGTGTGCGCAGTAGCCGCACGTGCATCAACAAAATAGTGCGAAGAGTGCGCCTGTGTCATAAGTAAAGGGCCGGCTGGCTTGACCGTTAAAGGGTGCTGTAACCCCCGAAAGTACACTCCAGTCCAAACCAAAAAAAATATATTTTCTGTGTTTGTGAATTGTGTGCGCAGTAGCCGCACGTGCATCAACAAAGTAGTGCCAAGCGTGCGCCTGTGTCATAAGTAAAGGGCCGGCTGGCTTGACCGTTAAAGGGTGCTGTAACCCCCGAAAGTACACTCCAGTCCAAACCAAAAAAAAATTATTTTCTGTGTTTGTGAATTGTGTGCGCAGTAGCCGCACGTGCATCAACAAAGTAGTGCCAAGAGTGCGCCTGTGTCATAAGTAAAGGGCCGGCTGGCTTGACCGTTAAAGGGTGCTGTAACCCACAAAGTACACTCCAGTCCAAACCAAAAAAAAAATTATTTTCTGTGTTTAGCCGCACGTATATATCAAATCGATATAACATAAATGGAGGACCAAACTTTCTCCGATAAAAATAAAATAGAGAAAGATCAAGAACCACTTCCTCCTAGTGCTGAAGCTGCTGCCACTAGTCATGACATAGACGATAACATGCCATCAACGTCGTCTGCCAAGGCCGATGCCCAATGTCATAGTAGAGGGCACATACAATCCCAAATGGCAAAGTTCAGGAAAATGACCTTGAAAAAGACATTTAAATCAGCTGAAGAGAAACGTAAACTTGCCAATATGCCATTTACGACACGGAGTGGCAAGGAACGGCTAAGGTCGATCCCTAGTATGTTCATGACTAGTGGTTCAGCTTCACATGACGATGGAAGCACTCCTCCCACTAAAAAAATCAAAAGAGTTAAGCTGGCAAAAGCACAGCGAAGAACTGTGCTTTCTAAGAAGATATCACAAATCCCCAAGGAGAGTCCAAGTATGGTGGTGGTTGCGATGCCTGACCTTCCCAGCACTGGACGGGAAGAGGTGGCTCTTTCCACCATTTGCACGCCCCCTGCAAGTGCTGAAAGGAGCACCCACAGTCCACTTGCTGATATGCAAATTGAAGATGTCACTGTTGAAGTACAACAGGATGAGGATACTGGTGTAGCTGGCGCTGAGGAGGAAGTTGGCGAGGAGGATTCTGATGGTGATGTGGTTTGTTTAAATCAGGCTCCGGGGGAGACAGTTGTTGTCCGTGGGATGAAAAAGCCCATCACGGTCATGCCTGGGCAGAAGACCAAACATTCCACCTCTTTGGTCTGGCAATATTTCTATCCAAATCCGGACAACAACTGTCTTGCCATATGTAAAGGTGAAATAAGTAGGGGTAGGGACGTCAACCACCTAGGAACATCCTCCCTTATACGGCACCTGCAGCGCGTTCATAAAAAGTTACTGTCAAGTTCAGAAACTTTGGCTCAGACCGTAAGCAGTCCAGGGACACCTAAATCCCGTTGTCCTGTTGTATCCAAGCGCCTGCAAACCACACCGTCAACTCCCTCCTCATCAATTTCCTCCTTAGTCAGGATCGGAAGTAGTCCTGCAGGCCATATCACTGGCATGACTGACTCTCCTATCCGGGATTCCCCCGGAGGATCCTGCATTGCTACGCCTACTGCTGCCGCTGCTGCTGTTGCTGCTGCTGGGAGTCGTTCATCATCCCAGAGAGGAAGTAGGAACACCACTACTTTTACTAAACAATTGACCCTCCAACAGTCCTTAGCGAGGAGGATGAAGTACGACAGCAGTCATCCTGAAGCAAAACGTATAACTGAGGCCTTGACTGCTATGTTGGTGTTAGACGTGCGTCCGGTATCCGCCATTAGTGCAGTGGGATTTAGACAATTGATGGAGGTAGTGTGTCCCCGGTTCCAAATCCCGTCTAGATTCCACTTCACTAGGCAGGCGATACCGAGACTGTACAGAAACGTCAGAAAAAGTGTCCTCAGTGTCCTGAAAAATGCCGTTGTACACAATGTCCACTTAACCACGGACATGTGGACAAGTGGAACAGGGCAGACTAAGGACTATATGACTGTGAGAGCCCACTGGGTAGATGTATCACCTTACGCAGCAACAGCAGCAGCGTCACCAGTAGCAGCATCTCAGAAACGCCAGCTCGTTACAAGGCAGGCTACGCTGTGTATCACCGGTTTCAGTAAGAGGCACACCGCCGACAACCTCTTAGAGAAACTGAGGGAAATCATCGCCCAGTGGCTTACCCCACTTAGACTCTCCTGGGGATTTGTGATATCTGACAACGCCACCAATATTGTGCGGGCATTACATCTGGGCAAATTCCAGCACGTCCCATGTTTTGCTCACACAATAAACTTGGTGGTGCAGAATTTTCTGAAAAGCGACAGGGGCGTGCAGGAGACGCTTTGGGTGGCCCGAAAAATTTCTGGCCACTTTCGCCATTCAGCGACTGCGTGCCGAAGACTGGAGCGCCAGCAAACACTCTTGAACCTGCCCCGCCATCACTTGAAGCAAGAGGTTGTGACGCGGTGGAACTCAACCCTCTATATGCTTCAGAGGATGGAGGAGCAGCAAAAGGCCATACAAGCCTATACATCCACCTATGACATAGGCAAAGGAGGGGGTATGCACCTGACTCAAGCGCAGTGGAGAATGATTTCCATGTTGTGCAAGGTTCTTCAGCCCTTCGAACTTGCCACACGTGAAGTCAGTTCAGACACTGCCAGCTTGAGTCAGGTCATTCCCCTCATCAGGCTTTTGCAGAAGCAGCTGGAGAAAGTGAAGGAGGAGCTAAGACGGAGCGATTCCGCTCGGCATGTGGGACTTGTGGATGAAGCCCTTCATTCGCTTTGCCAGGATTCCAGGGTGGTCAATCTGTTGAAATCAGACCACTACATTTTGGCCACCGTGCTCGATCCTAGGTTTAAAGCCTATGTGGTGTCTCTCTTTCCGGCCGACACAAGCCTGCAGAGGTGCAAAGACCTGCTGGTGAACACACTGTCAGCTGAAGCGGAACGTGACACGTCAACGGCTCCTTCTTCATTTTCTCCCGCAACTGGGGCTGCCAGGAAAAAACTTAGGTATCCTAAGCAACCCGCTGGCGGTGATGCAGGGCAGGCAGGACCAAGTTTGGACATCTGGTCCGGACTGAAGGACCTGGCAACAATTTCTGACATGTCTACTGTCACTGCATATGATACTGTCACCATTGACAGAATGGTGGAGGATTACATCGGTGACAGCATCCAAGTAGGCATGTCAGACAGTCCATACCTGTACTGGCAGGAAAAAGAGGCAATTTGGAGGCCCCTGTACAAACTGGCTCTATTTTACCTGAGTTGCCCCCCCTCCAGTGTGTACTCCGAAAGAGTGTTTAGTGCAGCCGGGAACCTTGTCAGCGAAAGGCGTAGGAGGTTGCTTCCACAGAATGTGGAGAAGATGATGTTCATCAAAATGAATTATCAGCTCTTCCAGGGAGACCAGCCTCCAGAAGGTACAGAGGGACCTGTGGTGGTGGATTCAAGTGGGGACGAGTTAATACTTTGTGAGGATGAGGATGTACACACTGAAGAGGGTGAGGAATCGGTGGATGAGGAGGATGAGGATGACATCTTGCCTCCGTAGAGCCAGTTTGTGCAGGGACACATTAATTGCCAGCTTGTTTTGTGGGGGCCCAAACGAACCAATCATTTCAGCCACAGTTGTGTGGCAGACCCAGGCGCTGAAATGATTGATTTGTTAAAGTGTGCATGTCCTGTTTATACAACATAAGGGTGGGTGGGAGGGCCCAAGGACAATTCCATCTTGCACCTCTTTTTTTCTTTGCATTATGTACAGTTTGGGGCCTAGTTTTTCTAACTGCCATCCTGTCTGCCACTGCAGTGTCACTCCTAGATGGGTCACGTGTTTGTGCCGCCCACTCGTGTCGCTTAGCATAGTCATCCAGCTACCTCGGTGCAACCTTTTGGACATAAAAACACTATTGTGAGGTGTGAGGTGTTCAGAATAGACTGGAAATGAGTGGAAGTTAAGGTTATTGAGGTTAATAATAGCATAGGAGCAGAAAAACCTACAAATTCTGTGATTTTAGCTGTTTTTATGCTTTTTTTCAAAAAAATACAGATCCAAAACACAAAACCCAGAACCCAAAACACGGAAGGGTGGTTTTGGCAAAACCAATCCAGATCCAAAACACGAAGAAAGATCCAGATCCAAAACCAAAACACAAAACACGAAAAGTGGCCGATGCACACCCCTAGTTTAGATGCATTTTATCGGCTAATGTATATTTAATCTAACATTCATTGCTAAATATACTGATTGTTGTTAGTTCAACCCATACAAACCTCTCATTTCTACTCCTCAGATATATTACCTGTAATTTTTCAAGATAATGATTTTAATGATTTTAGTGTCTTTGAATATCGCAGAGTCACGTGATCTTTGTTTACACCATGTAATTCCACAAACTTAGTAACTATGGAACCTGTTCAACAACAGATCTGCATTCATTAGAGTCCACTGCCTATCTGTGGAACTGCATATGAGACAAGGACACATGACCGGGTCTAACCAATTGGCGGGTACCTACACATCGCGAGTTATGTAACTGGGTAGCGCTCATGTGATTGTGACTGGGGAATAATTAATACAGTTATTTACTTTACTTTACATATAACAATACTCATGTTTATTTTTAAATGTTATGTTGAATCAAGATATGATTGCCTTCTCTTACTGTAGGATTTATTTAATAACTTGCAACATGGCTTGGTTAATTATTTATAGACACTTAATAATGATTCACTCATTAGAGCAGTATAAATATCGGAGACCCCTATGAAGCTCCAAACATTTGCTCCTGATGAAATTGTGGGCCACTCACAAACGGAAACGCGTTGAGCCCTACTGTATTGGATCCCTCACTCACTAAATATATATGAGAAGAGGACATCACTGATTTTTTCCCATACAGATCTGGACCAGCTAACTTAGTGGAGATATCACTGAACTGTTTCTATTGCTACAGGACACCTGCAGGATAATAAACTGGGACCTGGGACATAAACTTTTAATTGGCTTTTGGAATTAGTGACTCTCAATAGTGAAGCACGGGTTATCCTATTAAGTAAATACAAATTATTTATGCAATTACTGCTCTTATATTTGCATACAAGTTTACCATCCTAATATATCTGTACAATTATTCTCCTCCTCAGGAGAAGATGAGATATTATTGTGTTTTAATAAATGTCCTTTTAATTAAGCCATGTGTGCATATGCAACATATTTCTATTTCTTAAGATAATTATAATACTAAACTAAGTAAGTGATAATTACATTTCCCACTAGCGCTGTTTTCTGTTTTATACTGGTTTGTTCCTAAACAAGGAGATTAATACTCTCCTACTAATAGCTGCTAACTGATGAGTGCCACTCCTATTTTTTTCTTGAGAACAGCCCAAGGTAGCCTAAGGCAAAATATAGGACCCAGGGCCTGATTCAGCAAGTATCGCAGTTGCTAATATGCATGCAATCGGCTGATTGTTGCATTCTGCGCATGTGTATGCTTACCAGCCGATGTGATCGGGACTATGGGCCTGATCCAGAGCCGCTCGTAAGCGGCCGCTCGTTCGTTCCGACCATGTTCGCACAACTGCACATGCATACGGATTTTAATACGCATGTGCGAACCAGTCAGTGCGGCCGAAAATCGTGTGCTCGCTAAATAGCGAATGCCTGCTATTTTGAGTGACAGGAGGATGCGTATGTGGGCGGTAACAGGGGAAGGTGCTTGAAAACGGGGAGTGGAGATCAGAACGCAGGCGTGCCTAAAGATCAAAACGGGCATATTAAGGGTGTACATAATTACTAAAGCAGCGTCATCGTCCACGTCACTTGGTTGTTTTATAGTTAGTACTGCTCGCATGATTGTGGTAGGAAAAACCAACCACAAGAATAGCGAGCAGTTCATACGCCGTCCGATTAATCTAATAAATAGCGGACATGACGTATGATGCGAGCGGCCAGGGGGCGTTTTTTTTTTTAAATTACGTTCGCATGTTTTGTTTGCTCGTTCAGACATAGAGGCGTGAACAGACCGCAAAGAGCGAACGGTTAATTTAAATAGCCAGCCCCTTTTTCTGGACGAGCGAGCGCAAATAGCGTCCGGCTCTAAAACAGGCCATATGATTGCAGTGTCTTTGCAGACCCATCACAGAGTGATTGACAGAAATGCCATTTGTGGGTGGTGACAAGGGGTGGTTGGCAAAATGCAGTCATGCCAGTTACTTATAACTCCATTATAACACCATTTCTTGAGCGTGCATTAATTATCCACTGTGATGCCGTACGCAGCTTGAGGACTCATAGCGATGAAGTTAGCAATTTTTGAGTAAGGTCAGGGTTTGTGCAAGTGTGCGTGAGGCTGCGATGGTACTCGATTGTACTGATGGTTTTGCAGTCTTGCTAAAAATTCTGTATTTTTGCTAAGTAAAGTGGGCGTCCTTATGCAGTGCTACAACTGCATAGCGATTGCAATGGATTATCATACTATCGCAGTTGAACCATACTTGCCAACTCTCTCTGATTTTCAAAGATAGTCTCTAAAATAATACCAATCTCCCTAACTCCTTGAAGAGTCTAGCAATCTCCCTGATTTCACCTTAACCCCATTATGAAGCTGTTATATATATATATATATATATATATATATATAGAAAAAACATAAATAAAAACCTTCAAATGGGATCAACAGTATCATTTTCCTGCAGTAGTTATAAGGCACAATGATTTCTATGGCTACATGCCTTTTCTAAAAAATATGATTGTGTGTCATCAACAAATAGATCTTATTAACTGCTTTGGGGATCATTTGCACTTGCATGTAAGTCAGTTTTATGACACAGCTCTCAGAGGAATCGGTATGAAATACCGCCGGCCCCATGGCCGGCGGTTCAATTCCCGTCAGCGGCAGCCCGACATGAGCAGAGTTCGGAGTAGCGGAAGCCCGACAGTGCTGGAAATCCCGATCGTGGATAGGTGAGTATCTACTAACCTAACCCCCCTAACCCTAACCCTCCTAAGGGATGCCTAACCCTAACTTCCCCCCCAAGTGCCTAACCCTAATCCCCCCTCTAAGTGCCCCAGAGCTGGTGCATAAACATACAGTACAAGTCAAAAGTTTGGACACACCTTCTCATTCAATGGTTTTTGTTTATTTAAATTATTTTCAACATAGTAGATTAATTCTTAAAATACTGAAATACTGAAGACATCAAAACTATGAAAGAACACATATGGAATTATGTTGTAAATAAAAAAAGTGTTCAACAATTCAAAATATGTTTTATATTTTACATTCCTCAAAATAGCCTCCTTTTGCTTGTGTGACAGCTTTGCACACTCTTGACATTCTCTCAATCAGCTTCAAGAGGTAGTCTCCTGGAATGGTTTTGAATTAACAGTTGTGTCTTGTCAAGAGAAAATCTGTGGAATTGCTTGCCTTCTTAATGTGTTTGAAACCATCAGTTGTGTTGTGCAGAGGTAGGGTTAGTACACAGTGGACACCACTATTTGACTTCTGTTGTAATCCATATTATGGCAGCAACCACTCAACTCAGTAAAGAGAAATGACAGTCCATCATTACTTTAAGACATGAAGGTTAGTCAATATGGACAATTTCAAGAACTTTGAATGTATCCTCAAGTGCAGTTGTAAAAAACATCAAACGCTATGATGAAACTGGCTCTCATGAGGACTGCCCCAGGAAAGGAAGACCAAGAGTTGCCTCTGCTGCAACTAGGATAAGTTCATTAGAGTTACCAGTCTCAGAAACCGCTACTTAACAGCGCCTCAGATTAGAGACCACAAAAAGTCCTCACAGAGTTCAAGTAGCAGACAAATCTCAACTTCAACTGTTCAGGGGAGACTGCGTGAATCAAGCCTTCATGGTCGTATTGCTGTGAAGAAGCCACTACTGAGGATGAGCAACAAGAAGAAGAGAATTGTTTGGGCCAAGAAACATAAGGAATGGACATTAGACACGTGGAAATCTGTACTTTGGTCTGATTAGTCCAAATTTGAGATTTGTTTTTCCAACCGCCGTGTCTTTGTGAGACGCAGAGAAGGTGAGTGGATAGGTTCTGCATGTGTAGTTCCCACTGTGAAGCATGGAGGAGGAGGTGTGATGGTGTGGAGGTGATTTGCTGTTGACACTGTTGGCGATTTATTCAAAATTCAAGGCTCACTTAACCAGCATGGCTACCACAGCATTCTGCAGCTCCATGCCATCCCATCTGGTTTGCACTTACTGGGACCATCATTTGTTTTTCAACAAGACAACGATCCCAAACACACCTCCAGGCTATGTAAGGGCTACTTGACCAAGAAGGAAAGTGATGGAGTGCTGCGTCAGATGACCTGGCCTCCTTCTTTTTTGTTTACATTATAACTCCATATGTGTTCTTTCATAGTTTTGATGTCTTCAGTACTAATCTACTATGTTGAAAATAATTTAAATAAACAAAAACCATTGAATGAGAAGGTGTGTCCATACTTTTGACTGGTACTGTATATGCATTGTATGTAAAGAGAACTTTGTGTCTTACATTAGTGCATATCTAGTATTATGCAAAGGTATAATTTAAGAATACAGAATGATGGTTTATTTTTAGTTCACAATGGCATAATTTGTAATATTCAGATTCGGAAGGCCAGTGTATAGTACTGTCAAAAATAGATATACCCTATAATTCACAGTAGAAACTCATTAAAACATATTATTCTACTTCTGTTCATATAGAACAAGAGATGTCACACACCCAATAATATAACAAAACCACCTAAAGGAAGGGGGAACACCCTGTAGATAGGTGTACTAATAGGACAATGGTTTCTAGATATATATGGTCTGCACGCATAAATACATGATAAATCTATACATACTCAATGTTGGATTACTAGTACTATGGAAAGATTGTTCCTGAATAGTAGGTGCATGTTCCGATAGTGTAGTGGGAACGCTACTAATGTCTAAAATACACTAACCACCTCATGCCCTCCATATAAATAGAGGTCACACAGTACTAGGTTCTATATTATATTATTCTATATATTATCTTATCTGAATTAGAAAAAAAAGGAAAAGGACACAGGAGATAGTGGTTTTTCTAACTGTGCTTTTATCACTTTGTATAACAATTCACATCAAGAAGTTAAAAATATTCTAGAGAAGTACTGGCATATTATAAAAATGGATCCAATTCTGTCCACCAATATACCAAATAGAACAGAGATACTTTTTAAAAGGGCTAGAAATTTAAAATAATTTTTATCTCCTAGTCTATTTTTTTAATCCAATAGACTGGTTTTATACATGTGGAAACTGTAAAGTTTGTCCACACAGTTTAAAAGGGAAAAATACCTTTAAAAGTATTCATGAAAAAGAATTTAAAATTAAGGGGATAATCAATTGTTATACCACTTTTATGGTTTACTTGTTTATTTGTGGATGTGTAAAATGTACATCGGGAAGACAAAGAGGGTATCAAAAATTAGAATTTTAGAACATTTGCGCAATATTAGAAATAAGATTGAGAATCACAGTGTACCTAGACACTTCAGACATTGCCAAGACAGTAATCCAGCAGATTTAAGATTTCTGGGCATTGAACATGTTAAAGTGGGTAAAAAAGGAGGAAACAGAGAAAACATGTTGGCTAAGAGGGAGACTTTTTAGATTATTACATTAAATACTATGTACCCCCATGGACTTAATGAGGGGTTTGAAATTACTCAATTTTTAAAAAGCTAATATTTCTTCTATTTAACGATTCAAATAGTTAAAATCCTTTTTGTCCAAGGTGAAGAGGTATGTTTTTTGTTACTATATGCTTTGGCTATATTGTAAATTGTATCAATGTATTATGTTTTTTATTGTACCAATTTTTAATGTACCAATTTTTATTGGACCCATTTTTATTGTTTCATATTTATGGTGCTATGTTTTAGATAGACTTATTACGTGAGAAGAAATCCCTGAAATAGATGATTCTATGTTCTTTTTTATACCCAGTGCATTATGCGTATCATCTAATCTACTAAAAGTGTCCCACATAATATGTCTGTTTTAATTTTAATTTTATTACTATTCCTAATATTATATTCATATTATATTGTATGGATTATATAATGGAGACATTGTATCAGTATATTTGTAGCTTTATGCATTTATATGCATTTTTTATATGCGGGCATGGTTTTTATTAGGGATGTGCAGGCTCGGATAGGTTCGAGTTTGCACGTGGAGTTCGGATTTTTCCCTCCAAAAAAACGGAACTCAGAACGAGGCAAAACGTCATCTTACATGGATGAACATCATCATTCCTGGTCTTTTGTCCAGGAATGATGATGTTTGTCCATGTAAGATGACGTTTTGCCTCGTTCTGAGTTCCGTTTTTTTGGAGGGAAAAATCCGAACTCCACGTGCAAACTCGAACCTATCCGAGCCTGCACATCCCTAGTTTTTATATGTGTTTATATACAGTATATAAATTAAGAATTACATTAATTAATTTAATGTAATGAGATAATGTTGTGCTGCATATTTTTTATTGGTTCATGAGTTCTATTTAACTGCCCTCAACAGATCACCAGCCAGCCTCCTGACGAAGTCCTAGTGACGAAATGCACAGGGACGTGGACTGGTAATCTATCGTTCTGTGGTTAGTGCTCTGGTGAAGAGATCCTGGAGACATTCAGGATGCCAGTTGGGAGCACAATTCCATTACTCTGCTGTAAAACTCTGTGGTGGTAACTGCTTGTTGTGGTACGCACGCTCTGCTTGTTGTTACTTGCTTAAAAATTTTATATTGTTGATGCACGATATGGCGCCCCCACATTCTTCTGTATTGTTTTTAGATACTTCCCGTCTGGATTTGGGTAATTATGGGGAAGACGCCGGGATACAATACTATGGTGGCCAGTGCTGTGATACCTGTATGGGAGATTCTGTTGCTATATATTTGCTAAACAGACTATCACCTGTTGTGCAAATTAAATTCAGACAGGCGTCTTTGGGTTATTCATCAAAATCTGCGCACTGACTTTATATATATATATATATATATATATATATTTAAACCAATGAAAGAGTAATCAGCGCCTCCTGGATGTAATCTATACACTAATGGAATAATCCTAATCAATAGCACTCTCCCTTTAACTACTGGGTGTCAGCTATAAACAAGAGATATGGGCATAGCAGTGGTATACTGCTATTGCATAGAAAGATTTTAAACAGTGAGCTTGATAAACAGCGACAATAGTGCTAATAAAAATATTAATAATGAAGGTAAAAAATTAAATTATATTGAATCTATAAAGTGTCAGTGTCAATAAATATGAAATGCTTATGCAAAAAAAATATTCAGAAGATACCGTCTAAAGGAAGTAAATATACCATTCAAGGATCAAATATAATTGATAACACACCCAATAATGATCCTTAAAACAACATAGTGAAAAGTGACTTGTGCAATAATAAAGTGCTTACTAGATCTCCAGACTATCACCTGTTGTGCAAATTAAATTCAGACAGGCGTCTTTGGGTTATTCATCAAAATCTGCGCACTGACTTTATATATATATATATATATATATATATATTTAAACCAATGAAAGAGTAATCAGCGCCTCCTGGATGTAATCTATACACTAATGGAATAATCCTAATCAATAGCACTCTCCCTTTAACTACTGGGTGTCAGCTATAAACAAGAGATATGGGCATAGCAGTGGTATACTGCTATTGCATAGAAAGATTTTAAACAGTGAGCTTGATAAACAGCGACAATAGTGCTAATAAAAATATTAATAATGAAGGTAAAAAATTAAATTATATTGAATCTATAAAGTGTCAGTGTCAATAAATATGAAATGCTTATGCAAAAAAAATATTCAGAAGATACCGTCTAAAGGAAGTAAATATACCATTCAAGGATCAAATATAATTGATAACACACCCAATAATGATCCTTAAAACAACATAGTGAAAAGTGACTTGTGCAATAATAAAGTGCTTACTAGATCTCCATTTAAATTATTAGATAAGAAGTGAACATTCAATATAAAAAAGGGGGGGTACAAAATTTATTAAACTGAAAAACATATATAAAACACAAGGGATAAGGGACAAGATAAATAGTAAATTCATATATATAATCTCCTAAAAATTCATAGAGAATTATTTAAAAGCATTTTTAAAACAATAAATACATTTTCTGCAAAGGGAAATTTGGAAAAAATAAGAGTAAAGTACCAAGTGCTTATCTTATTTAAAATTTCCCAGCAAGTTCATGTAGGGCAGGACTGGAGCTTCCCACCAGCTTACCTTCATTATTAATATTTTTATTAGCACTATTGTCGCTGTTTATCAAGCTCACTGTTTAAAATATATATATATATATATATATATATATATATATATATAAATATGTTATTGTATATGGTCTTAGTAAGTGACATACTCGTGTTAATTTTATGATAAATTAAGATCATATGCACAAAGAAGTATTGTGCAATATATATATGCCACAATAAAGTGCTGTGCTAAACCAATATATTGTATATAAACTTATTTTTAAGCAATTAGACAAAAAACATATACCAAATAGTAAACAATAATGAGCCTCCACATGCTCAAATGGCTCTACCAATAACCCTAAGGTCTGAATAGTCCCCTGTGTGCATATAATGAAGTGCAATGTGCTATAAATATTATAAAAGTCATAAATTATACAAATGTCCCTTATACACACTGAATAACTATAAGTGAAAACATATAAGTTGATATAGGCGCAGGAGAATCGATAATAATTTTTAAAAATGTTCTAAAAGCACTTTAAAAAGACTATGCTCTACTCCAAAATATGCAATAAATCATCAGATGCTTATCTAAATAGTTAATTTAGGCAAGAGACAGCTTCCTTACACTTACATATACCTTTAATAAGGTGCATGCCCAATGCTCCATTACATTTGGATCAGCGGACACCCTTTATTTACAGGGAGAAAGCAATATTTTTATTTTTATTTTTTGCTTGTTATTAGCTTACTTCTTGTTTATCTATATTTAATCTGAGTTGGCGCTGGTACCCTATACATCACTATACAGTATGTATATATGTATATACATACACATGTATATATGTATATACTGTATATATGTGTATATAAAAAAATGTGGCCAAATCCTGCACACTCACAAATAAGATGAATAGAGGGTGCTCGGTTGTAATAAATGAATACATGAACTTTACCAAAAGGATGATACCAGAGAAAACCAGCACTCCAAAAATATAAAGCCAAAAAATGTATTTATGAACAAGGCATGTTATCACAATGTCGACTCCAATACAGTGATTCAATCTTTCAGTCACAAATCAAAAAGTGCAATGTGCCAAGTATAGTAGCAAGAAAAAGGGATACTTGCAAACTGCCACAGTCTGGAGTCAATACAGCAGGACATTGTGTCAATACAGCCTAATGGCCGTTTCAGTGCTTTCCCGCCATCCACCGCTAACACTATCAACCCGCCACCTACTGCCTAGGGGTGGCAGGAATAGCCCCGGGCTATAAGCCGAGGCCAGGGGTGCCCTGGAGAGGGGGACCCCTTTATTGGGCGGTCCCCAACTCCCCAGGAATCCCTGGTCTGGTCTGACTTGCGGTCAGGGCTGGTGCTGTGGCTGGGGGGCCTGGTGAAAGGGCACCCCTGGCTGTGGCATCAGTCCCCTGCTAGAAAGGGTCCGGAGCTGGTTTTAAATATGGGGGAGCCTCATGCAAATTTTTTCTCCCTATATTTAAAACCAGGTCTGTCCCTGCTGCCTAGTGCTGGTTCGTAAATTACAGTGTAACCCTATACATTTTTCCCTGTAATTTAAAGAACCAGGACTGGCTGGCAAGTCATGGGCTGGTTAGTATTATGGGGGGGGGACCTCATGTCATTTCTAAAAAAAATATTAACCCTATTGTAACACACTAGCCATTCACACTAGCCATTCATAAACATACACAAATCACACTGATTTGTGTATGTTGAATGGCATATCGCAGCTCTGGAGGTGGTGCATTTACAACTTAAATTGAGTCCCTGATTTTGAGTATGAAATGGCCGAAATGAGCAAAATGAATAATGGTAAATTCAAGTGCACAAAACAGGCAAATTAGCGGCATTAAATCACTCAAGTTAAATACCAAAACTGACACAAATCACCAGACTTGAATAATAGTAAATTCCCGATTTGCAAACAAGTGACATTATCACTGGACAATGCAAATCGGGACCAACACAGTTCTTAGTAAATTAACCCTGTATCCATGTTGGAACTTGGAAGCTGAACTGCCACATGTTAGTGCCACCCACTGTGACTTTTAGCTTAGTCAGCCAGCTAGCTGAATGCAACCTTTTGGCCTTAACTAGATGAAAAAAATAGTATTGTGGGATGGTCAAAATTGATTGGAAATGACTGGAAAAAAAATGTTATTGAGGTTAATAATACTGTAGGAACAAAAACAGGCCAATTTTATGTGATTTTAGCTGTTTTAATGATATTTTAAGAAAAAATCCAGATCAAAAACCAAAACCAGAAAACAAAACACAGAGGTGAGGTTTTGGCAAAACCAATCCAGATCCCCAACAGGGATAACCAGATCCAAAAGCAAAACCCGTGGGTCGGCGCACAAAAAGAAGGCGGCACTCAGAGACTTGTCAAATCAGTTTAAATAACAGTGAAAACTTTACTGCATAAATCGACATTTAGGGGACGTGCTCCCCTTCTTCAGGACAGTAAACTATCATGAATACAGTGAAATATTAAATAGGTGCACTTACCAATCGTGGAAATGCTTGTCTTCAAAAGTGGAGGTGACGTCGTGGATGTCGACAGCACTGCCATGGAAACATAATAAACAAGGCAGCGTTACTGCTAATACTTAAAAAAACACTAAAAACATAAACAACATTAATAGAGTGACTAAAAACTGTTTAAGACATGTGTACAATCATGTCACATGATAATGTGATAAAAATAAAGTGTTCAGGCATTGTGCAAATAAGAAAATATGATCCTTAATAATAAAATATCAATCCATAATATATATCTCAAATATGTATGCAACATAAAGTATTAGATTTATGTGTAAAAAATCCTTACGTGAAAAAATATTAAATTTAAAGATTATTGTATATAAAAAGACTGCACAGGCAACATGAGATCTCCTATTACAAAATACATCTGAACATCATAGAATGCAACAACTATAATGTAAAATTTAAATATAATATATATATAGCGAAAGAGCCAAGCCAGCGAGTGTTTGTCAGGGAAGTAATATGTTGGGGAGGTAGGAGGAAGTTACCAGATAAAGGACTCACACCAATCAGGAAATGGTGCAATTCCCCTGGGTGGTCACAAGGACCGTGGGAACTTGGAAGTTTTTAAAAGAAGTTACCAAAGGCAGCCCCACATGTTAGTCACACTTCCAAGGTGCTTAGTGGAACGCATGACCAGTCCTGTGTGGTTGTATAGGCTATCACTGTTGTGTGAATGGTAGTAGTTTCGACTATGTGGTATCCTGGAAACGCTTGGGTGGATTTATTCATCTGGAAACTCCTGGGGCAAGATCTTCATTCTCTGGTGTGGACTTGAACTCTATCACTGCTGTGTGAACTGTGGTAGGTTCGACTGTGTAGTATCCCGTAAACGGGACGTATACTTACTTCTGTGTGAACTGTTATAGTTTCTACTGTGTGAAACTGTGTGTTGTTTGCTATTTTGTGGACTTGTGCTGGAACTTTTTACTCTTTTTGTACTGCCTATGTCTGGACTGCTACTTGCATATTGCCTGTTCACTGTGTTTACCTCTTGCCATTGCATATTCCCTATTTTGGTGTGCCGTAAAAAATAAACCATCACTTTGCTTTAATCTGCTCGGTGTCTGGGTAATTGAGAGAACCCTGTATCCTCACATTTGGCGACAACAACAGTGGGAACATTCATACACCAGTCTTCGAGCATACTGTCATAAAATACAGCAGGGAATGGAATCAGCACCACTATGTTACCGATACCTCAAGAAGGGCCAACTGCAGGATCTCTGCCAAACAAAACAGATTGAGTTTTATGCACAGGACACCAGATAAATATTAATGGCAAAACTAGCCCAGTGGGACCAAGATCATCAAAAGGAGGAGGATGATAAGGACAACATACCGGAGCTAACTGAGAGTCAGGGAACAAGTGGGACAACTGCTTCAGGGGCAATGCCTACCATTGGAGGGGCAGATCAGTTGCTGGAGTTGCTGGCAGCATTAGGATGAAGTACAGCAGTACTGGGGGCCACCTTGGGAGCACAGACCTATACCCCTGCCCCACCAGTATTGGTAAGGCAGACAGCCAGGCTGCGATATCAGGACATCCCACCTTTTGATAAGGCCAGCTCAGATATTGATACCCATTTGCATATGTTTGGATCAGTGATGACTATGCATAGGATTGAGGCAGCAGAGTGGGCTCAATATTTGTTACCCAGTCTGAGAGGACAGTTGTTGGATGTGTGCCATGCTTTGAGTCTAGAACAGACACTGGCATATGAAGAGGTCTGTGGGGTGCTGCTTGCCAGATATGCAGTGACTGCTGAGTCGTACCATAGCAAGTTCCATTTGATGTCATGGAAAGGGGATTCGTCATTTACAGAGTTTAATAATCTGTTGTGGTGGAACTGTGATAGGTGGCTGGCTGGAAAGTGGGCAGATCGAAACCCTAACACTCCTGTGAAACAGCACACCTAGCCGATGAGTTCACAGCTAACAGGCCCCTTTGGAGAAGAGGCAACCCAGAGGAAAGGTCAGCCCCCCAACGGCCCCAAAAAGACCAGAATCTCTCCCTGGCAACCCAGCGCCCGGCCCCACTACACACCCCAACTCTGCAAATGACCAATGCAAGGCCGCGGGACCCAGCACATTCTGAGCCTTGGCAGTGCCACAACTGTCGCTAGGTAGGGCATGTTCAATGAGACTGTCTGTGGGGAAGAGAACCAGTTCTGGGTGCCTAACCAGCTGTGCCCAAGTAGATTTGTGCCTAGAAATTACATTTGTTGTGGGGAGGGGAACTGTGTTCCTGATGCGCCAGAGGCGGAGGAAGTAGCATACCAAGTGGAGGTGGTAGCAGCTATTGGGAAAGCTACCTCAGATAACATGAAGGCCCACCTACAGCCTCTTAAAGTAAATTGGCAAGAACTGCAAGGGATGAGAGACTCCAGGGCCTCCATCACCCTGGTCCAACTGGAGTTATTCCCTCCCTGCCAACTGTTGGAGAAACGGAAAATTTAATTCTCCATGGCAGGAGAGCAGATAACCGTTATACTCATGGCATGGGTACACTTGGATTGGGGCCTTGACTCAGGGGAAGTGGAGGTGGGACTTGTTATTCTCGGTACTTATCTGGGCAGTGGATTGGCTAGTTATTCTGTTGGAGCTATCACCTGGAGTCGAGCACAGTCATTGGTGACAGCACCTGAGGATGCTCTCAGGCCAGTGCTGGGGGTCTCGGTTAGATCAATGGCCACAATCCCTGACCTGTTACTGGGTAGAGATCACAGAAATGTGAATGGCTTGTCCTGTCAGCAGGAACCAGACCCAGTTCTACGCAACCCATGAAGACCCATCACCACCTCACCCAGTCAGTAGTGTTTCCTGATCACCCCTGGGAACAAGGCCTAAAAAGTGAGGGAGGAATGTGAGAACATGAGATTTGTGTTATACTGTATTCCACCAGACTCTTGTTTCTTTTATCAACAACCTCTCTGTTTTTATAAAGAGGTCCATCATGTACAGATTTGCTGTTTTAAGATCTATACGATCAGAGGAGTGTTTGAAAGTTTTCTGTGATGATGCAGTAATTGAAACACCTGTTTTAAATAGTGAATGTTCCACACAGGACCTCTTTATAAAAACAGAGAGGCTATTGTTAAAAGAAACAAGAGTCTGGTGGGATATAGTAGATCTGGAATATTATATAAAATGTAGCAAGATACCAAGAGGTTTGAGGATAAATAAGAATCCCACTTTTGGTCAATCAAATGATACATTTTTAAAAGAATGGTACAGGATTTTGGATAAGTGTGCCTTAGATTTAATGTGGCTCATTGTGTATGAAAAAAAAATATTAAAGGATATAGAAAAGGATAGTATTGAGGTCGAAGAAAAATTATTACATTCTGCCAATATGGATGAGTTTAAACAATTTTCAGAAAATATTGAAAACTAGATTAGTAAAGTTGAAAAGGAAATTGTTGACACCAAAAGTAGCAAGTTTAAAATGGATAAAGAAGATTATGACAAGGGTCAAGTACGAAATTAGCACACAATTCAAAAACAGTTTAAAAAGAATGCTCATGATTTTAAATGGCAGCAACAGATTAATGTTAGAAATAATCCCATATGGGAGGACTTCAAACAATTATTACCCATCAATAATCTGAACCAATTAATGGATAACTCCCCTTATAGATGACAGACAGTTTCTAGAAATAAATCGTGGATAGAGCCTGTTAGGGGTAGAAAGGATTTTTCCCCGATTCGTTCCAATAGATATCAAGCATTAAAGAACTTGCATGATAATGAAAGTTCACCAAGTAGTTTTTTAGACAGAGGCCAGAAAATGTTTGTTCCTGGCCGCAACAAACTATCAACAAATCAAACTGTAGAAGGAACAAGGAAAAGGTTCAGAGACATAGAGATAAAAGAGGGGGACAAAATCCCTCAAAAAAGAAGGGAGCTCAATCAAACGAACCAGAGGATTTAAATAAAATAGGTATTTTTAACCTATCTAAGGTAGGGGTGTGCACCGGCCACTTTTCGTGTTTTGTGTTTTGGTTTTGGATCTGGATCTTTCTTCGTGTTTTGGATCTGGATTGGTTTTGCCAAAACCACCCTTCCGTGTTTTGGGTTTTGTGTTTTGGATCTGTATTTTTTTGAAAAAAAGCATAAAAACAGCTAAAATCACAGAATTTGTAGGTTTTTCTGCTCCTATGCTATTATTAACCTCAATAACCTTAATTTCCACTCATTTCCAGTCTATTCTGAACACCTCACAATAGTGTTTTTATGTCCAAAAGGTTGCACCGAGGTAGCTGGATGACTATGCTAAGCGACACGAGTGGGCGGCACAAACACGTGACCCATCTAGGCGTGATACTGCAGTGGCAGACAGGATGGCAGTTTGAAAAACTAGACCCCAAACTGTACATAATGCAAAGAAAAAAAAGAGGTGCAAGATGGAATTGTCCTTGGGCCCTCCCACCCACCCTTATGTTGTATAAACAGGACATGCACACTTTAACAAACCAATCATTTCTGCACCAGGGTCTGCCACACAACTGTGGCTGAAATGATTGGTTCGTTTGGGCCCCCACAAAACAAGCTGGCAATTAATCTGTCCCTGCACAAACTGGCTGTACGGAGGCAAGATGTCATCCTCATCCTCCTCATCCACCGATTCCTCACCCTCTTCAGTGTGTACATCCTCATCCTCACAAAGTATTAACTCGTCCCCACTTGAATCCACCACCACAGGTCCCTCTGTACGTTCTGGAGGCTGGTCTCCCTGGAAGAGCTGATAATTCATTTTGATGAACATCATCTTCTCCACATTCTGTGGAAGCAACCACCTACGCCTTTCGCTGACTAGGTTCCCGGCTGCACTAAACACTCTTTCGGAGTACACACTGGAGGGGGGGCAACTCAGGTAAAATAGAGCCAGTTTGTACAGGGGCCTCCAAATTGCCTCTTTTTCCTGCCAGTACAGGTATGGACTGTCTGACATGCCTACTTGGATGCTGTCACCGATGTAATCCTCCACCATTCTGTCAATGGTGGCAGTATCATATGCAGTGACAGTAGACATGTCAGAAATTGTTGCCAGGTCCTTCAGTCCGGACCAGATGTCCAAACTTGGTCCTGCCTGCCCTGCACCACCGCCAGCGGGTTGCTTAGGATACCTAAGTTTTTTCCTGGCAGCCCCATTTGCGGGAGAAAATGAAGAAGGAGCTGTTGACATGTCACGTTCCGTTTCAGCTGACAGTGTGTTCACCAGCAGGTCTTTGCACCTCTGCAGGCTTGTGTCGTCCGGAAAGAGAGACACCACATAGGCTTTAAACCTAGGATCGAGCACGGTGGCCAAAATGTAGTGGTCTGATTTCAACAGATTGACCACCCTGGAATCCTGGCAAAGCGAATGAAGGGCTTCATCCACAAGTCCCACATGCCGAGCGGAATCGCTCCGTCTTAGCTCCTCCTTCACTTTCTCCAGCTGATTCTGCAAAAGCCTGATGAGGGGAATGACCTGACTCAAGCTGGCAGTGTCTGAACTGACTTCTCGTGTGGCAAGTTCGAAGGGCTGGAGAACCTTGCACAACACGGAAATCATTCTCCACTGCGCTTCAGTCAGGTGCATACCCCCTCCTTTGCCTATGTCATAGGTGGATGTATAGGCTTGAATGGCCTTTTGCTGCTCCTCCATCCTCTGAAGCATATAGAGGGTTGAGTTCCACCGCGTCACAACCTCTTGCTTCAGGTGATGGCGGGCCAGGTTCAAGAGTGTTTGCTGGTGCTCCAGTCTTCGGCACGCAGTCGCTGAATGGCGAAAGTGGCCTGAAATTTTTCGGGCCACCCAAAGCGTCTCCTGCACTCCCCTGCCGCTTTTCAGAAAATTCTGCACCACCAAGTTTATTGTGTGAGCAAAACATGGGACGTGCTGGAATTTGCCCAGATGTAATGCCCGCACAATATTGGTGGCGTTGTCAGATATCACAAATCTCCAGGAGAGTCTAAGTGGGGTAAGCCACTGTGCGATGATTTCCCTCAGTTTCTCTAAGAGGTTGTCGGCGGTGTGCCTCTTACTGAAACCGGTGATACACAGCATAGCCTGCCTTGGAACGAGCTGGCGTTTCTGAGATGCAGCGACTGGTGACGCTGCTGCTGTTGCTGCGTAAGGTGATACATCTACCCAGTGGGCTCTCACAGTCATATAGTCCTTAGTCTGCCCTGTTCCACTTGTCCACATGTCCGTGGTTAAGTGGACATTGGGTACAACGGCATTTTTCAGGACACTGAGGACACTTTTTCTGACGTTTCTGTACAGTCTCGGTATCGCCTGCCTAGTGAAGTGGAATCTAGATGGGATTTGAAACCAGGGACACACTACCTCCATCAATTGTCTAAATCCCACTGCACTAATGGCGGATATCGGACGCACGTCTAACACCAACATAGCAGTCAAGGCCTCAGTTATACGTTTTGATTCAGGATGACTGCTGTCGTACTTCATCCTCCTCGCTAAGGACTGTTGGAGGGTCAATTGTTTAGTAAAAGTAGTGGTGTTCCTACTTCCTCTCTGGGATGATGAACGACTCCCAGCAGCAGCAACAGCAGCAGCGGCAGCAGGAGGCGAAGCAATGCAGGATCCTCCGGAGGAATCCCGGATAAAAGAGTCAGTCATGCCAGTGACATGGCCTGCAGGACTACTTCCGATCCTGACTAAGGAGGAAATTGACGAGGAGGGAGTTGACGGTGTGGTTTGCAGGCGCTTGGATACAACAGGACAACGGGATTTAGGTGTCCCTGGACTGCTTACGGTCTTAGCCAAAGTTTCTGAACTTGGCAGTAACTTATTAAGAACGCGCTGCAGGTGCCGTATAAGGGAGGATGTTCCTAGGTGGTTAACGTCCCTACCCCTACTTATTCCACCTTTACATAAGGTACATATGGCAAGACAGTTGTTGTCCGGATTTGGATAGAAATATTGCCAGACCAAAGAGGTGGAATGTTTGGTCTTCTGCCCAGGCATGACCGTGATGGGCTTTTTCATCCCACGGACAACAACTGTCTCCCCCAGAGCCTGATTTAAACAAACCACATCACCATCAGAATCCTTCTCGCCAACTTCCTCCTCAGCGCCAGCTACACCAGTATCCTCATCCTCTTGTACTTCAACAGTGACATCTTCAATTTGCATATCAGCAAGTGGACTGTGGGTGCTCCTTTCAGCACTTGCAGGGGGCGTGCAAATGGTGGAAAGAGCCACCTCTTCCCGTCCAGTGCTGGGAAGGTCAGGCATCACAACCGCCACCACACTTGGACTCTCCTTGGGGATTTGTGATATCTTCTTAGAACGCACAGTTCTTCGCTGTGCTTTTGCCATTTTAACTCATTTGATTTTTTTAGTGGGAGGAGGGCTTCCATCGTCATGTGAATCTGAACCACTAGTCATGAACATAGGGAAAGACCTTAGCCGTTCCTTGCCACTCCGTGTCATAAATGGCATATTGGCAAGTTTACGTTTCTCTTCAGATGATTTAAATGTTTTTTTTAAGGTCATTTTCCTGAACTTTGTCATTTGGGATTGTATGTGGCTTCTACTATGACATTGGGCATCGGCCTTGGCAGACGACGTTGATGGCATGTTATTGTCTATGTCATGACTAGTGGCAGCAGCTTCAGCACTAAGAGGAAGTGGTTCTTGATCTTTCTCTATTTTATTTTTATCGGAGAAAGTTTGGTCCTCCATTATGTTATATCGATTTGATATATACGTACGGCTAAGGCGCACACAAACACAGAAAATATTTTTTTATTTCTGCTGGAGAGTAGTGCACTTTGTGGGCTACACCACCCTTTAAGAAATGAGCCAGCCGGCTCTTTATTTATGGGACACAGGCGCACGCTTGGCGCTGCTCCTTTGTTGATGCATGTGCGGCTACTGCGCACACAATTCACAAACAGAAAATATTTTTTTATTTGGTTTGGAGTGTACTTTGGGGGTTACAGCACCCTTTAACGGTCAAGCCAGCTGGCCCATTACTTATGACACAGGCGCACGCTTGTCACTACTTTGTTGATGCACGTGCGGCTACATCGCACACAATTCACAAACACAGAAAAAATATTTTGTTATTTGGTTTGGAGTGTACTTTGGGGGTTACAGCACCCTTTAATGGTCAAGCCAGCTGGCCCTTTACTTATGACACAGGCGCACGCTTGGCAATACTTTGTTGATGCACGTGCGGCTACTGCACCCACAATTCACAAACACAGAAAAAATATTTTGTTATTTGGTTTGGAGTGTACTTTGGGGGTTACAGCACCCTTTAACGGTCAAGCCAGCAGGCCCTTTACTTATGACACAGGTACACGCTTGGCACTACTTTGTTGATGCACATGCGGCTACTGCGCACACAATTCACAAACACAGAAAATATTTTTTTTTTTTGTTTGGACTGGAGTGTACATTGGGGGTTACAGCACCATTTAACGGTCAAGCCAGCTGGCCCTTTACTTATGACACAGACACACGCTTGGCACTACTTTGTTGATGCACGTGCGGCTACTGCGCACACAATTCACAAACACAGAAAATATTTTTTTCTTCGGTTTGGACTGGAGTGTACTTTGGGGGTTACAGCACCCTTTAACGGTCAAGCCAGCCGGCCCTTTACTTATGACACAGACGCACGCTTGGCACTACTTTGTTGATGCACGTGCGGCTACTGCGCACACAATTCACAAACACAGAAAATATTTTGTTATTTGGTTTGGAGTGTACTTTGGGGGTTACAGCACCCTTTAATGGTCAAGCCAGCAGGCCCTTTACTTATGACACAGGCGCACGCTTGGCACTACTTTGTTGATGCACGTGGGGCTACTGCGCACACAATTCACAAACACAGAAAAAATATTTTGTTATTTGGTTTGGAGTGTTCTTTGGGGGTTAAAGCACCCTTTAACGGTCAAGCCAGCCGGCCCTTTACTTATGACACAGGCGCACGCTTGGCACTACTTTGTTGATGCACGTGCGGCAACTGCGCACACAATTCACAAACACAGAAAATATTTTTTTTTGGTTTGGACTGGAGTGTACTTTGGGGGTTACAGCACCCTTTAACTGTCATGCCAGCCAGCCCTTTACTTATGACACAGGCGCACGCTTGGCACTACTTTGTTGATGCACGTGCGGCTACTGCGCACACAATTCACAAACACAGAAAAAATATTTTTTTAGCACTTGGGGGGAGCACCCCTGATGGACAGAGCACCCCCTGGACAACACTACAGCACACCTTTAGGACTGGGACACTGCACAGGACTTTGGAGTGGACACAGCCCCTATGGAGAACTGACTGCACAACACAGTACAGCCAGCCCCTATGGACTTTGAAGTAGTGGACACAGCCCCTATTAACAACAGCAGCACAGCACAACACAGCCAGCCCCTATGGACTTTTAAGTAGTGGACACAGCCCCTATGGACAACAGCAGCACAGCGCAGCACAGCACAGCACAGCACAACACTACTCTGCACTACACTACACTACACAGCCCAGCCAGCCCTAACTCCCACCCTCCCTCTTCACTGTCCACAGCCAAGTGAGAAAATGGCGCCGACGGGGGTACCTTATATAGGATCCAAAACCCGCGAGACCCGGAAGGCGGGATGATGACGTTTTGCCTCGATTTCAGTTCCGAGTCAGGCGGGAAAAGTCGAGCCTGACTCGGATATGCCTCGGATCGGGGGGGCTCGGGGGGGTTCAGATTTCAGAAATCCGAACCCGCTCACCCCTAATCTAAGGTAATGCTTTCAATTACCACCAGTGGTTTATTACAAAAAGGGCTTAGCTTTGCACCGACCATGGGAATTATTAATTTTCAAACATATATGGATTTAAACTTACAGTATACATACGTAAAATGACACTCAAAATACATTTTATACGGAATGAGAATTAATGTTTGGCTCCGGTTAAGATTTGGGAAGTAAACCATTGGGGAACTAATGGACTAAAAAAACGAAGTACATTTTACTCTACTGAATCACGTGGTTCTTGCTTGGATCTTTTTTCTAAATTAGTTAAAAAAGATTTAGATAAAATTACCAATACCCCTAGGATTAGGGATAACCTTACGAAAGGGGAAATATAATGATTAAAAATGTTAGTTGATAACAAAGAATTTGTTAATTAAACAGGCGGACAAGGGGGGAGGCCTTGTTATCATGGCTAGAGAGAATATCTTCAGGAGATGAATAGATATTTATCCGGTACTAAATCCTATATTGTAAAGTATCTTATGATCCAACTATCGAATATTTAATAGTTTTGAAGAGGCTACTAGATAAGGTACTCACACGTGAAAAATATAAATTTTCTATATACTTAAACTCCCAGAATTTCTACAATTTACTATCTGCCAAACATACATAAGGACCAGATATCACCTCCTGGTCACCCGATAGTTTCTGGTGTAAATTCATTAACCTCAAGAAAATTAGAATATATTGATGTATATTTGAAAAAATATGTTCCTTTATTTGATTTATATATAAAGGATTCCACGCATGTACTAAAGATACTACACAATTTTAGGTGGAATGATGAATACAAATGGGGCACAATTGATGTCCAATCGCTCTATACTTCAATTGCACATGAGAAGGGTTTGGAGTGTGTTAAAATAGTATTAGAGAGCGAACCTGACAAGTATCCCCTGTAAATTGAGTTTATGATTAATGCAATACATTTTGTGATTTTTATGAGCAGACATGCAGAGTTGCAATGGGGAAGATTTGTGCTCCTAGTGTGGCGAATCTCTTTCTTGGTGAATGCGAGAAAAACATATCTATGTTAATAATCCATTCTTAGATAAATTAATCCTTTTCAAACATTATATAGATGATTTGTTAATTGTCTGGTGTAGATCAGAATCAGAATACTTTGAGTTTGTACATTATTTAAATGTAAATTAAATTAATTTGGGTTTCACCTCTGAGTTTCAACCTGAGAAAATAGTTTTTTTAGATCTAGCAATATGTGTAAAGAATTGTCAAGGAGATGGTAAAGAGATAAATACCTCAACCCATTTTAAATCTGTTGACAGCAATAATTATCTAAAATATAAAAGTTGTCATTTTGGTCAGTGGAAGAGAAATTTCTCATTTTCCCAACTAGAAAGATTGAGACAAAATTGTTCTACCTTAGAAATTTTTGAAGATCAATCCAAAGTTTATGTTTCTTGGGAAACGTTATCCACTAGATTTAATTAATGCTGCCGTAGGCAAAGCGAAAAACCTTGAAAGATCAACATTATTGAATTATAAGATAAAAGGAGAGAAAAGTGATAAAATTAAATGCCCTTTTGTAACTCAATTATCTAGTCAGAGAGAGGATATTAGAAGAATTTTAAATAGACACTGGCATCTGATTAAAATGGATCTGATATTATCTCCGTTTTTTCCTGACAGAGCTGAACTTGTTTTTAGAAGAGCAAGAACCTTATTTTATGTGCCCCAGTCTATTGACTGTGTTGAACGACCATTTAAAACCCGTATCATTTTTTAGTAAAGCTGTAGGATTTTTTACTTGTAATTCTTATAAAGTGTGTTAATATGGCTTGAAATGTCAGAAGACTTTTGTTGGTAATGATGGCCCAAAAGAATATAAAATAAAGGGTGTAATTAACTGCAATACCACCTATGTTATTTATATGTTAATATGTAGTTGTGGTAAAAAATACATGGGGAAGACTAAGCGTCCTCTGAAAATCAGAATCTTGGAACATACTAGAAATATTAAAAATCTGATTGATAATCACAGTGTCCCACGGCATTTTAAAATATGTCAAGCAAGCAAAATACATAACCTGAGATTTCTGGGCCTGTAACACATGAAATTAGATCAAAGAGGTGGTGACAGACTTTATTTATTATCTAAATGGAAACTTTTTGGATTGTCACTCTAAATACATTGCATCCCTTGGGTTTAAATGAAGGATTTGAAATTACACCATTTTTACTCTAAGATACTGTAGCTGGATTGTTACCATTTAGTTTGTTTTTAATGAATTAATAATTTTCATGTGGTTATACGATTTGTTTATATGATGTATGTGGTTTTTAAAAGCCCTCTGATGAAGTTCTAGTGACTACTATGTGATACATCTTTTGCAGGTGAGACAAGCTGCTGGTCCCGGAGACTTGATTGATTGTGCTGCTTATATCTGCAGTGGTCTGACCGTCTCCATTGGTACATTATTTATGACGGATGTTAAAAGGAATATGTTCTCAATAAATGTTTAAGATAATACACTATGTGGCACACCCTTTTTTATCTATTTTTTAGATAACTTACCTGTTCTATGGATACGGGGATCTTTGAAAAGCGGGGAAGAATCTGGCCCAATACACAAGGCAGTGAATACGGTACCACGTGGATCAATTCATTGAATTTATTGGGCCTGAACTTATTTCAGGATTTGCTCTCCAATTGTGTTTTTTATAATATATATATATATATATATATATATATATATATATATATATATATATATATTGTATAGAAATCCAGTAGTTTGGCACTTGACTAACTGAAACCACGAGTTCTTCGGGAGCCCTCCTGTGGGTGGGATACAATGCTGGTATCTCGTAAGGAACTGTATAGATCCCAATAGAAAGAAGGTAGGCAGCACTCCAATAGTAGCTAAAAGTGAACTTGTATTAAATATGAAACATATTTACACAAATAGTGTCAAAGTTTCAAGGTCATGTTATGAAAAGTTATGCTGGGTGCAAATGTGTAAAGTTTATGCTGTGTTATTTGTGAAGAGAAACAAGTGTGCACACAGTGTAATTATTTCAAAACAAACTGAAATGTTTCTGAGGTTTGTTGTAGCAGAAACAAATTTGGCTAAAAAGCACCAAATGTGTTTCTCTGTGATTTTACTTGCACTTGTTAAGTTTGGGTGTGGAACAGACTTTTAAGCACATGCTGCTAAATGTATCTGTGTTGGTCTGTATCAGCCCATTAAAGAGACAGTGCTTTAATTATGGCTGGATATTGTAGTGACAAATGAAAAAAATGTTTTAACTGTATTGAAACACAATGTGGTACAAGTAAACCAGGGAAGTTTGTTCCTGTGTGTTTTGTGAACAAACAATTAATTTGCAAGACAGTTTAAACCCACTTTTTTGGAGTGTTGTGCCTAATACACAGTTGCCGCTAGTTTATATAGGCTTCAAACTACTGGCTTGCTGGTGCATGATAAGAGAGCCCCAATTTTGCTACTTAGTCAGAGAACAAGATGGAGAAAATCCTCCCAGACTTAACTTATCTAGCTGTGGCACAACAGGCTCAGCAATCCCAGATGCTAGCAGTTGCTGAAGCCCAGGTGGAGAGCAACACACTGCTATGGGCAGAGCTCAGTAAGCTGCAACTGGATGAATGCATGCCTGCTGTAATGCAGAAAATGACCCAATCAGATCATGTTGAGGCATTTCCATTGTCTTTTGAGAGGACAGCAACTCAGCTTAAATGGCCAATAGAGTATTAGGTTGTACAACTGGCTTCTTATTTGACAGGTGAAGCACAGTGGGCCTATGTGGATATGCACATAACCCAGGTGGCAAATTATCAACAGCTAAAGACCTCAATTCTGGTGCAAATAGGAGTAACAGGGCCTGGGAAAGCAAAGTGATTTTGTAACTGAGCCTGAATGAAACCCACCTGGACAGAATTTTGGAAATCCTTGCAGTTGACCATTGTGTGTGGAATCTAAACTGGGAACTGCAAAAATGGCTCCTGCAGAGTGATCTTCAGTCATTTGAAGAACTGACAACAGTTATTTATTGTTATTATGCTCTGAAGAAAATGGGCTGGACATCAAAAGAAAAGAGTCAGAAAAAAATAGGTGGATTGTTCGGTGGAGCAACTAGATTCCACAATCAATGTTTGTTTGACCTTATCCACTTTAATGGCAAGAGCAGTGATTTTCAACCTTTTCAACTTTAGGCACACAACAATATATTTTAAAATTGACAAGGCACACCACCTGGGGATGTGGTGTGCATGACTAATGATAACATTGGCTCCCACATAAAAATATACACACATAATGGTGTCCAAAGGAATAAAACACACTACATTGGCCTCCACAGGAATAAAACACACTACATTGGCCTCCTCATGAATAAAACGCACTACAATATAAGTGCCCTGAGCTGACCACCATGGTACACTTGTCAACCACTTGTGGCACACAGTTGTTGAAAAATGCTGGAGTAGAGCTTGACTATTCTGGGTGACCATACTGATATGACAACAGGCAGTATTGGTATTGGTGGATTTGGGTAGTGAAGTTACCCTGGTGTCCAGCACTGAGGTTCCAGAAGGACTGATGGACACACTGGCATCAGTAAAGGTCCTGTGTGTCTATGGGGCCACTGAGGAATATGACCATGTCTGTCCTCACATAACCATGAGAGGACAACAGTGCAAATTTTAGAGGCAATAGCACCAAGGTTGCCATATCCCATAATTCTTGGATATTATAGTTGACCAGATCAGTTCAGACTTGCTGGCACCTGAATTACCAGTCAGACATCCGACAACTACATGATCCTGTTGCTTACATTGTGGAACTAGAGGGAGAAACCAGAAAGCAGCAATATATGGAGCCTGGGTGCCAGGCTTTGGCTGCAATCAGAGTAGTGCTGCATTCCAGAGGACATGAGATAGTTGTCCTGGCAGGAGAAGGAAGTGAGACAACAGAGACTTTGCCAGTTGGAGAAGAAGATTGGTCTCCTGTACCCAGGACTGTGTCATTCCAAGACTTTGCTCGAGACCAATTAAATGATTGTGCATTAGAAAGTTAATTCAGATATGTGGTGAAAGTGAATGGAGTGTGGAAGGCTGAGAGGCCAGCCCGTGGGAATAATACTTTAGAGTAGAAAGGGACCTCCTATTGAGGGTGTCAGTGGTTCGTGAGAAAGTAGTTAACCAGCTCTTGGTGCCACAAGTACATGTCTCTTTAATATTAGCGGTAGTCCATACATACATTATGGGGGGACATTTATGGGAGTAAAATCCCTAGATAAAGTCCTCCAGAAGTTTTACTGGATAGGAGTCTACATGGCCATTAAGAGATACTGCTAAGCCTCCACAGTTTGTCAGCGGACCATTCCTAAACCAGATTTATGAGCTCCTCTCATACCTCATCCAATAATTCCAGGACTGTTTGAGCAGGTTGGCATGGATATAGTAGTCCCCTTATAGAAGTTGGTCTGGGGCCATCAATATGTTCTGATAATACTTGATTATGCTACACAATACCACTTAGATATATTATGTCAAATACAACAGCAAAATAGCTACTACTAGTGTACACGTGTTTTGGATCCCTAAAGACATCCTAATGGAACAGGGCACTCCCTTCATGTCAGGCTTAATGAAAGAGTTGTGTAAATTGCAAGGGGTACAGAGGCTACAGATCTCTGTCTATAACCTGCAGAGTGATGGGTTGGTTGAGTGGTTCAAAGGACTCTTAAACAAATTATTAGGTGAGGTGTGGCTCAAGAAAAAAAAAAAAAATAGGTACCTTGTTGCCCTACCTCATGTTTGCAGTACTGGAGATACCCCAGGCATCAACAGGGTATAGTCCCTTTGAACTTTTAATGGTAGACAACCCCAAGGAATTTTGAATATTCTTAAAGAAGGCTGGGAACAACAGGGACCCATGAAACCTAATGTGGTACAGTTTGTAGCTCAATTGTGTAACTGATTACAATGGGTCAGTCTATTGGTTTAAGCAACACCTGGAAGAAGCACAGGCATGGCATAAGAGGTGTTATGATACCCAAGAAACCAGACACACAATCCAGGTGACAAGGTGCTCATGCAAGAAAGTAAGTTGTATGCACATTGGTAAGGCCCTTATGAAGTTATAAAAGCTGTAGGACCTGTTAATTATCAAGTACAGCAACTTGGTAGATGGCAAATAGAACAAGTGTATCACATCAACCTGTTAAAGCTGTAGGCAGAGGAAACTCTGATGCTAATGTTGAGAGCAGTGAAAACTGAGGACTTCTTAGTTCCCATAGAGTCTTCCCTGACTTTGACTAAAAAACAGCAAGCAGTGGAGATGGTAGCTTGGAATAAGGATGTTTTTTTTACTGTACCAGGGTGTACCAAAATAATTGAGCATTACAGTATATTGTTACTCCACCAAGAGTTGTAGTTAAGCAATGGCTGTATAGAATACTGGAAGCAAGAAGGGCTGCAGTGAAGTTAGAGGTGGAGGACATGTTGCAACTTGGGGTAGTGGATGAATCCACAAGCAAGTGGAATAATCCCATAGTGCTCATGCCTAAACGCTTGGGAACCATTTACTTCTGTAATTAATTTAGAAAATTAAATAAGGTCTCTAGGGGCCTGATTCAGACCGGCTCACTAGATGAGTTTGCACGCAGCCATCAGCTGCTAATATATGCAAAAGAAAGCAGTGTTCGCACGGCAAGACATTAGTACACCTACTATGTCGTAGCATGCGGTGGCAGATCGATCGCACATGAGTCTATGATGCCCCCTGTCCCTTCACAGCACACATTATCTCCAGGAAGTGTATATAACAATCCGTAACATCGAGGACCATCAGAGGCATACGCAGTGATTGTGGTTGACCCTACCCTACCACAAGCACTGCGAGAGCTTCTGTGCTTAAATCAGCTAGGTAATGTGTACCATGATGCTGCCTTTTAATTATGCATGCCTTAAAAATGGTGTTTTGATTCTCATACATGCCAGCAATCGCAACAACACTCCCCCATTTTCAAGGACCTTCCCCTGTCACCACCCACAAATGGCACATTCTCTCAAACTAGCGAGCAGTCTGTGTGATGTGGGTGATCACTCTCTGATAGCAATGACTGGCTCATGCATGCACATTGTGATGCATACACATGCGCAGATAGCGACAAACAGTCAGCAGTGTGCGAATGCAGCCTAGCTAGCAGGTCTGAATCGGGTCCTAGGTTCAATGCCATTGCAATGCTACAGGTAGATGAACTGTTGGAGAATTTGGCCAGTTGCCAGTAGTTGACAACCTTGGATTTAGCAAAAGGGTACTATCAGATACTGCTCACTTCCTTACCCAAACCCAAAACAGCCTATTCAACACCAAAAAGGTTTTTGCAGTATAAAATGCTGCCGTTTGGCCTGCATGTAGCACCAGCCACATTCCAACGGGCAATGGACAGATTACTTAAACTCCACAGAGAATATGCCACCACTTACCTCGACGACATAATTATATCTAGTCAAGACTAGGAATTAGGGATGAGTGGGTTCGGATTTCTGAAATCCAAACCCCCCGAGTCCCCCCGATCTGAGTCGTATCCAAGTCAGGCTCGACTTTTCCCACCTGACTCAGAACTGAAATCAAAGAATCATCATCCCGCCTTCCGGATCTCGTGGGTTTTGGATCCTATAAAAGGTCCCCGCATTGGCACCATTTCTCACTCTGGCTGTGGACAGTGAAGAGGGAGGGTGGGAGCTAGGGCTGGCTGGGCTGTGTTGTGCTGCTGTCATAGGGGCTGGCTGGGCTGTGTTGTGCAGTCAGTTGTCCATAGGGGCTGTGTCCACTCTAAAGTCTATAGGGGCTGGTTGGACTGTGTTGTGCAGTGTCCCATAAAGGCTGTAGTCCTAGAGGGGTGCTGTAGTGTTGTCCAGGGGGTGATCTGAGCAACAGGGGTGCTCCCCCAAAGTGCACTCCAAAAAAAATTATTTTTTCTCTTTCTGAATTGTGTGCACAGTAGCTGCATGTGCATCAACAAAGTATGGCCAAGCATGCACCTGTGTCATAAATCAAGGGCCGGCTGGATTGTCCGTTAAAAGGTGCTGTAACCCCCAAAGTGCACTCCAAAAAAAATGATTATTATTTTTTTTTTTGTGAACTGTGTGCGCAGTAGCCGCACGTGCATCAACAAAATAGAGCCAAGCGTGCGCCTGTGTCTTAAGTAAAGGGCCGGCTGGCTTGTCTGTTAAAGAGTAGTATAACCCCCAAAGTGCACTCCAAACAAAATTAAAAAATATTTTCTGTTTGTGAATTGTGTGCACTGTGGCTGCAAGTGCATCAACAAATGAGCAGCTTCAAGCGTTCGCCTGTGTCCCATAAGTAAAGGGCCGGCTGGCTTGTCCGTTAAAGAGTGCTGTAACACCCAAAGTGCACTCCAAGAAAAAATGTATATATTTTTTTGTGTTTGTGAATTGTGTGCACAGTAGCCGCACATGCATCAACAAAGTAGCGTCAAGCGGGCGCCTGTGTCATAAGTAAAGGGCCGGCTGGCTCAACTGTGAAAGGGTGCTGTAACCCCAAAAGTGCACTCCAAACAAAAAAATATATTTTTTCTGTGTTTGTGAATAGTGTGCACTGTGGCAGCACGTGCATCAACAAAGGAGCAGCGCCAAGCGTGCGCCTGTGTCCCATAAGTAAAGGGCCGGCTGGCTCATCTCTTGAAGGGTGGTGTAAGCCACCAAAGTGCACTCCAACAAAAATAAAAAAAATATTTTCTGTGTTTATGAATTGTGTGCGCTGTAGCCGCACGTCCATCAACAAAGGAGCAGCGCCTAGCGTGCGCCTGTGTCCCATAAGTAAAGGGCCGGCTGGCTCTTCTCTTAAACGGTTGTGTAACACCCAAAGTGCACTTCAACAAAAATAAAAAATTATTTTCTGTGTATGTGAATGCTGTGCGCGGTAGCCGCACATGCATCAACAAAGTAGCGCCAAGGATGCGCCTGTATCATAAGTAAAGGGCCGGTTGGCTCATCCATTAAAGGGTGCTGTAACCATCAAACTGCGCTCCAAAAAATATTTTTTTTCTGTGTTTGTGAATTGTGTGCACTGTACGCGCATCCTCAAAGCAGCAGTGCCAAGCGTGCGTCTGTCTGTTAAAGGGTGGTGTAACCCCCAAAGTGCACTCCAACAAAAATAAAACATTTTCTTCTGTGTTTGTGAATTGTCTGCACTGTACGTGCATCCTCAAAACAGCAGCGCCAAGCGTGCATCTGTCTGTTAAAGGGTGGTGTAACCCCCAAAGTGCGCTCCACAAAAAATATAAAATTCTTCTTTTTTTTCTGTCTTTGTGGGCGAAATGTGTGCACAATAGCTGCACGTGCATCAACAAAGGAGCAACGCCAAGCGTGCGCCTGTGTCCCATAAGTTTGTTAAAGGGTGGTGTAACTTGTGTACACTGTAGGCGCACGTGCATCAACACAGTAGCAGCGCCAAGTGTGCGTCTGTGTCATAAGTCAAGGGCCGGTTTGGACATCTTGTCCGGACTGAAGAACGTGCCAACAATTTCTGACATGTCTAATGTCACTGCATTGGATACTGTCACCACTGACAGAATGGTGGAGGATTACATTGGTGACAGCATCCAAGTAGGGATGTCAGACAGTCCGTACCTGTACTCGCAGGAAAAAGAGGCAATGTGGAGGCCCCTATACAAACTGGCTCTATTTTACCTGAGTTGCCCGCCCCTTCAGTGTGTCTTCTGAAAGAGTGTTTAGTGCAGCCGGGAACCTTGTCAGCGAAAGGCATAGGAGGTTGCTTCCACAAAATGTGGAGAAGATGATGTTCATAAAAATTAATTATCAACTCTTCCAGGGAGACCAGCTGCCAGAACGAACAGAGGGACCTGTGGTGGTGGATTCCAGTGGGGACGAATTAATACTCTGTGAGGATGAGGATGTACACAACACTGAAGAGGGTGAAGAATCAGTGGATGAGGAGGATGAGGATGACATCTTGCCTCCGTAGAGCCAGTTTGTGCAGGGACAGATTAATTGCCAGCTTGATTTGTGGGGGCACAAACGAACCAATCATTTCAGCCACAGTCATGTGGCAGACCCTGGCGCTGAAATGATTGGTTTGTTAAAGTGTGCATGTCCTGTTTATACAACACAAAGGTGGGTGGGAGGGCCCAAGGACAAATCTAAGCTTAAGCCTAAGCTTAATCAGGCTGGCCGGCTTGTGAGATCAGGACAATGCATCATTTGATGCAGTCCCTGGGTTTACAACTCCAAGAAAATGGGGCAGACATTCCCCTGTTTCTGGGAATGGCGGCTGGCCCCACCCCCACTTCACCCTTTAAATGCCTCTGCCTGTCAATAAGGAAAAGAAGGGTTTCCATGTGACTACGTAGGACTCTTTCTGCACACTCACAGAATGGGTTCTGCATAAGCGCAGATTCCCGATAATTGGTAATCTGCAATCAGCAGTGCATTGCTGAATCAGGCCCAATGTCCCTCAAATAATTGCTCTGGCTGAATTTATAAACTTATATTGTACCCCACGTAATATTATTCAGATCAACAAGAACCCAAGGATCCCAATGTACTGTTGATATGGGTACCAAAATAGCAGCACTTGTAAAAATCTATAAAACTCAAATATCCACAAACAGTAGTTGTTATTAATTTAGTTGGGAGACCTATATATTCACAATTCCTCCTTCCATGGTCTATGCCCATTCAGTGAATCAATGGAGGTTTATACTGTATGTCTCCTCCAACTAGTGTATGTAGGGAGAATGCATATAAGGAATACAATGTATATACTGCTCCACTCAGAAAAATTTAAAGCACATCTAGTACAAATATAAAATTATGGCAATAAGTCTAAACTACTCTGCTCAAGTATATATAATCAATAGATATCACAGGATAGTGCAAGCATCTGTAGCTGAAAAGATAGGGTGTCTCCAGAAAAAATAATCCTACCTAGGTGGGGATAAATGTGTTGTCATAAATCACTGCTATAATAAAGTTGCCTAGGGGTCTATTCACATACATGCCTACCCACCCAGAATTTGCAGGAGGTTCCCGGTTTTTCGGGTAACCCCCCGCACCTCCAGAAGGGTAGGCACTTCTCCCGCATTCTGCCCACTTCCTAGTGAAGTGGGAAGAATGGGGAGAATTTCCGCAGCGATAGTGGGTCCCCGTATAGGGGACGGGGCTTAATGACAAACATCTAAAAAGAATAGTGTCATCTAGCCCCTCCCTCTATTTAAATTTGTGCCAATTGTGACAATTTACCACAAAGGGGGCAGAGCTTAATGATGCACACTGTCAGGCCCCGCCTTCATCACAATCCACTTGCTTCTTCTCCCTGGGCATCTCCCAGGGAGGAGAAAAAAAGGTTGGCAAGTATGCCTATTCATCATTACATAATTATCACTAGTGCTTCCCTAACAAATGTATCACTTACAAAAAGCTGATCTGTTTGCAGAGTCAGATTTTCATAAAAGTGATACTTTCCCCCCTTACCACTGAGGTATCCATAAGGATTACCTCACTGCATGTCTCTCCCTCCCACCTCCCCTGCTGTTAGCATCCATCCCAGCTCCCATTCCCCCCCACAGCCACTGGTGTCTCAACCCCTCCTTCCCCTGCGACCACCAGTGTCCGTCCTGGCCCACACCGACCACTGCTGTTGGTGTGTTGTACTCACAGCACATCCCCCACTGCTAGAGTCTGTCCAGCCCCTCTACCTACTCCCCCATGGCCACTGGTGTTTCCTCCCACCAAGGTTGCCTGATCTGGCCTCCAAACTCCCCGTGCCCCTGCAGGTGTCCATTCTGGACCCAAAATTCTCCTGCAGCATCGCAGATGTCTGATCAGCATCTAAATAATCTAAATAATGACAAGGGATGATCTGGATATTGTGGCTATTCTAGAGTCAAGCTGCAAGAAAAATCATGACTGGGACATAGCTATACCAGGATATACTTTATTTAGGACAGAATGGGAAGAATAGGTGGAGGATCAGCAATGTACATCAAGGAAAGCATAAATACTATGATAATACGTAGTATTGAAGACAAAAACGAGTCCCTTTGGGTGACTATAGAAATAGGGGAGAAAGTGATTCTTCGTATTGGGGAGATCTACAGACCTTGCATAGGCAAATGAAGAAGAAAATTCCCTTCGTGGGGCACTCATTTATAATAAATCTTATGATATGATAGAAATTGTAACAAAACTTAACTTTTATTAGATACCTGCTGCAAAATATTTTGTGTTATATAGGATATATATCACAGTAGGTGCCTGTAGGCAAAAAATGAATAATGAAGATAATAAAATGATGGGCGAAAATATACACAAAAGAAGTATTGACCTTAAAATAATAGGGTACTTCTTATGGTTCCAGACACAAGATAATAACTCAGAAATATCAGAGGAAGAACTCAGCGAGAAAAAAATATGTTGACGAAACCATGGACAATAGCTGGAATATTCAAATTATTTCTAATATGTACAACACATGTAATATAGCCTCTTGGGGTCCATAATATATTACCATCAATTATCACAGTGATAATGAAAACATACCCAAGGGTGAATTCCTAAGACTCCGGATAAATTATTCTGATAATATGATTTATCAGACTAAAAGTTTGGATTTGATGAAATGGCTAAAGGAGAGAAGGTACAGTGGCAGAATCATCAAGAATGCCCATAACTTTGCATCTCAAACCAAACGGGAATGTTTGGTCTATGCAGGGTCTAAAGCTGTGGAGAGCACGGTGAAGAAGTCCAATAATAACAATAAAATTAGATTTGTTGGTAATTTTTGTAGTTCTTGGAAAGAGATAAAAGACTCAATTCAAAAATATTGGCACATTCTTTTGTCGGACTCAGATCTTGAAGCCAATTTGGATAAAACAGTGTCTTTGAGTTGGAGACGTTCGATGAATTTAAAAGATAATTTGGTAAGGAGTCACTATACTAAGCATCCCCTGAAAAAATTAGCAACGATAGGGACACACCCATGTGTAAATTGCAAGATATGTGAACATATTATTAACATCAAAACAATCAAGGATACATTTGGAGATGAAATACAATTAAAACACTTTGTCAACTGTCGCAGCAAAAATGTGATTTACTGTATCATGTGCTCTTGTGGAATGAAATACGTGGGGATCACATCACGTATGCTGAAACAACGCATACTTGTACACATGGGCAATATCTGACATGCCGAATCCGATAGGATGAAGATGAAACAGTTAACGACGGTTGCGCAACATTTCTTTCATAAACATGGTGGTTTAGTTAAAGATCTCAAAGTGTTTGTCTTGGAAGCTGTGCACTTAGGTATCAGAGGTGGAGACGTCATGAAAGAACTTTAAAAAAAAGAAAGTAACTGGACATTTAGATTGGGTAGTATTTCCCCCAATGGGATGATTGAGAACATTAATTTCAGTGCTTTTTAATGGACTCTCATGTGATTCTTATCTTCAAGGTTAATTCCACTGATATCATAATCTAATTTTATACAATTTTTACAGATGCACTATTATTCATTGATTATCACATTCACTTTAAATCTCTAACACACATATAATATCATATTATATGTTCTTTTTTTATATATATATATTTTTTCATATATATATTTTTATCAATAATAAATTAAAATTATTTTAACTTTTAACTTTTCACTATTTTATCACAATTCATGACACTTTACACAATTATATTTATGAGTAGTTTCACAATAGACATTGGTTTCATATGATTTTGATTCTCCTAAATATGTATCTTCTGTTCTTTATAAGTAATTACTATTTATCATTTCACTAATTTATCATTAAATTATATATTTTTCTGTCATGGATTTTTTTAGTAATATATTTGATATTTTTATCATAAAAATTAATTACATTCATGCTGGCTTTCTATTTATTCTGTGACTGGACATTTTGGTTGTCTATCAAGTAATATTAATTGTTTGCAGGTAGCAACCAATATAATATTATTACATGTCTAACAACATGCTTATTATTCCTAACATATATGCACACTGATAAGAGCTACTTTTATCATGACTTTTGGTAAAAGTGATGAAGCTATTTCTATGCTGTTTTACTTTACTGCGTTCTTTTTATTATAGGATTGGTTAATAGAGCTGCCAATCAATTAGCATTTACCAGTAGTGAGCTGCAACTAACATTATGCCCTGAATGGCTTAATAGTATGTCAATCACTCTAAATTGAATGCTCACTGGTTGAAGACACCCTTTAGCAGGACTCTGTCCATGGACTCTGACCATGGAAACATGGTGTCTCGTTGTGAGCAAGCCTTATTCGGTGAAACGCGGGTCAACCCCTACACTTTCTATCTGGGACACGATCAGCTGACCACGCACACGTGCCTCACATCATTGCTGACTCCTTGTACTATACGGAGCTTCAGACAGGACGGCTGTTTGTTTAGCACATTGCGGGTTCATTAGAATCCAGTAGACAAACAGCTGATAAGTAGCTGAATCGGGACTCCCAACTCTGTTTTCCAGACGCTCAGTAGCAGGCAGGTTTCTGCACAGGTATCTTATTTACTTTTTCTATTTCTGGTGGCGATTTGACTGATCTGGGTGGATTTAACTCCTGCAATACCAGAGGCACCAGGGGCTATCTAACTCCAGTTACTTAGATACTTAACAACCCACCACTACACTTTACTTTCTGTAGGCATTAGCCCCCACTCTCTCATCACCTGTCCAATGCTTGAGAGTAAGTATAACAGGTGAAAGTAGAAGTGGGAAGCACCTATATGCCTTACTATTACTCATTCCTAATTTATAAATCCTGTGTTTCAGTTAGAAATTAAGAACCTGTTGTAATGTTGATTGATTCTGTTCACAGAAGTTAATACATATTTATGTCGTTTATCAGAGGGAACTCCTTGCAATATAAATTTATTAATATGGACAGTAGTATAGCTTTTTCCTTATGGTAGCTATTACATGAAGGAAGATGTGCCACACTGTTAATTAATTACTATTTTTATTTTTTATTGTCCTTCTTTGCTGCCAATACCAGGATTACGTGTAATAATATAAAGGGAGATGTGTAATATCATTGATTTATCACCACTCCTAATGATTAAGATTATTGTTCTCCTTTGCTGCTGATATTAGGGTCATGTGCAATATTGGTCTATATTTAATAATTGTTGTTTTCCTTTGCTGCTTATACCAGGGATACGTGCAATATAAAGGGAAATATGCAATATAATTAATTTATTACCATTCCTATTTATTAGGATTATTGTCCTCCTTTGCTGCTGATACCACAGTTATGTGCAATATTGGTCTATAATTAGATCTTATCAAATCTTTCTCATTACCTTATTTTTAGGATACGTGCAATACTACTGTGATAGGCAATGATATATGTGCACTGATAATGTTTGTACAATACCATTAACTGATTATTACTCAGTCTTATTTAGTACAACTGCCTTCCTTTGCTGTTAACATAGGGATATATGCAATATTGATTTATAATCAAACCTTTTTTACCACCTCATTCTAGGGATATATGTAATATCACTGTGATAATTGATGGTGATATATTATGGACCCCAAGAGGCTATATTACATGTGATGTACATATTAGAAATAATTTGAATGTTCCAGCTATTGCCCATGGTTTTATCAACATATTATTTCTCACTGAGTTCTTCCTCTGATATTTCTGAATTATTATCTTGTGTCTGGAACCATAAGAAGTAACCTATTATTTTAAGGTCAATACTTCTTTTGTGTATATTTTCGCCCATCATTTTATTATCTTCATTATTCATTTTTTGCCTATAGGCAACTATTGTGATATATATATATCATATATATCACAAAATATTTTATAGCAGATATCTAATAAAAGTTAAGTTTTGTTACAATTTCTATCATATCATAAGATTTATTATAAAAGAGTGCCCCACAAAGGGAATTTTCTTCTTCATTTGCCTATGCAATATTGTATATTCTCCTAATATATTTATTCCCGGGAGTACTACCAACACCATCATATTGTAATTGGAGGTCCCTCCAATAAATTATTTATATTGTTGGTTCAAGTCATACATACCTCATATTATTTTTTTATTTAAATGAATCCTGTGCATTAATCTTTTCCAAGATTCCCTTTTCCCTTATTCTTCGAACGTGATTCAGGAAGAGGAACTGGACAATAAACTACTACAGGACATCACTAAAATGGCATTAAAAGGAGAGGTTATAATCATGGGAGATTTTAATCTATCCGATATAAACTGGGATGTGTCATACTTCCACTAGAAGTATGGACATCTTGAATTCATTGCAGGGAGCCTCCCTCCAGCAATTGGTGAGGAAGCCCACTTGGAAAGATGCAATATTAGACTTAATACTTACAAATGGAGACAGAATATCTGATTTAAAAGTGGATGAAAACCTGGGATCCAGTGATCATCAAGCAGTATGGTTCAGAATAAAGACAGATACTGACTCGCCCCATACAAAAACAAAGGTGTTAGATTTTAGTAAGGCTGATTTTGCAGGGATGGGAAGATGTTTAAGCGAATCTTTGGCAGAGTGGAGGAACTTGAAAGGCGTGCAGGTGAGGTGGGAAAATGTAAAAAGTGCAATATTAAAGGCAACAGACCTTTGTATCAAAAGGGTTAGGAAAATCACAAGGATAAGGAAGCCAGTGTAGTTTGGGAAAGAGGTAGCAAGTATTGTGAAAGCAAAAAAGTTGGCCTTTAGGAAATACAAGTTGACGCAAAATAATGAAGACAAAGAGGAGTATCTTGTAAAGCAGAAGGAGGCTAAGAAAGTAATCAGATGTGCAAAAGCAAAAGCTGAGGAGAAGATGGCACAGTCAGTGGGTAAAGGGGGCAAAACTTTTTGTAAGTATATAAGCGAAAGGAGAAAAACAAAAGGTAGAATAAAAAGACTAAAGACAGAAAGAGGGAGTCTTGTTGAGGGAGACAATGTAATAGCTGATCATCTTAATAATTATTTTTGTTCAGTATTCATTACTGAGAGAGAGGGAAAGGGGCCACAGTTAAGTTGCAGGTGTAATCAGAAGAATGAGGTAGGAACAAGCACATTTACAGAGGAGAAGATCCTATCAAAACTCTCAAAATTGAAAGTGGATAAATCAATGGGGCAAGATGGGATACATCCAAGGATACTAAAAGAGCTTAAAGGGGTGCTGGTAACACCATTAACATAATTATTCAATCAGTCACTAGCTACTGGAGTAATTCCAGAGGACTGGAAAAGAGCAAATGTTGTCCCACTGCGCAAAAGTGGAAGCATGGAAGAGGCAAGCAACTACCGACCAGTGAGTCTAACATCAGTAGTAGGGAAATTGATGGAAACACTCTTAAAAGAAAGAGTCGTAGATCATCTCAAATCCAACAATTTGCAGGATCCCAAACATGCTAAACAAATCTTGTTGACTTTTTTGACTGGGTGACGAAGGAAATAGATAAAGGGGGGCCATTGATATAGCTTATCTAGACTTTAGTAAGGATTTTGACACTGTTCCACATAACAGACTGTTAAATAAACTGGAAAGCATGGGATTAGATACAAAAATAGTTGAATGGATAAGATCATGGCTGCATGATAGGAAACAGAGAGTTGTAGTAAATGGAGTGCAGTCTCAAGAGGGAAATGTTACCAGTGGAGTACCTCAGGGATCTGTACTTGGACCAGTGTTTTTTAATATCTTTATTTGTGACATTGCAAATGGTATTGAAGGGAAACTATGCCTTTTTGCAGATGACACAAAGGTATGTAACAGGGTAGACACACCAGGAGGGGTAAAACAAATGATTGATGATCCAGGTAGACTAGTGGAATGGTCAAGAACGTGGTAACTACAGTTTAATGCCAAAAAATGCAAGATCATGCACTTGGGTCTCAAAAATCCAAAGGCTAAATATAGTATTAATGGCACTATACTAGAAAGTACTGAAGAGGAAATGGATCTAGGAGTCAATATTTCAGGTGACTTAAAGGCAAGCAAACATTGTAACAAAGCAATGAGAAATGCAAGTCAGATGCTTGGTTGCATAGGGAGAGGAATCAGTAGCAGAAAAAAAGAAGGATATTAATAGATTAGAGACTGTATAAAGAAGGGCAACTAAAATGGTGCAAGGTCTACACCACAAAACTTACCAGGAAAGACTAAAAGATCTTAATATGCATAGTTTGGAGCAGAGAGGGGATAGGGGGGACATGATAGAAACATTCAAATATATAAAGGGTTTAACAAGGTAAAAGAAGGAGACATTCTTCAAAGAAAGAGAAGTATTAGAACAAGAGGACATGTTCTAAAACTGGAGGGTGGTAGGTTCAGGGGAAATTCGAGGAAAAATTACTTCACAGAAAGGGTAGTGGACAAGTGGAATAGCCTCCCATCAGAGGTGGTAGAGGCTAAGACTGTAGAGCAATTTAAACATGCATGGGATAGACATAAGGATATCTTTCAGAAGAAGTAAGGATCAATAAGGGTTAATGTAATAATATGTTTAAAAATGGGCAGACTAGATGGGCCAAGTGGTTCTTATCTGCTGTCAAATTCTATGTTTCTATGTTTCTAAACCCAGTCCCTTACACCACTTCCTCTTATCTGTGAGCCTTCTGCCAATGGTGCCCCAGAGCACTCAGCTGTCTGTAGTACCCCGGATCTCTCAGTTCTGGGGCTCTGCAGTGCAGACAGAGCAGGAGGGATTTTAATAGATCCCACTACTGGCTGCAGTAGCTCGGCTGCCATGTAAATCCTCACAGGCTGCTGTTTACATGGCAGCCTGTGAAGATTATCAGGGGCTGTATGCCATCTCAGGGTGGTGTACAATTTTTCAGTCAAGCTCTGAAAAAAAGCATTTTGGAACTTGATATATTTCATAATTTCTGCACCCCTGTGTTACAAGAATGATAAATGGGGCTGAACTAAATGTATACAAAATTAGGAGAAAATTTTATTTTACACCAGCTTTTGTATAAATTAAGTGATGAGAAAAAGACCCCTTGGTCCCCTTGTACATTTGTAAGAAAATTGTGCTTAAAAAAAGCATGCATAAATTGCTGTAGAATACCTCCAATTATATGTAGAATATATATGCGGCCTACTCAATATAATGGAACCATTTCACTTGATATAGCACAACTAAACTTAATCTGCGGGGATACAAATCTTATGTATCAGCATAGAATGAGTATAATATAAAAAATGTGATTCTTCTTCAAGTAGGGATAAATATATTAACATAAGTCACCCACAGTAATTTATTTGCCAAATCCCTTATATATTTCTAAACTTTATACTCAAATAAAGTTTACATAGCTTTAAAGATCACATAAACATACATAGATGAGGGGCCAAATGTAATAGGGTGTCTGTTTTGGAAAATTGTGAGTTTGGTGCTAAACTCGCAATTTTTCACAACTCTCCAATGTAATAGGGTGTCTGTTCACTAAAACTCGTATTTTTCAGAGTTACTAAAACTCTCCATTCTCAAACTCGCATCCAGATGTTATCACATTGAAAACAATCAACTCGCCCAATGTAATAGGGTGTCTGTTTCAGACTCGCAAAAAAAAGATTACCAAAAGTGATTACCAATGAGTGTGCATGTATGTTTTATTAAAATTTTACATTCACAGTGTATGTTTGTTTATTTACGTATTTCTTTAGTTGTGGAACTATAAGTGCCAGCGGGCCCATAATGCCCCACATGCTGGTATTTGTGGTTCTCCAAATATCAGCATGCAGGGGAGGCTTGCTGGTACTTGTGCTTCTACAACTAAAGACAATATGGAAACTTTATTTTTACTCTTTACACTAACACTATCAACCCGGCACCCACGGGCATAGGGAGCCGGAGATAGCCCCGGGCTATCAGTATAGGCCTGGGGTACCCTGGAGAGGGGTATCCCTTTATTGGGGGGGTACCCAACTCCCCAGGGATCCCCGGCCTGGACTGACTAGTGGTCAGGGATAATGCTTTGGCCGGGGAAACCGGTGAAAGGTTTTCCCTGGCTGTGGCATTATCCCCCCGCTAGAAACAGTTCGGTGCTGGTTCTGGAATTTTCAGGAGACCCCTACTTGTTTTGTCCCCTGATTTTCCAGAACCAGGACCAGCTCAACAAAGCCTTGCGCTGGTTCTTAATATACAGGGGCCCCCTATGCATTTTTGGCCCCTGTATTTTTAGAACCAGAACAGGCTTTATAAAGCCCGGGGCTGGTTATGCTTTTGGGGAGGGGGTGCACATTTTTTTTTTAAACACACACAGAAGCCATCACGGATCTCGCTGATCTGTGATGGCTTCTCTAAAACTCGCACCTTTTAATGCTACGCATTAAAAGGTGTCAGTTTACATAGTCCTAAACTCGCCTAAACTCGCAAATGCAGTAGCCTCGAGCTGAAAAGTTCGCAGGCTATTGAAATTGCGAGTTTCAGTACAAACTCGCACTTTTTAAAAGTGCGAGAAAGTGCGAGTTTGTACTGTTACTAAAACTGACACCCTATTACATTTGGCCCGATATCTTTAAATATGTCAATATAATGAGACAGTCATAATTGATATAGCATAAAATACATTTTAGTCATGAGGTGCAGATAATCAGAACCTACTATAAGTCACACTAACATATAAAGGAGATAACTGCACACACTATTAATATAATGAGACAGGTAAATTTACTAAAGTGAGAGTTTTTATGGGCGCCACGATCCCAAATGGATGTAAATGCAGAAAATGATTATAAAAATGTATTCACAAATAAATCACATAAATGAAAGTACAATCTAAATACTTCCCAAAAAAATGTATAATGAAGGACAAGTGTTCCAAGAACTCCAAAGTCTCTCACCCTCTGATGTAGTTGCGATGGGCTTATGCACAAGCAATGCAGGTCCCAGGTGAAGCACCTCGACACCACTGCAATGAGCTTAGATGAAACGGTGAGGATGCAGGCTTCAAATATCGTCCTCTCTGAATAAGATCATGCCGTCCAAACAATGCATTTCGGAGTAATGCATTTCAGAGCTATCTACAATTCTGACTTGTTCTTAGTGACCTATTTTTATAATATGTTTTTATAGTATATTATAATATGACATATATACATTTACAAGTATTAACATTTGAATATTTTATAAAAAATTTTCATGTATCTTGCATGTACCTTATGGAAATTATGGAGAGTTCCCTACTTTCGGTAATAGGGATGGATCTGGCTGGAATACAAAGTACAGTCTAGCAAATGGTTAATGGAGGTAGGGGAAACATGCTGAAAAATAGTCTCAGAGCCTAAACACACAGTGCCGTTAGGTTCATAGAGCTCCGGGAGGTGAAGCGGAAGTATTCAACAAAATGGCCACCAGTTGGAAAACAACCAGAAGTGAGCGAATGGAATGCATGTGTCTCTCCCATGTGGAGCGCTACCGGAATATGACAAATGTAATGCAATCGTGTCTTCCGGCGGACGGAACTCGGAATTTGGAGGGAGGTTATTGCTTTGACTGCCTTATGTAGGGGTATAAATAGCCTGGAGTTACACAGTCATGCCATCCAAGCCTGAGGAAGGAGCATAGCTCCAAAATGCGTTATGTGGATGGCATGATCTTATTCAGAGAGGATGATATTTGAAGCCTGCATCCTCATAGTTTAATCTAAGCTCATTGCGGTGGTGCTGAGGTGCTTCACCAGGGGCCTGCATTGCTTGTGCATAAGCCCATTGCAATTACATCAGAGTGTGAGAGACTTTGGAGTTCCTGGAACACTTGTCTTCCATTATTTACACATTATACATTTTTTTGGGAAGTATTTGGATTGTACTTTTATTTATGTGATATGTTTAAGTGATTTATTTGTGAATACATTTTTATAATCATTCTATTTACATTTACATCTATTTGGAATCATGGCACCCACATAGACATATAATCATTTATTTATTAATTTAAAATCTCATCTTCTAAAAACTTTCACTTTAGTAAATTTACCCCATTAAACTTGAAATAGCATAAGCACATATCATGTATACTTATACAGATTATGTTATGGATAATTTCTCTCACATTGGTCATAGTAATTGATATACTACATATTAAGCCACGTGCACACTAGGCAATAAGTACAACGATATGAACAATAACAATATTGTTATCATTCATCACGTTCATTATCATCCAGTGTGTATGCAGTAAATGATTAACGATGCGGGCTTCCGCAGGTCGTTGAAGACATTTTTTGATGTCCTTGCATGCATACCAATTTGCCCAATGTCCTTGATAATATTGGGCATATCGTTCAGTGTGTACATGACAAACGATCAATGATACTGACGTCTTTTGCCACTCCCATTTTTTCATCTTCAGCGGAGCTGACTGTGAGGAGCACGTGATCAGTACTTTTAAAAGCGGTAAGTAATTTAAACACTGACCACCAATGTGCCCACTACCCACCATTGTAGCACTGTCCACCAATGATCCCACTGTCAACCAATTTATATAGGATGACATTTGACCGCTGGCCACCAATGTAATAAGAACTGGCCACCAATATATATACAGTAGAATGTATATCACTGGCCCTTAATGTTTAGCACTGTCCAATAATGTATATAGGAGGATGTTATTTTAACCCTGACCCTTTTGCACTGTCCACCTATGTAAAGCACTGTCCTTCAATGTGTATATGATGTAATTATATCACTATTCAACAATGTAAATCACTGACCACATAAGTAAATCACTGTCCAATAGTTAATATAGGATATTATTTTATCACTGTCTGCTAATGTAAATTACTGGCCACCTATGACAAGCACTGACCTCCAATGCATAAAGGGTAGCACTTTAACCCTTACCCCTTTTCACTGTCCACCTACAATATGTAAGGCACTGTCCCAAAATGTTAAAAGGGTGTTATTTTATCACTGTCCACCAATGTAAAACACTAGAAACTTATGTAAAGCACTGTCCTCCAATGTATATAAGGTGACATTTCAACCCTGAGCCCTGTGCACTGTTCACCTACAGTATGTAAAGCACTGTCCCACAATGTATATAGTAGGGATGTGCGCCAGACAATTTTGCTGGATTTGGATCTTGATTTGGCTCTGATTCATCGTCCGGGTTTTAATTTGGATTTGCCAAACCTGCGGTGACTGGCTTTGGATTTGGATATTTTACAAAAAATTACAAAAATAGCTAAAGTCACATCATTTGGGCATTTCATTTGTTCCTAGAGTATTATTAACCTCAATATATACATAAATTTCCAGTCATTTACAGTCAATTTAGACCACCTCATAATATTGTTTTCACCGTTATTGGCCAAAGGCTGCAGTGAGCTCACTGGTTACTAATCAAAAGAGCAGTGGCGCAGCAGCACAGACACCACAGTTTAAAGCACTTCTATGAAACATTGCCATACAGCAGTGGCAGAAATGAAAGGTAGTGAAAGATGGAATTGTCTTTGGGCCCTCCCACCCACCCTTATGTTGGATATTAAAAATGACATGCACACTTTAACAAACCAAGCACTTCAGCAACTGGGACTGCCACTTTTGTGGCTGAAGTGCTTGGTATGTTTGGCCCCCCATGTTTGGCCCCCCACAAAACAAGCTACCAATCAGCTTAAGGCAACAGCTCTACAGTGGCAAGATGTCAACATCATTGCTGACCTCACCCTCATCAGTGTGTAAATCATCTTCACACAAAATTAATTAATCCCTGTTAGAATCCACCATTACAGAAGACTCTGTACTGTGATGTAATTGAAGGGAAAAGTCTTCCTCATTGAATTTCCATTTAATTTTGATGAACATCATCTTTTCCACATTTTAAGGAAGTAGCCTCCAACGCCTTTCCCTCACAAGGTTCCCAGCTGTGCTGAAAACGCTCTCTGAGTACACATTGGAGGGTGGGCAGCTTAACTAATGCAAAGACAGTTCATTTTGTAGGCCAATAATTAGGTTCTTTTCAACATCCTGGTACAGCCGAGGAATGGCTTTTCGGGTAAAATGAAACCGGGATGGTGTTTGGAACCGGGGACACAGGACCTCAAGTAACGTTGTAAAACCCACTGCATTAATTGTGGATATTGGAGGCAGATCTAATACCAGCATAGCTGTCTTGGCGTCAGTGATCCACTATGAGACTGGGTGAGAGCTGTCATACTTGCTTCCCCTTGCAAGAGATTATTTAACAGTCAATTGTTTTGTTAAATTACTACTAATAGTCTTCTTGGTCCACTTTTGGGATGAAGATCCACCCCCAGCAACAGCAGCAGGCCTAGCACTCAAGGATTCTTCTGAGGAGTCCTGGAAAGGGGATGAGTCACCTAGCAAATTGGATGCTAGACTATCACTTATGATCACTGAGGATATTGTGGATGAGAGTGTTGGAGGTGGAGATTGCAAATGTTAGGATCTAGTAGAGAGAAGTTAGCTAGTTGATACTTTACTGCTTGTTGTTATTTATTTAGCACCAGTTTCTGATGTTATAAAATACTTGCAATGATGAGCTTGCTGAAGATTATGTAATCGCATGGAGGTTCCTAGATACTTAGTGTCCCTACCTCTAATTATTGTGGTTCCACAAAGGCTACAAATGGCTTGACAAATGTTGTCAGGATTTGGTTAAAATAATTCCACAAAAGGAGGGGGATATAATCGGCGCTCAACCAATGAAGGTGTGAAAGAGTACTGTTGGATTCAATGAAAATAGGTCAAGATGATGTGCATACATAAATAACAATCATAGTAAATGGTAGATTAGATAAAACAAATTTTACTACAGGATATACAGTGTAATAACATATAACAATAAGTATCGCATGAAGTGTTGCCTACTAAATCCGTAGGACAAACTCAATTGATGATATATAGTGTTGCTGCTAGCAACCACAAATGTTCTGTGCTCAGATCGTTTGTCAGCACAATGCTAATGGTGATAAGACCCTATTGATCGATGATGAAGGTGTATTGTGTCCAGTTGGATAGCGGCGTCCCGCTGATGATGTGACACTATTGTTAATAAATGGACTAAGCACCAAGTCTAATAGGATGTTGGTAATGCCTGTTGCAGGTGTGCTTGGTCTTCTGCCCGGGTAGGAGAAAAACCACACAGTAGGTCAGTGCAGGGACTCCGGACTGGGTGCAGTCGGCTAGTTCCCGAGCGGGTGATAGGTCTAATCCAAAGAACTATCCCACACTCAGGATGTTGAACCTGGCAGTACCCTGTCACTGGAGGGGAAAGGCTGGAGTCAACCGTGCCCGATCACTGTCCGTGTCCCCCTCCGTACGGAGACTCACCTGTCCTGATGCTGCATGTGGCTGGATCCCTCCTCCTCCTGTGCTCCGTCTCCTCTTCCTGATTCGTGTGCGGCGTCCTCAGCTCCCTGCTGCTTCCGGGTTGTGCGCTTGTTGCGTCACGTGTGACTCACCGGTCACGTGATGTGCTCGATCTCGATCTCAGGTCTCAGTGTAGAATCTTGTACTGAATATATCTGAACATGGAATTAGTGGATATACTGTCCTCCAATGCGTTTCGACCACTTTGTGGTCTTCCTCTGCTAGCAGCAACACTATATATCATCAATTGAGTTGTCCTACGGATTTAGTAGGCAACACTTCATGCAATACTTATTGTTATATGTTATTACACTGTATATCCTGTAGTAAAATTTGTTTCATCTAATCTACCATTTACTATGATTGTTATTTATGTATGCACATCATCTTGACCTATTTTCATTGAATCCCACAGTACTCTTTCACACCTTCATTGGTTGAGCGCCGATTATATCCCCCCCCTTTTGTGACATACTTTAAGAGGGAGGACACTCCCCCTTTTTTTACTATCAGCAGCTCACCGCAAACAAGTAGTTAGGAGCCCCATGCACAGTGTTGTAATTTGTTTAAAATAATTCCAGACATAAGAGGTGGATTTGTTGGTTCTATGCCCAGGCATGACCATGGCTTTCTTCTTCTCATGATCAAGAACTGCTTCCACTGGTGCCTGATATACACAATCGACACCCTCATCCTCAATATCCTCATAGTGCCAGCATCAGCTACAGAAATATTCCCCTCATCCTCTTGCAATTCCACATTGGCATCCTCAATTTCTATGTCATCAGCAATACTATTGCTGCTCATTCCCAGTAATACAGAGGGAGCAGAAAGTGTGGACGGTGGCTACTCTGAAAGGTGATGCTCACACATAGCACTCATGGATACAGTTAGACTCTCCTCAAGGATTTCGGACATTTGTAGAATGCACAGTTTGATCTACTGCCTTAGTGGTTTTCAGTTTTTTTTATACTTCTTCTAAAAGGTGTTTCATTGTCATTATGATATGCAGAAGATGCCTCACTGACGGGTGCAGAACCACCACTAAGAAATAAAGGCCAAGGCCTAGGCCTTTCCTTGCCACTGTATGTGGTGAAGGGTATATTGCCAACTTTCTGTTTTTCTGCACTAACCTTTAGAGTTTTTTGTGTTTACCTGTGTAAAATGTCGATTTTTTTATTTCAGATACCCTAATTTGTTAAAGCCTGTGCGCCCTTGAGCATCAGCTTTAGATTATAGTGAATGACTAGTATCGTCATCCTGACTGGTTCCAGTAGATTTTTTTGCTGCTCCTGCTCTACACTCAGTTGGTTGTCATGATCCATATTGATGAAAATTAAAAACACACTGCGGGGCTACTGCACACTTATTCACAGTGCTTACACACACACACACACACACTTAGGGCTACTGCCCAATTATTCATGGTGCTTACACACAATGAGAACTACTGTCCAAATATTCATGGTGCATACACACATACTGAGGGCTTCTGCCCAATTATTCACAGTGCTTGTACACATTGAGGGCTACTGCCCAATTATTATGGTAGTAATACACACGCTGAGGGCTTATGCCTAATTATTCACAGTGCTTACACACACTGAGGGCTACTGTCCAATTATTTCTGGTGCATACACACACACTGAGGGCTACTGCCCAATTATTTCTGGTGCATACACACACACTGAGGGCTTCTGCCCAATTATTCACAGTGCTTTCACACACTGAGGGTGTTTGCCTAATTATTCATGGTGCTTACACACACTGAGGGCTTCTGCCAAATTATTCACGGTACTAACACACACTGAGGACCACTGCCCAATTATTCACTGTGCTTACACACACACTGAGGTCTTCTGCCCAATTTTTTATGGTGCTTACACACACTGAGGGCTGCTGCCCAAATATTCACGGTGCTAAGACCCACAATGAGGGCTTCTGCCCAATTATTCCTGGTGCTTACGCACACACTGAGGGTTTCTGCCCAATTATTAATGGTGCTTACACACACTGAGGGCTTCTGTCCAATTATTCACCATGCTTATACACACTGAGGGCTACTGCCCAATTATTCATGGTGCTAACACACACTGAGGGCTTCTGCCCAATTATTCATGGTGCTAACACACACTGAGGGCTTCTGCCCAATTATTCATGGTGCTTACACACACTGAGGGCTTCTGCCCAATTATTTATGGTGCTTACACACACTGAGGGCTGCTGCCCAAATATTCATGGTGCTAAGACCCACAATGAGGGCTTCTGCCCAATTATTCCCAGTGCTTACGGACACACTGAGGGCTTCTTCCCAATTATTCACGGTGCTTAGACACACTGAAGGCTACTGCCCAGCTATTCACGTTGCTTACACAAACACTGAGGGTTTCTGCCCAAATAGTCATGGTGCTTGTATACAGTAACAGTACACTGCACAGTGGGATACAGCACACAAAAAAAATATAATATATAATTTTTTTTCTTTTATTATACTTTTTTTTAAATATTCAATTTTCTGTTTCTTTACACTCGAGCAGATGGGCAACAGCCACTTAACAGCACAGCCTGGAGTCTGGACACAGGCTACTACAGCCACTGTAGTAGCACACACCACTGCTGACTCTTGCCCCCACCCTGCCTACAGTCACTAACAGCACAGAGCCAACAGAGTTTATGCAGACGAATTTGCATAGCTCCATTCAGCGTGCATGCTTAAAGACAAATGGCAGAGTTCCGGGCCCAGGACCTTATATAGAACCAATTCTTGTGAGAATCCGACATTGGGAAGATGAACTTCGGCCTCGCAATGGGATCCGAGTCAGGCGGGAACACCTGTACAGCGTTCGGGTGGACGGATCCCTGCTGTTCGGAGCGGTTCGGATTCTAATGAATCCGGACCGCTCATCCCTAGTATATAGGGTGGAATTTTAACCCAGAACACTTTGCAATGTTCACCTATATAAAGCACTGTCCCACAATGTATATAGGGTGGCATTTTAACCCTGACCCCTTTGCACTGTGCTACCTATGTAAAGCACTATCACACAATGCATATAGGATGTTATTTTATCGCTGTCCACCAATATTTATCAATGGCTACCTATGTAAAGCACTGTCCTCCATTGTATATTTAGTGAAATTTTAACCCTGACCCCTTTGCACTGTCCACCTATGTAAAGCACTGTCCCACAATGTATATAGGATGTTTTTTTATCACTGTTCGCCAATGTAAATCACTGGCTACCTATGTAAAGCACTGTCATCCAATGTATATAGGGTGACATTTTAACCCTGACCCCTTTGCTCTGTCCACCTACTCTATATAAAGCACTTTCCCACAATGTATAAAGGGTGGCATTTTATCACTGTGTACCAAAGTATATAGGTTGCCATTTTATCACTGTCATGTAATTTAAAGTACTGTCCACCAATGTATCTAGGATGTTAATATATGATGATACCCCAATGTATATCGGTTGCAATGACTGGCCACCAATGTTTGCACTGGTCACCAATATCACCGCTGGCCACTAATATATATAGCATGACATGACACAGCTACACATAGATTTCCACTGTTCACCAATAAATTTATGTTTCCATTATTTCAGGTTAAATAATATTATGTTAATTTTAGGGATGTGCAGGCTCGGATAGGTTCGAGTTTGCACGTTGAGTTCGGATTTTTCCCTCCAAAAAAACGGAACTCAGAAAGAGGCTAAACGTCATCTTACATGGACGAACATCATCATTCCTGGACTTTTGTCCAGGAATGATGATGTTCGTCCATGTAAGATGACGTTTAGCCTCTTTCTGAGTTCCGTTTTTTTGGAGGGAAAAATCCGAACTCAACGTGCAAACTCGAACCTATCCGAGCCTGCACATCCCTATTTAATTTTAAACATATTTACATTTTTAATAACAATAATATATATGTAATGCTTTCAAAATGTAATACATTTTTGAAAAAGGCAGAATATTGGAAATGTATTCTAGCAGATCCTCATTTCCTGGTGACAACGGCGATATGCTGTACAGGACACATTTATCTACTTACAATTATCTCCTTTATTATGATCAATATCCAGTACTGTTTTAAAAAAAATCTGTGTCCAGTTTATTAGATTATATGTTTCCTGGATAATTTGTTTTATATTAATGTTTTTTTCGTTATTTTAGCAGATATGTCTGGTACCAAGAATAAACAGTTCTGGACAGGATTAATTGAATAGTATCAGGCCAATGAGTGCCTCTGGAGGATCATAAGCAAGGACTACTCCAACAGAGACAAAAAGAATCAGGAACTTGACAAGCTCGTTATGTACAGTAGAGGCCACAACAGTGATGTTAACATAGCCTGGGTCAAGACGAAGATCCAGAATTCAAGAATTGTAATCATGAAGGAGCACAAGAGATATGTTCGGGAGAAGGGGCGGATGAAGTCCGGAAGCCAAAGTCATGGTACTACGACCTGCTTACCTTCATCTCAGAGAAAGAGCCAAAGAGGCTGTCACAGTGCTCGTTGGAGCCAGAGGTCCTTGGAGAGGAATTGGAGAGTCAGGATCTGATAAGTAAGTATGGGGCTCGCTACAAGGTAGGGTGGCTGTTGATGGTGAGTGACAGCTTGCCCCGTTTTGTTGGTGGGTAGGGGTGGTGGCTGGCCAAATGCAGGCATTCCCTTAGGAACGCCTGGTGTTTGAGGGAGGACCTACTGACATCACAACTGATGTCAGTAGTGAACTTCCTGCTCTATGAGAACAGGCAGTCCACTCAGGTTTGTAGCAGCCAAGACCCTACCACAGGGTCTCGTCACAAGGCCGATGGTCGCGATTATCATAATGGGCTCCTGGCCACTGTCACAAGCTGTGGGTGGTCTCCCACAGCTTTGCGAGCGGGCGTAGAAAAAAAAAACATGCCCACAGACCACGCGATTGGCCAGCGGCTGTGAGCAGGTCTGAATCAGGGCCTTAATCCCTGGTGCATCGTCCTTCATAGATGACGTTGACGGCCTTACATCATCATCATGAGTGCTACCGGCAGCTACAAGATTGGTATGTGGATCATGATCTCCTGGCATGTGACTGTCCTCCATACTCACTGCGGTCTTTCAGCAGTGTCACCAAGCAATAATAGTGCAGCTAAGTTGCGGCTGATGCGCACAACCACACAAAAAACATTATATATTTTTAAAACTGGGGGAGAGCACCCCTGAATGAGGCACCAGCTCCTTGATAAACAATACAGGCAGCACTGTCTCCTGCACATTTACTTTGCTGATAAGTGTGGCTAACACACAAACACACAGAAAAATTATTTATTTGTTTTTAGCACTTGGGGGGAGAGCACCCCTAAATGAGGCACCAGTCCCTTGATAAACAATACAGGCAGCACTGTCTCCTGCACAGATACTTTGCTGATAAGTGTGGCTAATGCACACACAGAAAAACAAATATTTGTTTTTAGCACTTAGAGGAGAGCACCCCTGCATGAGGCAGCAGCTCATTGATAAACAACACAGGCAGAACTGTCTCCTGCGCACCTATGTTGCTGATAAGTGTGGCTAACGTACACACACACACACACACACACACACACAAATAATGATTTTTTTTTTCACACTGGTGGTAAAGAGCACCCCTGAAAAAGGCAGCAGCCCCTTGATAAATGACACAGGCAGCACCCCTGTGCACCTACATTGCTGATAAGTGTGGATAATACGCACACACACAGAAAACATATTTTTTTCACACTGGGGGTGAAGAGCACCACTGAAAGGGGCAGCAGCCCCTTGATAAATAACACAGGCAGCACCGCTATACACCTACATTGCTGATAAGTGTGGCTAATGCGCGCACACACTCACACACACAAAATGTTTGTTTTTTCACACTGGGGTTGAAGAGCACCCCTGAAAGAGGCAGCAGCCCCTTGATAAATGACACAGGCAGCACCCCTGCACACTTATGTTGCTGATATTTTTTATTACACTGGGGGTGTAGAGCACCCCTGATGGACAGAGCACACCCTGGACAACACAGTAGCACAGCCAGCCCCTATGGACAACAGCCAGCTCCTGTATGGGCAAGGGCCAGCCAGCCCCTACTATGGACAACAGCCAGCCCCTATGGAGTGGACAGGACATCAGCCAGCCAGCACCGATATGGACAACATCCAGCCCCACCCCCTATGGACATTAAGCAGCCAGCCCCTGAGTGATAACAGTAGCCAGCCCATATGCACAGCAACAGCACAGTGATCACATTTACAGTCCCCTCCCTCTTCACTCTCCACAGTCGGAATGAAAATGGCAGCGATCGCAGGGAACCTTTTTACAATCCAAAACTTGTGAGAATTCGACAATGGGATGATGACATTTTGCCTCATTTTGAGATCCAAGCCAGGCAGGAAAACCCGAGATGACTCAGATCTGGCTCGGATCACATAAGTTCGGGTGGGTTCAGATCTCTGAGATCCAAACCAGCTCATCTCTAACTGTATGTCCAATCTTATTTTAGAGTACATTATTAAAAGTTACTTTTAATACCTTAATAATACAAATAAGCAGTGCCCCCCCAAAAAAAGAGTTTTCTTTTCTCCTCTGACCTGTCTAATCCTCTTCTGACTCTGGGGAGCACCAACAATGCATACATTTTCACAATTTTGATGGTAATTAATTAAAAGTTGGTAAAGTACATATTCCTGTTTGTATTTACTTCCTTTTACACTGACGGTCTCAGAGAGGTAATCACAACTAGTACTATGTGACTCTCTCCTTTTCGAGTTGTAGCAAGTAATCCAAAAGTGCAAACACATAATTTTTTATTTAACAAATTATAAATGTAAAAAAAAAATCATAATTTATAGACAAATAGATAATAATTGAGAAGCGTGCGAGTGGTTAATTTGTCCATGTTGAACAGCAATTACATTTAATTTTCTATAATGCAAATGATAAATATTTAATATGTATTGATTGATTACATTTTCCATTGGCTCACTTCTCCACTCGTCACTGTTTATGTTTATTCTTTTCTCAACAATTCAAATTGGATTTTTGTTTTTTGTTACGTACTTTCATACTATGAACTAAATTTATTTTCTTTCCCAGTTCATCATTTTGGTCATGGATTCTAACCCTCTGACCAGCGAGTCCACAGAAGTGGTCGAAACTGAAATTGTGACGCCATCTTCCAAAGCTCCCTCCAAGAAGCAGAAGGCAGCCTCCAAGACTTCCACTTCTGGACCATTTAGGAGTGACCAATTTTTACAACACGTGGAGGAGGTTCTACAGAAGACCCCAGATGCAAACTCGACTTTTGGTATTAACATGAACTGCACGCCATGCCGCTGTTACCATCTGCGTTTTGGCCTCTTAAATAGTGCCCAGGCAGGATGGGGTTCATCCAGTGTTTTCCCAGGGTAGGACAATCAGGCACATCCCAGGAAGTAAGGTCATGATTGCACCAGCTGGTTGATTTGTGCTCCTGGGTATTTAAACTCATTTGGATCCATGCTGCCTTGCCAACTATACTGGATTTGTTGTTCCATCGGCTGCTGCATGGTCAGCACGGTACTTACCTAATGCTGGACATGCTGTCGTCCTGCCACCATCATGTATCTTTTGACTCCAGACCGGCTGAATCCTGCTGACTCTTGGTGCTGGGTGCCTCCTCATTCCAATACAGCTTCTCTGGATCCCTGTGGTGCCATCAGCTCTCCTTAACTGCAGCACCAGCTAATTCCTGCTGACTCCTGGCGCTGGGCACCTCCTCATTCCAGTACAGCTTCTCCAGATCCCTGTGCTGCCATCGGCTCACTAGCCATCACCATCAGCTCAGTGGGCTGCACCATAAGTCTCTTGACCAAATCATCGGCCTGTTGGCCACTCCATCGGCTCTCCAGCCATCACCATCAGCTCAGTAGGCCACACCATCAATCCCTTGACCGAATCATCGGCCTGTTGGCCACTCCATCGGCTCATCAGCCATCACCATTGGCTCAGTGGCTGCTTCATCAGCCCCTTGGCCGTACCATCGGTTTGTAGGTCACTATCATCGGCTCCCTAGCTACCACATCAGACTGTTGGCAATCTCATCGACACACACCAGCCACCACATCGGCCTGTTGGCCATATCATCGACATACCAGCCATCACCATCGGCTCATTAGCCGCACCTTTGGCTCAATAGCTACAAGACCAGCCTGCAGGTTACTCTATCGGCCTTCTTGACATTTCTGCTCCAACATCTTATCTTCTCAAATTCCCAGTCAATCTGGACTTTTGACAGTTACCGTAAAAGGTATATCTGTAGACAGTAACAGCCACCAAACCAGTTCGGGCATTTGAAGTGGTATATAACTCTATGGTACTAGCTCTTCAAGGTCAATTAAATGAACTTAGTAACATAGTAACACCAGCTCCCTTTCCCGGCACCTCCACGAGTGGTGTGCAGACCACTCTACATGGAGATGAAGATTTTTTATATTTGTGATTTTTTTTTACTGTTCTTTTAGTGTTGTAAAATTTGGGCACTCCTTTTTCTTTGGCTTTTGCTCCAGGATGAGCAAGAGTTTAATAAAAGTGCCATGACAATAGCTAATGAACTTCATTTACCCCTGCTTACTGAACATTGAGACATATTAATATTTCTTGTGCTCTTACCATGAATGCAGTTCTATAAATTCTGGATCTTTCCCTGTACCTGGCTTATGTTGGCTTCACTAATTTGGTCTCTACTGACATGACCAATTGTTTAAGTGTCTGATTCTTTGCATTTGTTGGAGTAGTCCTTGCTCTAGAGGGACTCATTGGTCTGGTATAAGATGATGAATCCTGTCCAGAAATGTTTGTTAAAAATGTTATCAATTATTTAAAAGTTTCCAAAACAAACAAACCTGTGTTGTGTCATTATTTGCGTCTTAGCCAACAATTTAGAATAGTACTTTGAATGATGAGATACAGTAAGTGGGGGAAGGGGATGGTGGTTATGGGTGCTATATATACACAGTTTGAAAAGGTAATATCATTGACCACATATAAAGTCAATGTGTTGAGGCTGATTATTGGCCGGTTTGAAAATTTACACCAGATGCACAAATGGTTAGTTTACCCACAAGAAAAGGTAAGTACCCTGATCCTAACCCTGTCTATCCCTTACCCTGAATCCTATCAGTGTCAAACCCTTACCTTCCCTTGTGTGTTGCAAACCTTTATCTAACCCAGGAGGTGCCTAAAAATAATCCCCCATCCATGGGGAAGGTAACATTTTTGTAGTTGGGTTTACATTATGGATTCCGGGGTTTAGGATGCCAACATTGGTATCCTGGTCTCCTTCATAAAAACTTGATACACAAAATAATTTCTGAAAGCAAATGTGTTTTTATTTATAATACAAGGCACAGAATTACCAAAAGACATTCTCTAATGCAATCTTCCTGCCAAGACACTGCCCCCTCTGCATTGAAGTAGGCCAGCTAGTCCTCATCGACCTGTTTTGCATGTATAGAAGCCACCATGGGAAACCATGTTCTAGACACAGATGTCCACATATCACTTTCGTCTATGCCGTCAGTAGGATCTGCTAGTAATGTAGATAGTGGCCATAGGTAACTAGATTTCCACTGAAGCAAATTATGAAGGGCACAGCAGGCCAAACCCACCTACTCAATTTTGTCTACATGTAAATTAATTGGTGTATTGAATATGCAAAACCTACTACTCATGATGCCAGAGACAGTCTCCACAGTGCGACTTCCCTTTGATAGTCGACAATTGAAAATTCACCTATTTGGTCAATCTTCTTTGAGCAAAGGGCTTCATTAAATGTTCATGCAAAGCAAATGCCTCATCTGCTACAAACACAAAACTGAGATTATTTTTGCATTGGGAGGTAAATGTAGGCTTTTGGATATCATCCTTTCATAAAATACAGTGTCCTTGATAAACCCACCATCTGATGCATGGCCATTTTTCTCCCATCCAAATATAAATATAAATTGTTCACATTAACAATGGCCATCAACACTATACTAAAAATATATTTAAAATTGTTCTACATAGTACAAGTGTTGGCAGGTGATGTTATGCAGATATGTTTCCCATATATTGCCCCACCGAAATTTGAGAAATTCCATCTTGACTCGAAGTCATGTGCAATTAATTGCCAATCCTCAATTGTCAGAGGAACCTAAAAACAAAAATACAAATTTTAAATAAAGCTCTAAAAACATATCTGTCCAACATCATATAGCATAGGTGTAGTTAGTGATTAACACTTTGAGGGTAATTTAGCATAAGGACAGTAAGCAAATAACACTTGGGGGCATACAGTGGAGTCCAGCAGCATTTAGCATAAGGGCAGAAAACAAATAAAAATTGGAAGTATACAGTAGAGTCCAGCAGCATTTAGCATAATGACAGCAAAGAAATAACACTACTGGGGCATACAGTGGAGTCCAGCAGCATTTAGTATAAGGGAAGTAAGCGAATAACCCTTAGGGGGCAAACAGTGAGTCCAGCAGCATTTAGCATATTGGCAGCAAATGAATAACACTTGAGGGGCATACAGTGGAGTCCAGCAGCATTTAGCAAAAGGGCAGCAAATTAATAACACTTCGGGGGCATACAATGGACTTTTTAAGCATTTAGCATAGGGGCAGCAAACAAATAATACTTGGGGGGATTTCAGCGGAGTCCAGCAGCATTTAGCATAAGGGCAGCAAACAAAAAACACTTGGGTGGCATAAAGTAGATTCCACCAGCAATTAGCAAAGGGCAGAAAATTAATAACACTTGGGGGCATACAGTAGAGTCCAGTAGCAATTAGTATAAGGGCAGAAAACAAATAACACTTGGGGGGCATACAGTGGAGTCCAGCAGCATTTAGCAGAGAGGCAGCAAAAGAACAACACTTGGGAGTCATACAGTGGAGTTTATAAGCATTTAGCATAGTGACAGCAAATGAACACTTTGGAGGAATTCACTGGAGGTCAGCAAATGTTCTTACCTTGAATTACTGCACCTTGTGGATGGTGAATATCTATTTGCAGGTCTCTGGTACATTGAGACCCAAACCTTGTGATGAGTAGTGATCAGCCTCTCCTTGGCAGCTCCGCAGCTTCATATCCTGTGACTGAATGTGAGGCATCACCAGGCCAAGAAATTCCTGGAACTTCGCATCATCCATCCACAGGAAGTTCCGGCAGTCTTCCGGATTATTCTCACAAATTTCCATTAGCAGTGGCATGTGTGAGAGAGAATACCTTTGCAGCAGCCACTGCTTTGTCCAGCATGAGCGAACCCTTCTCCACTTCACAGACCTCTTACTGGGGGAGATGAACTAAGGGCCTGATTCAGACCCACTCGCGAGCAGCTGTCCGCTTGCAAGTGGGTCGATGGTGTGCTCTGCGCATGCGCACGACGGAGGGAGCTCCGTCGTGCGCATACGCGAGACGCGACGAGCGAAGGACTTTCCTTCGCTCGTTGTGTCTGATCAAAGGGGGCGTGCTGTCGATGTTGATTGACAGCACGCCCCCTTTGGTGGGCATGCCGGGGGCGTGCCTCCCAGACCGGGGCATTCCCAAGGGAACGCCTACCGTCAGAATCCGGCCCCACTGACATCACTAATGATGTCAGTGGGAGTGATTTTGGCTCTGATAGAGCCAAAATCACTCCGGGCCTTGCGGTTGAGAAACTCAACCGCAGGCTTCGGCTCGCAGTGGCGATGGTCGCGATGGTCAAGACCATCACGACCATCAACCTGCACGCTCGTATATGCTGTGGGTGGTGACCCACAGCTATATGAGCGTCCAGGAGGACGCTCCATAATTATGGAGGTGGGCCCTGATTCAGAGCGAGCGCTCTGGTCAGAGCGTCCGGCTCTGAATCAGGGCCTAAGCTCTGAAAAGTGGTAAACTGGAGAGTGATAAACCACCTGCCAATCAGCTCCCAACTGTCATTTTTCAAACACAGCCTGTAGCATGACAGTTGGGAGCTGATTGGCTGGTCGTTTATCACTCTCCAGTTTATCACTTTTCAGAGCTTAGTACATCTCTCCCTCTGTCTGTTAACAGCACAACTCCAGCAAATGCTGTCAGCACATGATAGCGAAAGGGATCCATTATGAGAGAAAGTAGACACAGGGCCTGATTCAGCACGGATTGCATGGCTGCGATCGCACATACCCAGCTGATTCGAATATATGCTAATAACTGCAATCGCACAGCAACCGCAGCACTATACCTAGACGCCCACCACTTTATAAAGCCGCTCACTTCCCATGACATGCATCCGCAAGTAATGAAAACATTGGTAAATATCGAGTAACATCAGAAGTTCAGAACCATATGCACAATTGTGGTTGATCTGACCCTGCCACACAAGCTGCTAAACTTCCTGTTGCCATCTAGACCTCTGCCAGCATATACAATCACAGGGGCTTAATTATGCACGCCCCTATAATGGCATTCAAACGTACAGGCATGCCTGCTTTCCAGCGACCACCCTCCCTCTCCCCCTCCAAACGGTCACCTCATATCAATCACCATGCACCTGGACTACGTGCTCACTGCGATCACTTCCCGATGCATAGGCATGTGCAGAATGCAAACATTGGCCGAATGCGTGCAAACACAGCCATGTGATCCAACCTGAATATGGCCCACAGTTTGTTTAAACACAAGCCAAAAACAAACCAGAGCAAATTGGCAATGCAACATTATTCAGCAGGTATAAAGAACCAGTGTTCCCTCAATTTAAATGAAATATAGTTTGAAGGGTAATTAGGTGAGTGCAGAATATGTATGATTTTTCTTTTTAAATGTTGTGGTCACATACCTGAGGTAAATGCCGTGGATTAAAGCCTATTGTTTATATACATATTATTATACTGCCAACAAGGGTCAGTCCAGTCACCCATCTTCTCCACTAAGTCACTCAATCTTTTGGCTAAAAACAACTGTTTGGATAGTTTATCTGCATGTCCATGCTATGCACACAAGGAAATGTCTGGTGTCAGTTGGAAATACCTGCAATCTATTCATGTGTTGCCTTGCTCACAACACAACGAATGACGAGTCTACAAAACTAGTACATTAATATCAGGGGGGAAACTTAACAAACCTATTACATATTACACTACATGAACCCAAGACTAAACATATTCACATAAAGGTGCGTTGTGAGGTGTTTTCAGTAACTTTTTGAAATGTACTGTGTCCCTATCTCACCCCTGGCTTTGCAAGTATAGTCACCATTCTACATTTCAGTATATAACAGAGGTGTAATTTCATTCCTGGAAGCATTAGTTTATTGCATTGTTTCACTATTTTTTTTTTATTTGCCTGTTAATGTATATTTGTGATATGGGGAAGAATTAATGTTGAAATTGAAGAGGACATATTAAAAAAACATATAATATATGTTTCGTTTTAACTTTGGGACTTCCATATTGTATATAATATTATAAGAACTAATCAGGAATTATTCCATATGTGAATCACAGTAAATTCCATCCCCTGGGCACATATTTCTTGTATTTACATGGTTGTTTAGGCATACAGTAGAACGCATGTTATAGACTTAGAACTAAAGTCTGATGAATCATGAAAAAGAAAAATCACACATAAGTATACATATTCTAGCATTTTTATGTAATAAGTGCTAATTTTGGGTGCAGATAAGAAAGTTTGTCATCCTGTATGTATTTGTGTATTTGGGACTTACTGAACAGAGCTTGCTAAATATCTAAATTTTAATTTGTAGCTATAGCCTGTTATGTTATATTCCAGAATAAAGTACTCACCTGTGCAATAGCTTAAAGAACAACCTTGAGATCCATCCAGTTCATATACATAATATCCATCAGGACAAGCTTTAATCTTGATAGTTGTTTCCCAGTTACAACAGTTATCACTCCAGTGGCCACAAGCAGTGCGACTTACTATACCATCGATAACCATCGGATGGGAACCATTAAGCCACAATGGGGCATCAGTACCACAACTGTGTTTTGGCACACAGAATTCTGGTATGTGATCGCCTCCATTGCCAATAAAGCGATACCATCCATTCAAATCCTTGTCACAATGAGGTTTCGGTACTTGAACAACATTTATATTTCTCCAGGTGTCATTGAAAACAGTGAAACTTGAGCATGGATCAGAGCAGTGGAAGCCATCTCCTATGAACCCATCATTACAGACACATTCAGCGGAACCTGTAGAATCATCACAGTTAGCATTTGGGTCACATCCTGCAGTTTCACAGGGACTTGCAGCTAGGGAAGAAAAGTACAAAAAATAATAGGAAAATATTATTCCAATCCAGTCCACCTTTACATACTGTATAATGCATAACATGCAGTTTAACTGATTATTCCAACTTTACTATTTCTTAAAAAAATAAAAACAACAACAACAGTACAATGCATTACACTGAAGGTATTGCAGTATACTGTGTTAATGGAATTATCACCCATGATTGACATTTCAGTTACTAGAAAATAATGAAAAAGAAACTTTATGAATTCTTAACCTGCTAACATTTATCTCTCTCTTGCTTACAGTTATGTTTGTTCCATATTAGGAGTTGCCTTTCCAATTGATTGCTTATCTGATTCTAGATACCCGGGTTGTCATTGATAACAAGAGTTAGCTAGAAGTGGCCGCAAGTGCTTTGGAGCTCATCCATAATCTTGTACAGTGGGCAAGTTGGAAAAATGCTCCTCTACCATTACATGCAAACTACATGAAATTTTCACACTCTGCACAAATTGTGTGACTTACCTTGCCGTTCACTGCAGGTCAGGATTTCTTCCTGACCTTGTTCAGGAACCATGCAGTGACATCACCATCATGCACTATGTCAGCTGATAGCATTCTTCCAGTGAGAGTGCTCATGCCTCAGCTGACCTCAGCAGCCTATCATGCACCTGCCGGAGAGTCATATCCCCTGTGAGAACTCCCACTGGTGCCTGAGCAAAGTTTTGCTTCCTAGAGTTCAGTTCTAACCTGTGGCTCCTTTGAGCAGAAAACCACCACTACTATCAGGCTCATTTACCAGACTCCAGCGTTTCTGTGATATTCCGTTACCTGTTTCTGACCTTGGCTTTGTTTTGTGACCCTGATTTTGCCTGACCCCTGGTACTGCATCTGATATCTGGTTTTGACTTCGGCTATTCCCTGTGCCTGTTTACACCTGCTCCCTGGTACCGTCTAAGTCCATTTGGGTCTGACCCGGCATGTCGACTAAGCTATACATCTTCTCCGTTTCATCTGGAGTTGAACAGCACCTGTATAAGGGAACCTATCCTGAGGACCATGACCTGTGTGTCGGATGCATCCAAGCCCATACCTTCTTGCGATTGTCCCTGGTGACTACCGCCTCCAAATTAGACTCTGCGCCTCAGGCTTAGGTCTAGCCAACTCCCTAATACAGGTTGTGTCCATTTGCCCTCCAAGAGTTGTGACAGAAATATTCCCAAAAATACTTAACAAATCATGCTCAGAGGTGCTCCCATCTATCGAGACCAACAGTGATACAATGTTATAACATAAATTAAGACAAGTATGCAATATTGACCTCATTCCATGGTAGTCAATGATCACTAAAGAGTACACTGTCTGATGAATAGTCTGTTATAAAGAGAAAAGCCCAAGCCTATTTTAAAAAAAGGCATTGGTGGAGGTTTTTGAGATGAATAGATCAGATCTCTTTCAACCCAAAACTAATTGGAAAGAAAGACAATCTCAAGAGAGAAATCTGAGATCTGGCATTTATCTGGAAATATACCTTACACCATAAGGAGATAAGAGATATCATTAATAGAAACTATAAAATATTAAGCCATAATAATATTCTAAGAGAGCTTTGCCCAATAAACCACTCATTATCTATAGAAAGAATAAATCCTTAAAGAATATACTTGCCCCAAGTAATTTAAAGACAACTAAGATCCCTACCATCAGTCCGATAAATCTCCAAGATAAACAATGGATACCATCTAGACCACCAGGCTTTTACAGATGTGGCAAGAATAGATGCACAATATGCACTCATATTCCTAGACAAACCAATACTATAGATATGGGTTTTAGAAATGAACCATTTACTATCGGTAGTTTCATTGTGATTCCTTCTATGTCATCTATTTATTAACAAGAGAGTGCGGTCTAAAATATGTAGGCTATACCACTAGAACAATTTAAAAGAGCTTCATGGAACACCGTCATAATATTGTTAACAAATTTCCTAACCACAGTGTTTCTAGGCACTTTACTGAAGTTCACAAAGGTGACATCAGTAATCTATCTATCGTTGGTATAGAACAGATCCCGAACACTCCACGTGGAGGAGATAGATATAAAATCTTGTGCCACCAGGAAGTCTACTGGATGTTCAAATTGAATACTTTACACCCAGATGGCCTCAACAAATCTGTGGAACTTAATAGTATCATTTTCTGCAATTTACTTTGGATATCTTGGGTAAATAGGGTCCCCATCACCATAACAATACCCAGAGTATTAACATCAGGGTTATTATTTATTTTGGTAATTTGCACTTCATTAATCCATATTCTATATATTATTGTTTAACAATTACATATTATAATCTTCTATTCTAACAATCTATGTATGCTTATGAGATCCCTCGGTGAAAATGTGGTTTTGCACTCTCTCTCCCCCTCTTTTTTAAAAAGATTCATCCAATGCTTAATAAACCTCTATGTGTTTTGATGCATTTTATCGGCTAATGTATATTTGATCTAACATTCATTGCTAACTAAACTGATTGTTGTTAGTTCAACCCATACAAACCTCTCATTTCTACTCCTCAGATATATTACCTGTAATTTTTCAAGATAATGATTTTAATGATTTTAGTGTCTTTGAATATCGCAGAGTCACGTGATCTTTGTTTACACCTTGTAATTCCACAAACTTAGTAACTATGGAACCTGTTCAACAACAGATCTGCATTCATTAGAGTCCCTGCCTATCCGTGGAACTGCATATGAGACAAGGACACATGACCAGGTCTAACCAATTGGCGGGTACCTACACATCGCGAGTCATGTAACCGGGTAGCGCTCATGTGATTGTGACTGGGGAATAATTAATACAGTTATTTACTTTACTTTAAGTATAACAATACTCATGTTTATTTTTAAATGTTATGTTGAATCAAGATATGATTGCCTTCTCTTACTGTAGGATTTATTTAATAACTTGCAACATGGCTTGGTTAATTATTTATAGACACCTAATAATGATTCACTCATTAGAGCAGTATAAATATCGGAGACCCCTATGAAGCTCCAAACATTTGCTCCTGATGAAATTGTGGGCCACTCACAAACGGAAACGCGTTGAGCCCTACTGTATTGGATCCCTCACTCACTAAATATATATGAGAAGAGGACATCACTGATTTTTTCCCATACAGATCTGGACCAGCTAACTTAGTGGAGATACCACTGAACTGTTTCTATTGCTACAGGACACCTGCTGGATAATAAACTGGGACATAAACTTTTAATTGGCTTTTGGAACTAGTGACTCTCAATAGTGAAGCGCGGGTTATCCTATTAAGTAAATACAAATTATTTATGCAATTACTGCTTTTATATTTGCATACAAGTTTACCATCCTAATATATCTGTACGATTATTGTCCTCTTCAGGAGAAGATGAGATATTATTGTGTTTTAATAAATGTCCTTTTAATTAAGCCATGTGTGCATAAGCAACATATTCTATTTCTTAAGATAATTCTAATACTAAACTAAGTAAGTGATAATTACATTTCCCACTAGCGCTGTTTTCTATTTTATACTGGTTTGTTCCTAAACAAGGAGATTAATACTCTCCTTCTAATAGCTGCTAACTGACGAGTACCACTCCTATTTTTTTCTTGAGAACAGCCCAAGGTAGCCTAAGGCAAAATATAGGACCCAGGGCCTGATTCAGCAAGTATCGCAGTTGCTAATATGCATGCAATCGGCTGATTGTTGCATTCTGCGCATATGTATGCTAACCAGCCAATGTGATCGGGACTATGATCGCAGTGTCTTTGCAGACCCATTACAGAGTGATTGATAGGAAGTGCCATTTGTGGGTGGTGACAAGGGGTGGTTGGCAATATGCAGTCATGCCAGTTACTTATAACTCCATTATAACACCGTTTCATGAGCGTGCATAAATTATCCACTGTGATGCCGTACGCAGATTGAGGACTCATAGCAATGAAGTTAGCAATTTTTGAGTAAGGTCAGGGTTTGTGCAAGTGTGCGTGAGGCTGCGATGGTACTCGATTGTACTGATGGTTTTGCAGTCTTGCTAAAAATTCCGTATTTTTGCTAAGTAAAGTGGGCGTTCTTATGCAGTGCTACAACTCCATAGCGATTGCAATGGATTATCATACTATCGCAGTTGAACCATACTTGCCAACTCTCTCTGATTTTCAAAGATAGTCTCTAAAATAATACCAATCTCCCTACCTCCTTGAAGAGTCAAGCAATCTCCCTGATTTCACCTTACCCCCATTATGAAGCTGTTATATATATATATATATATATATATATATATAAACATAAATAAAAACCTTCAAATGGGATCAACAGTATAATTTTCCTGCAGTAGTTATAAGGCACAATGATTTCTATGGCTACATGCCTTTTCTAAAAAATATGATTGTGTGTCATCAACAAATAGATCTTATTAACTGCTTTGGGGATCATTTGCACTTGGATGTAAGTCAGTTTTATCTCTCAGATGTAGCAGTACTCATAGGTGCAGCTTGCACAATTTCCCTGAAATGCTTTTTATAAAGTAGGCAAGTATGATTTGAACTGCGTGAGTAATTGCAGCTGCAATCGCAGTAGCAATCCTTATTGAATCAGACCCCCAGTCACTGGTGGATTAAGTGCTATGTGGCTATGAATTTATGCCTGTTTGTGTAGCAGCACAATATGGTAAATTGTATAGCACATGCGGGAAGGATCGCAGTGATGACCGAAAATGTGTCACTTAGGCCACGCCTAACATGTTTCATCATAAGACTTCATCAGAGAGCATCCCACAGTCCTGGTCTACAGTGATTCCAGCACACTGATCCTCCTCACAGTAGTCAGCAGCGTGGGCAGAGTGATTGAGTGGCCACTGGTCGGTTGGTGTATTGCCTTGTGGATTACATTTATATCATGTGGTAATCAGTCCACAGCGGACTTTTTATTGGTACAAGTCCAATTGTTTTATGCCCAGGATATCTGGCTTTTATGTAAAATAAATACTGTATGCACTATGGAGCGCCCCTCCTCTGCTTTTTGTCATATATATATATATATATATATATATATGCTACTGTAATTTCCCAGTCCACCTCCTTTCCAAGCAAGGAATAGATTTACAGAGCTGAGAAAGTAGAAGTGATTTATGCGGTTAACAGTCATAGACATATATGGGATGGCTCCCTGCTAAGGAGCATTAGTTCCATGTAATAGGAGCTAACAATGGTGAGTAAGGACTGGCTTCCTGCAGACAGTTGCTTAGTACCTCAGTGACAGCTATATATATGGCCTGGCTCCCTGTAGACTTTACTTAATATCTCAGTAATAGCTGATTTATGGGCTGGCTCCCTGCAGACAGTTGCATAGTACTTCAGTGACAGCTGTATATAGTATATATGGGCTGGCTCCTTGCTGGCAGTTACTATGTACTAAGCCTTGGAGAGAGATAAAGTGGATAGAGATAAAGTATCAACCAATCAGCTCCTAGTTGCCATTTTTCAAACAGCCTGTAAAGTGACAGTTATAAGCTGATTAGTTGATACTTTCTCTGTCCATTCTCTCTCTCTCCAAGGCTTATAACATAGACCTGTGAGTAACAGCTGCTGACAGTTGTTTAGCTGGCTCCCTCTGAGAAAATACCGAAGCCGCAACTTATTCATAAGATAGCTATAAACACAAAACAATCTCTAATCTTTGTTTTGGCTAATAAATGTTATTGCACTATTTTTATTATTTTTTTCACATAGTGCTATGCAATTATTGTTTATTAGGACCATGGGTGCAATGAGGCCACAGGCCAGTGGGGCATGTTAGATGGGTAGAGGGACCATGCCAAAAGTAAAGTATATGTGACTCGGGGGATTAGGTCAGGTCACTTTATGTGCCCTAAGGTACTGTAGGTAGGCAATAGTCTGAACCCCTGTTGAGTGGCTGGGAAGTTGACCCAGGCTACTCTTCACTAATGGATAGGTAAGTGGGGGACCATACTGTGTGGCATAATGTGTATAAGGGGCTGTACTGATTAGTGTATAGTGTATTAGTGCTATGTGACTTATATGGGGATATGCTGTGTGGTGTATAAGGGGCTGTACTGTGTAGTGTATAGGTTTCTGTACAATATGGCATATAAGGGGCACTACTGTGTGGCATAATATGTAATAAGTGGCACTACTGTGGCATAGTGTGCAATAAGGGGCATTATTATATGGCATTATTTGGGCAATACTGTGTGGCATAATGTGAATAGGGGGCTATACTGTGGGCATAATGTGAATAAGGGGCAATACTGCATAATGTGCAATAAGGGGTGTGGCACTGTGTGGCATAATGTGCAATAAGGGGTACTACTCTGGCATAATGTGAATAACAGGCTGTACTGTGTGGTATATAGTGCAATAAAGTGTACTACGGTGTGGCATAATGTGTATAAGGAGTACTACTGTGAGGTATAATGTAAATGGGACTTTACTGTGTGATGTAATTTGAATTGGTACTATTCTGTGGCCACACCCCTTCTCTGCGAGGCCACACCCTGTCAATAATTAAACTAGGGTGGCACCAATGCTTTTTCTGGCACAGGGCACCAAAATGTCTGGTTATGGCTCAGTTCCCAAGAAGTGTGTTTGTGCATGTGTGTTGGGGGGTAGGCCTTGAACTTGTTTGAATGTCATGTACAGAGCATCATCATCATAATGGGGTGGTCCTAGGCTTGCAACCAATGCAAAGTGATGCTAGAGTGGGAAATGAGTGAATAGAGCTGACTGCGTGTTTCTCCAGTATCTGTTGATAGTTTACTTACACAATGTGCTATTGCTACCATGTGACCACTTCCCCACTAAGGGGGTCATTCAGACCCACTCGCGAGTGGCAGTACGCTCGCAAGTGGGTCGATGTTCCCCACTGCGCATGCGCACGACGGAGGGAGCTCCGTCGTGCGCATGCGCGAGACTCGGGGAGTGACGGGCTTCCCATCACTCCGGGTCTCGCACCAAAGGGGGCATGCTGTCAATGTTGATTGACCACATGCCCCCTTTGGTGAGCATGCCGGGGGCATGCCTGCAAGACGGAGGCGTTCCCATGGGAACGCCTACCGTCTGAAGCAGGCCCCACTGACATCACTAGTGATGTCAATGGGAGTGATTTTGGCTCTGATAGAGCCAAAATCACTCCAGGGCTTGTGGCAGGGAGACCCTACCGCAGGGTCTCCGTCGCAAGTCCGATGGTCGCGATGGTCAAGACCATCGCGACCATCTTTTTGGCCGCTCGCATATGCTGTGGGTGGTCACCCACAGCTATGCAAGCGGCCAGGAGGCCGCTCCATTTTCATGAAGGAGGGCCCTGATTCAGACCGAGCGCTCTGGTCAGAGCGTCCGGCTCTGAATCAGGCCCTAAGTCTGCACAATGACTTTTAGTGGGACTTGCTGCCTATCCCCAAAAAATAGCAAAACAGCTCTATGCTGTCACATGTCCACACTCAGGACCTCATTCAGAGTCGGTCGAAACGGCCGCACGGTCGTACGCCACCGATGTTCGCTATACTGCGCATGCGTAAAGTTCGCAATGCGCGTGCGCAAACTAGCCACTATGATCAGAAATTTCTCTCTCCTTGAACACAGCCAGGTCGGTAGTTTGAGTGACAGATGGAGGCGTTTGTGGGTGGTAACAGGGGAAGGTGCTTGAAAACGGGGGAGTGGAGATCCGAACGCAGGCTTGCCTCATTATGCGAACGGCATTTTATTGGTATATACGGATTATGGGAGTGCATAATTAACAAAGTAGCGTCATGGCACATGTGACATGGGAGGTTTTTACACTGACATGATCGTAGAGCTTAAGAGAGGGTATGGTCAACCTTAAGCTCTACGACCAGTTCAGATGGTTCCCAATGGTCTCGATTAATCCTTATATGCTCAGAGATGACGTGCAATGCGTACGAGAAGGGGGTGTAGTTTTTGTCTTCAGACATCTTCCTCCCCTTGGTCGGCCAACTACCGATCCGAACTTAGGGACGCTACTTGCGAGGGAATAATTTGAATATCCGGCCCCTTTTCCCGTATGACCGTGCGGCCGCTTCGACCGACTCTGAATGAGGTCCTCAATGCCTAGCACACATGACCACCACATAGAGAGTACTATTAAAGTATAGCAGTCCCATACTCACCAAATATACTGTAGCCAAATGGTTCTCAAACTCGGTCCTCAAGACCCCACACAGGTCATGTTTTCCACCTCACCTAGCAGATGCACAGGTGTATTCATTACTCACTGACACATTTTAAAAGATCCACAGGTGGAGATAATTATAACACTTGTGATTCTATGAGGAGACCTGGAAAACATGCAGCATTTGGGGTCCTGAGGATCGAGTTTGAGAACCTGTGCTGTAGCCAAACCCAAGACTGTAAGGAAGTAAAGCTAACCATTACACCAACTGTGCTGCTCCATCTTCACTTCCCCCTATGTCAAAAGGTGGTTACACCACTGCACAGACAAATGCTGCTGCAATGACCCACTGTGGCACGTATACCAGAGGCGGTTCAAGGGGCAGGCTGACAGAGTCATCACCAGGAGTTCTGGCCCCTGAAGGATGCTACTGAGTCCCCACTCCTAATAGCAAAAAAAAGAAGATGGTCTCCGAGAAATATCCTGGTGGCAGCAGCATGTCTTATCAGTCACAGCCACCGGGCGCTGTCCACTATCCCCAACCCCATTGTGAGCCATCTTCACTGCTGCCTGGGCAGCCTGTCACTGACCTCCCCAGACACTCGTTTCCAGCTGTCCTTCCCTCCTCTAGGATATGCTTAATTTTATTAAAACTTGCAACATATAAAATGCAACTAAAATAAAATAAATATACATAATCACAAAGAAACCATAAAGTAGGTAGGCCTAATATTCCAATGAGAAGAAAAAGAAAGAGAAAGATACTCTCTTTTTCTGGGGCACTCAAACTACTATAATATATAAAACTTAGCTTTTAATATGTATGCTATTAAAATAATTAAATAATGTGACAAACATCTACACGGGAACACTGAAAAAACAAAACAAACACAACATGTAATCTGGGCCACAGTAGGTCCAGTTATAAGTGAATGATAAGAGATAGGGAAAAAAGTTTTGTATATATCCGATCTCTAAATCCCAATATGGGTCAAACACAAAAATTATGACACTGTGGTCAAAAAGGCGAAAATATATATATATTGAAGGGGATTTATATAAGGAAATATAAAAGGACATTTGCCCTTCAATGTAATAGTCGGTGACTACCTAGCTAACTCCCTGTAAATAGGGGTAGTTCCAAAATTGCTGTCTATACTGATAAATTTCATACATGAAGCATCATCATATGGCAACAAATGTATAATACCACAATAAATGATTTATCAAAATAACATGCGAGCAGAAAAATACATAGACCACATAAATTACAGTTGTTCTCCAAATTGCTATCTAAATTGATAAATTTCATACATGGAGCATCATCATATGGGAACAAGTGTATAATACCACAATAAATGAAATATAATGTGTGAGCAGAAAAATAAAAAAATTTACCACATGAATTGTAGTTAAGCTGGCCACACACTAGACCAACTTATATCTAACCAGCCAACTTGTTGATTGGTTGGAATGAAAATCTGGTAACGTATAGGAGTAAATGATGATCAGCAATTTGCTCCTAAATGCCAGAAAACAAATGAAAATGGTCGTTCAGACAAGTTTGTTAAATGTTTGATCTAAACTATTTGTTCAAACAACAGTTTTGGTCCATTTTCCAGCATTTGGGAGCAAATTACTGACTGTATTCCTTACCAGATTTTTATTCCAACCAATCAACAAGTTGGCTGGTTGGATGTAAGTTGGTCTAGTGTGTGGTCAGCTTTATTCTCCTGGGCACAGTGTATGTATATACATATAAAAAACTACACACACTTATATACACGTGTTTATAGAAGGTACTTTCTGATATATAATATCCATGATCTTAGGACAATTTCATTCCAAGTGTGATAGAAAGCAGGATAGTTTAAAGGAGGAAAGGCTCTCCACTATTGTATGGGAAAAATGGCTGCTGCAGAGTGTCTTGCATAGGCATAAAACACTGTGTGAGCGGATTCCACCCTATACATGGGGATAGAAATAATAGGACACAGGCATCTGCTGTTGGACAGGGTGTTTAGAGGGCGAATCTGATGACAATGCAGTGCAGACTCGCTCTCCCGCGCCCTGCACAATGAGAGTACCTATAGCAGATAACAGTGTGAGGAATAGGAATAGGTCGGCAGACTACCATGAGCAGCAACCACAACAGGTATCTTCTTCTGGGAACAGAGGGCCTGATTCAGACCCGCACGCGAGCGCTGAGCGCTTGCAAGTGGGTTGATGTTGCCCAAGTGCGCATGCGCATGAGGGAGCTGGCTCCGTCATGCGCATGCGCGAGACCCGAATAATGATGGCCAAGCCATTGTTATGGGTCTCGCACCAAAGGGGGCGTGCTGTCGATGGTGATTGACAGCAAGCCCCCTTTGGTGGGCGTGCCGGGGGCGTGGCTGCCCAGACGGTGGCGTTCCCATGGGAACGCCTACCGTCTGGGGCCGGTCCCACTGACCACAGCTATGCGAGCGGCCAGGAGGCCGCTCAAAAAAGTAAGAGGGCCGGCCCTGATTCAGAGCGAGCGCTCTGTCAGAGCGTCCGGAACTGAATCAGGGCCAGAGTGCAGAGCGATATTCTGGGTAGCAGTGCTTAAATTGGTCCTTGAGACGTTCTATAATGACCCCCCCTTTCCCCCGGCGATTTATCAAAAAAAGGACAATGTGCGCCTATGGCCTGAGCCGCAAAAAAGGGGCGTGATCTCTAAAAAAAGGGGCATGGTCATACAATACTTTATGTATTGTAGCACAATACATAAATCTAGACACAGTAGCGCAAACATATCCACATTACACCGCACTTAGTGCTCCTGATCCACATTACACATAAAGTAGTGTCCCTTATATATGTTTTGACAGTAGTGCCCATTTTACACAATGACCACATTATTGACCCTTATACACAATGCCAACAGTAGTAGTATCCCTTATACAATGCCCACAGTAGAAGTGCCCCTTATTCAATGCCACCTGTAGCTGTGCCCATTATGCAATACCCCCAGGAGCTCCTCTTATGCATTGTCCCTTATTCAATACCCCCAATAGTGCCCCTTATGCAGTGTCCTTATACAGTACCCCCAGTAGTGCTCTTATGTAATACCCCCAGTAGTGCCTCCAGACAGTAGTGCCCCCTTATACAGTAACCCCAGTAGTGCTCTTATGCAGTGCCCCTTATACAATCCCCCAGGAGCTTCCCTTATGCAGTGGCCCTTATACAATACCCCCAGTAGTGCCACTTATACAGTAATCCCAGTAGTGCCCCTTATACAATACCCCCAGTAGTGCTCTTATGCAGTACCCCCAGTAGTGCCCCTTATACACTACCCCAGGAGCTCCCCTTATCCAGTGCCCCCAGTAGTGTCCTATATGCTGTGCCCCAAGTAGTGCCCTTTTACTGTGCCCCCTATACATTACCCCCAGAAGTGCCCTATATACTGTGCCCCCAATAGTGCTTTTATACTGTGCCCCCAGTAGTGCGCCTATGCAGTGGCCCCAGAACACCCCCAGTAATGCCCCTTATGCTGTGTGGCTGTGCCCCCTCCCCTGTGCATTACTACTTACCTTTCTTGAAGATGTCCAGGCTGGTTTGCACTAGAGGTGTCCAGGCACGCTACTTGATCTTCTCCCTCCGGCGTTCCACATACGTGATGATGTCACAGAGGCCGGTATCCAAAGCCACACACAGGCACAGAGAGTTGATCTGTGCTTTGAGCCTGCGTGTGGCTGTGGATGCCGGGCACAGTGAGGGAATGAAGTGCTCCCCGGTGGCAGCATGCAGGGCCAGGAAATTTGGGATCGGTGGTGGTGCTGGGGAAGGGGGCAGCAGACATTTCTGTGGATGGGGTGGGCCCACGGGTGTGTGTGCTGCTCTTTTCGGTGGCACCCCCTTGAATGGTGACACCCGGTGTGGCCCCACACCCCTTGCAACCCCCTTGTGAAGCCACTGCTTGAGATAAACAAAAAATTGGCAATATGCCATTCACTACACGAAGTGGCAAGGAAAGGATAAGGTGCTGGCCTTTATTTATGACTGATGGTTCTAGTGAAGATAGTCCTCCTGCTTGTTGTAGTAGTGGTGGTACTATAAAAAAAAATTAAAGTTGTTAAGAAAAAGACTAGTAAGACAGCTCCGGAAGAACCAACTGTGTGCTCTGAGAAATCAAAATCACAAATCCCCGAGGAGAGTGCAAGTGTGTCCGCGGTTGCCATGTGTGAGCCAGACCTTTCAAATAGTGTACTTGAGGTTCCTCCTTCCAACATTTGTGCAAGGGCAGTCAACATATTGTTGATGTTGTCATCGAGGATGCTTCTGTGGAATTGCGCATGGAGGATGATGCAGATTTTTCGGTAGTTGCCACTAAGGATGATGAGGATGTTGATGATGAGGATATTGATGCCGAGGATGTTGTTTGTGTAAGTATGAAAAAGCCCATTGTTGTCATGCCGGGGCAAAATACAAAAAAATCCACTTCTCAGGTTTGGAATTATTTCCACCCTAATCCAGACAACAGTTGTCAAACCATCTGTAACTGATGCCAAGCAAGAGTAAGTAGAAGTAAGGACCTTAACCATCTACTGTAGGAACCTCCTCATTGTTATTCCACTTGGAGCGCATTCATCAAATTCTAAAGTGTATGCTGCCAAGTTCCAAAACTAAAAATGTAACAATCAATCCAGTGTCACCTACCTGCTCTCTCTCTCTATGGAAACAGGACCTCATTCAGAGTCGGTCGAAACGGCCGCATGGTCGTACGCCACCGATGTTCGCTATACTGCGCATGTGTGAAGTTCGCAAAGCGCATGCGCAAACTAGCTGCAACAATCAGAAATTTCTCTCTCCTTGAACACAGCCAGGTTGGTAGTTTGAGTGACAGATTGAGGCGTTTGTGGGTGGTAACAGGGGAAGGTGCTTGAAAATGGGGGAGTGGAGATCTGAACGCAGGCGTGCCTAATTATGCGAACGGCATTTTATGGGAGTGCATAATTAACAAAGTTGCGTCATGGCACATGTGACATGGGAGGTTTTTACACTGACATGATCGTAGAGCTTAAGAGAGGGTATGGTCAACCTTAAGCTCTATGACCAGTTCCGATGGTTCTCGATGGTCTCGATTAATCCTTATATGCCCAGAGATGACGTGTAATGCGTACGAGAAGGGGGAATATTTTTTTGTCTTCCGGCCGCTTCCTCCCCTTGGTCGCCAGCTACTGATCCGAACTTAGGGACGCAACTTGCGAGGGAATCATTTGCATATCTGGCCCCTTTTCCTGTACGACCGTGCGGCCGCTTCGACCGACTCTGAATGAGGTCCTCAATCTCCACCACCAACACCTGCATATCAACATCCTCATTCGTCATCAGAAGTAGTCCTGCTGCATCCAATGTTATAAGCATGATTGACTCCTCTCCTATCCATGATTCCTCAGAAGGATCTTTAATGACTATGCCTGTTGCTGCTGCTGCTTTGAGTTGATCTTTATCCCAGAAGGGGACCAGGAGGAAGACTACTTGTAGTACTGTAACCAAACAATTAACTGTCAAAGAATCCTTTGCAAGGGCGAACAAGTATGACAGTAGTCACGCAGTTGCAAAGTGGATTACTGATGCCATAACAGATATGCTGGTATTAGATTTACATCCAGTATCCGCCATTAATGCCTTGGGTTTTAGAGAGTTAATTGAGGTCCTGTGTCACTGCTGCCAGATCCCTTCTAGATTCCACTTTGCTAGAACAGCAGTCTATACAAGGACATAAAAAAACCCTTATTAATATCCTCCGAAATGCTGTTGTACCCACTGTCCACTTTACCACTGATATGTGGACAAGTGGGAAAGGGTCAACTAAAGATTACATGACTGTGACAGCCCACTGGGTAGGTGTATTGCCTCCAACAGCAACAGCAGCATCTACCAAATGCCAGGTGATTCAGAGGCAGGCTACTCTTTTTATAACTGGTTTCATTAAGAGGCATAATGCTGAGAACCTCTTAGAAAAATTCAGGGAAATAATTGCAAAATGGCTTACCCCATTTGGACTCTCCTTGGGATTTGTGATTTCTGACAATGCCAGCAACATTGTGAGAGCATTACATCTGGGTGAATTCTAAAACATCCCATGTTTTGCTCACAATTAATTTGGTGGTGCAACATTTTTTAAAAAATGACAGGGGCATTCGGGAGATGCTTTCAGTGGCCCAGAAAATTTTGGGACCTCTTAGACATTCGGCAACTGCTTGTCAAAGATTGCAGGACCAGCAGATACTGTTGAATTTGCCCTGCCAACAGCTGAAGCAAGAGGTAGTAACTAGGTGGAATTCTACCCTCTATATGCTCAGCGGATGGAGGAGCAGCAAAAGGCCATTCAGGGCTACACAACAGCCTATGGCATAGGCCATGGAGTGGGAATGCACTTTACTCAAGTGCAGTGGAGAATAATTTATGTGTTGTGCAAGGTTCTCAAACCCTTTGAACTTGCCACACGTAAAGATAGTTCAGACACTGCCAGCTTGAGTCAGGTCATTCCCTCATCAGAAATTTGCAAAAACAGATGGAGAAACTGAAGGAGGAGATGAAACGAAATGATTCCACTAAATATGTCGGACTGGTGGATCAAGCCCTTGATTCGCTTTGCCAGGATAAAGGGTCGTCAATCTCTTGAAATCAGATCAATATATTTTAGCAACCATACTTGATTGTAGGTTTAAGTCATACCTTGTGTCTTTTTTTCCAATGGGCATAAATCTGAAAAGATGCAAAGAGCTGTTGGTAAAAAAATTGTCAGCTGAAGCGGCACGAGACACGTCATCATCTCCCAAGGACTATTCCTTCTTGCACCTCTTTTCTCTGCATTATGTGCTGGTTAGGGCATTGCTGCCTGACATTTTGAATTTGATTGTTTATGAATGTCCAGAAATTGTAATGGCCATACTCAGCATCCCCTGTATGCCCCTTTAATTTTTTAAAAATGGCCACATGTTAGTGCCGCCCACTGTTGTCACTAAGGTTAGTCAGCCAGCTAGCTGGATGCAACATTTTGGCCCTAGGCTAACCTAGATGAAAAAAAATCAATATTGTGAGCTGTGAGGTGGTCAAAATTGACTGCTAATGACTGGGAATAAATGTTATTAAGGTTAATAATAGGAACAAAAACAGGCCCATATCATGTGGTTTACCTGTTGTTATATTTTTTTTAAAAAAGATCCAGATCCAAAAGTAAAACCAAAACAGCCAAGGGTGGTTTTGCAATACCAGATCCAGATCCAAAACACGAAAGAAATAAAGATCCGAAAACCGAAAACAAAAACAAAACATGGGTGTCGGCACACATTCCTAATATATACAGACACATGCACTCATATACAGATACCAAATATGCATGTACATTGCTACATATATGTGTACATACACTCATATCCATTGGTACACATATTTATTTACAATTACACATCTGCATAGAAGTACATACCACAGTCACAGGGTCACAATGCAAACAGACAGCCTAGCAGCTGGCTCCATAAGTCTTCTGAGGGTTCACAGCCAGGAAAAATTTTGTAAAGAGGAATACCTACCATAACATGAGAAAGAAATTAGATCTCTTGATCTCTGAGGTGGGAGATAATGGGGATATCTCCCGGGTCAAGGTGCAAATGAAGGAGTTTCAATATAACCAAATGGCACCCTTGGTTCTGGAAAGGGATTATGGAACATACCACTCACCATATCCTTACCAGAGCTGTAGGAGGTCAGTTGATGCCAAACAGATCAGCGGACTGATGGATGAATGGGGTGTTTTTCATATTGATAGGAAGGGCATTCTGAAAGTAATTGTGTCCTATTATTCTGATTTTTTTGTCTGAGCATTCACTTGTCAGGGAAAGGATGGAGAAATTTTGGATGGGGACACCAGGTCTGAATTCACAGGCTGCCTCTCTTGACTCTTTGGGGAGTAATATAATGGTGGAGGAAGTTAGAAAAGTGATAGAGTTAGGATAGAGATAGGAATTTAGAAAAGTTATAAAAATCTCCAGGACTGGCCACCAATTGCAATACACACTGCTTGGAAACACAGCGCTTATATGTACATGAACAAAAAACGCACTGGGGGACAGCATGCAGACATAGGGCTGGATTCTCATCAGATGCTGCTACCTTGATTGCTATTGCACAGCTTTAAAGATTTATTCTAGGTAAATTATCACTACTGCTATATTAGGAGCAATTTCTATAGAGGAAGTTTGGAATTTTTTGTAAATCTGTGATGGTCCACTCCCTGCACACAAACTGTTTATCTTAGACTTTATTGCATCCCAATTTAGTGTGTGTTGGGCTATGGGGGTGGGGTCCCAATCAGTGAGCACACAGACACATGTTTGAAACATCAGTTATTAGTAAACAGTAAGGCTGCATTAGAGTTAAAGTGCTAGATTATAAGTGTAATTACAATTTAATAACTAAGAAGCAGGTACGCTGGAGTTAAGCTGGAGGAAAACTGAGGGAAAACATCCTCAAAGCCAGAACACCTTCTGAACGACATCAAGCAACATATTTAAGTGAGTTACCAAATTCACCATCTGCCGTTGTATGAATACCTAGGACTCTCCTTGCTGCACTCACTGTTTGGACATTGCAAGTACCCCCCTATCTGCGTGCTGCTCCTATTGATTGATCTTTGTTGTTCATAACATTTCTGACTGGATCGGCTCTGTACATTGTAATTTTTCCCTTCATACAACAAAAAAAATTCCTGTTTGTATTGCCTTTTTCCTTTGTGCCACATATGTTCATCTTAATCATTCTTTTAATAACTAATTCCTGCACCCACTACTCGCACACCTCTCTTTATATATCACTTTTGGAGCTGTGCTCATACATTAGCAGCACTGTTCTATTACCTGTATTTCTGAACATATAACTCCAGTTTTCATCTCACTTATTACCTCGTCCACAGCATGAACGCCCTTACTTCATACAACCCCCTTATTCAGTGCCCACATCATCCTCTACTTTATCCATCCCTCTCCTCCCCCTCCACTTGCTGTTCCCCCTTTTTTCTCTCATCAGTCTGCTTTCCAACCCTCTGCTTCTTTCCCCCGCCTTTCCTTTTCCTCCATTCTCAACCACCTCCCTTCCTCCATGGCCTTTCTACCCCACCACTAAGCCCTATTCCCTCCTGGTTCTGCCTGTCACCTCCAGGGCTGCTAAGACAAATTCTGGGCCTGGGTACAGCAACACCCTGTGGGACCACAGCATATTGGGCATGGCTGCACCCATTTGTGGGTGGGTCTAGCATGTGAGAGGCACCTACTCACAGGAGCATGGCATAGCACTCAGCATTTGGGATTAAAGTAGTCACTACTGTATTAGGATGGCGGGACAGTCCCATAATATATGCATTTTTATCTGGATGTATTTAGATGTTAAAATGTAACACAATAATTAAAGTGCTACAACTTCATTTTATACATCTCTCATGTACATAACACATAATCAAATTCTATTTGTTGACATAGAGATATATGAATGAAGGACGTAATTTTCACATAACATCAGGTCATCTTATACACACACATTCCGCAGCACATATCCTATCCCACTGCTCCATGCTCCTTCCTCACTATCTACCCCATCTGTGTCACCCCTGTCTATCTACCCCTACCCTTTAGAATGTAAGCTCTCAGGAGCAGGGCCCTCATCCCTCAGGTGCTTCTCCTCCCCCTATGTATAGTTTAATTTACTCCTAACTCCCCACAACAGCACCTAACACTTGGTTGCTTATGTCTTGCTGCTTGTGTTAAGCAGCTATGTCTATAAACCATGTCCTTGTCCTGCATTGTATTGTACGGCTAATAACTGTCTTACTTGTGTGCTCATTTATGTACTGTGTAAGGCACTGCGGAAACTTTGTGGCGCCATATAAATAAAGGATAATAATAATAATAATTCAGCAAGGAATGCAAATGAGAGAACGCACGCACTTGGCCAATGTTTTCGCCATGCGCATTTGTATGCATTGCACTACACGTGTGTGAACTAGGCAGTGCAATCGGGTTAGAGTATGCAGACTACCCGCAGTGTGTAGGCAGACACTTCTGACTTTGATTGACAGGAAGTGCCATTTGAGGGTCGTGACGGGGGGTGGTCAGGTGAAATGCATGCGTGCCTGTGCATTGAGACACTGTTATAGGGGCATGCATAATTAAGGCAGTGCAGCCAAAATCCAGCGGCAGGTCAGGTCAACCACTATTGTGCATATGGGTCCAGTGGTTCTCAATGTTATCGATGTTTATTATATCTTGGGTACTGATCAGGCTGTGTGTAAAGGGAGATGGGCAGCTGAATGTGGGGCTGGGCATCTGCATGTTGTCCTGCAGTCTCTGTGCATATGCAATGATTAGAATATTCTCGCAGTGGCCAGGTGCGTGCGTCTCCTAGCGTGCCTTCCTCGCTGAATCAGGCCCATAGAGCAAGCAATAGAGGAAATTATTTTTTTTCAACTTTTTTTAATTCGCAGCTCAGCTGACTACGTGCGTGCAGTCACAGCACTTATATGTACGTGAACAAAAATGCACTGGGGGAAAATCCTCAGATGTAGTACAAACAATAGAATTGTTTTTTTTTTTACTTTTTTAAATTCTCAGCTCCAATGACACTGCGTGCAGTCACAGCGCTTATATGTACGTGAACAAAAACACACTGTTGACAGCGCACAGATGTAGTACAAACAACAATAGAGGAAAATATATATTTTTAGACGTTAATTTGCAGCACAGGTCACACTACATGGAGAGACACAGCACTTTTATATATAGGTGAACAAATGAACTGGAGGACAGCACACACAGGTTGTAGAAACAAAAAAAAAAATACTTATTAATTTACTTCTTCCACATTTGACAAATGTGGAGTCACACTGCTTATATCACAGTGGGGTATGGCCTGCATAGTCACAGTGCAGCACCAATGATTGATAGTTAAACTAGTAATAATACTATAATAATTCCTACATTACAAAACTTGCAAACAATGATTTGCTATCTGCCTGTACTGTAAATCTAGCTAAGCCAATACTAACAGTGTTTAGCACTAAGGGGCCTAGAGTGCACACAGCACAGAAGAAGCCACTGGAGCTGGAGAGGATGGACACAGTAGACACTGGACAAAGGGAGTGTATGGACACAGCAGAAGCTACTAGAGATAGGGACTAGAATGAACACAGCACAGCAGCAGCCACTGAAGGTGGAGAGGATAGACACAGCACAGTAGACACGTTAGCATAGATTGGAGACAGGAGACTGCATGTGTATATTCCAATGAGCACTCAAAGCTGTGAATTAGCAGCTCCACCACTTTGTGAGTGACATAAAGCTCACTCTGTGAGAGCATTGCAGCTGAAATTAACCACAGGGTGTGATGGTATACCATATCTGTATTGCGCAAGTTACACGTCCATTAAGGCAGGTCCCTAACATACTAGGGTTCAAATCCAGAGCACAGGACACCCCCAAACTAGCCCAGCAAAGCGACCCCAAGGCACTGCTATAATAAGAAAAGTAAAGTATAAAGGAAATAGTTAAGAGCAGCCACAGCTGCATATAAATAATAAAAATTAAAAAGTGAAATACATATATGGAAAGACAGTGAAGCATTAAAATGTGTTGAAAGAAAAATGTGTTATAATGTGGTGCCTTGAAGTAGATCACCCAAAGCAATCCAGGGAGACCCACGCTCCAAAAATGAACCAATGCTGCACTACACAGTCTAAATATTTGCAGGACTTACCTATATTGTGCCTCTGACTGGTGTGCGTATTACAATGCCAGACTCCATGCTCTAAACCAATGTAGTACAAATTGCATATAACATCACACTAGCAAACAATCATATTATGTCAATAGCTCCTATCTTATACATGCGACATTTGACTCAGTGAAAAAATTTATATTTAATATTATTCTTATGTGTCTAGGATTACCAACAATAATTATTATATATAGTTCGGTCACTGAGGTGCTACCATACACTACAAAACATACTTAGAGCACAATAATAGAAATAAAAAGGTGTAGTGTTTTGTTTAGGTGCATCTATGTAGATTCCGCATGGAGTATATTTTATATATGGTTAAAATATTAAATCTTTATTAGGATTTCTTTAAAAAGTATCCCTTTTAATCTCTTTGTAGTTATCACAAAAGAGGTCTAACAGCCCGTGTTCATTAACTCCTGTCAGTAATTATTTTAATCTGTGAAGTATTAACAACTACTGGGATATTATGTTGTTGTATAACTGTTACCATGTAGCAAATCACCAGTCACAGTTGGAAAATTGTTACATCAGTGATACCTTGTATCTTTCTGTTTGCTAACCATTCACTGATTCCTTCTAAGTATGATAGGCTGAGTGTCTGTGTATTCCCCACTCCTGGACTGGAAATATATCTTATAATGTATATACTGTGGAGAAGTGTGGAATGACTTCTATGTATGTCCTAGGTTCCTGTCATATGTGCCCAGGAGAAGTCTGTTTGGGAAAAAAAGACTAGAAATGTTGGCTTTAGAGAAAAAAAACAGTTTGGGTCCTAGGGGTGTGGATGTGAGGAGAGGGAGGGCTCCATCCACAGGCCACTCCAGGTTTGGGCCTTTCAGCCTGGTAACAGGCTCATTAGGGCTTGCAGCTGGAAATGGCTAATATAAGCTGGGTTTGTTTGTTGCTGAGTGTCTCACACCTGGGAGAGCAGGCAGTCTAGCCTGTTCAGATACGCTTGGTTACTTTCCTTGTAAGTACTGTGCACATGTTTTGTTAATGGTGAGGGCAATAGGCCCTACCATTATTTAAGAGAGGGAATCTGCTGTGTAGCTAGTGCCCAGCTGGGCTAGGACTTATGTTTACGTTTTGTTTATGTTTATATTCATTTGGCACAATAAAGACTAGCACCGACCAGTTTGTACAAGAACCCCGGACTTGTATTTTGTTTCTACGGCTGCTGTGTGTGTGTAAAGAGGGAGTCCAATCCCGACTGTGTCACAATAGTTATGATTTTATTTTTCTCTTCAGAGAGGGTATTGTTGCAAATGTCTGTTTAACAAATTAAGATATAAGTCCTGATATATAATTAATTAATTATCCATGTGACGGACTTGCTTATATGAAAATGACTGTTCTCTGTATGTTAATTTAATAGTGTTCACAACTGATATCGGATATTCTGGTTGTATTTGCTTAACAGTTGAATATGTTGCTGTAAATACCCCTACTGGTGGATGTTACTGTTACGATCATGGAGGGTAACAACACAGTGCAAGCAAATCTGGCATCTGCTGTGAGCACCATATACTGACACATGGAGAAAAATACTTGTGGATGCAACTGTCATGATTAGGGATATTTACAGCAACATATTCAACTGTTCAATATTACCAGAATATCCGATATCTGTTGTGAGCACTATCAAATTAATATACAGAGAATAGTCATTTTCATATAAGCAAGTGCATCACATGGATAAGTAATTAATTATATATCAGGACTCATAGGCCCTGATTCAGAGCCGGATGCTGAATCAGGGCGTCTTTTTTTTTTTATGCAGCAGCCTCCTGGCCACTTGCATTGCTGTGGGTTGCCATCCACAGGTAATGCGAGCGGCCAGGATGATGGTCACGATGGTCAAGACCATCGCGACCATCGGGCTTGCGACGAGACCATTGTGGTAGGGTCTCGTGGCCGCAAGCCCCAGAGAACTGTTGGCTGAAACAGAGCCGAAAGCTCTCCAGCTGACATCACTTGTGTTGTCAGTGGGGCCGCCCCCAGACAGTAGGCGTTCTCATGGGAACACCTCCATCTGGCCAGCCATCACCCCCGGCCCACCCACCAAAGGGGGCGTGCTGTCACTCAACATCGACAGCACGCCCCCTTTGGTGCAAGACCCGGAGCGACGGATTGCCCATTGCTATCCGGGTCTCGCGCATGCGCACGACAGAGGCAGCTCCGTCGTGCGCATGCGCTCTGGGCCACCATCGACCCGGTTGCGAGCGCTCAGCGCTTGCGACCGGGTCTGAATCAGGCCCATAGTTCATTCATAAAACCCAGTATTAACTGGAAAACTGCTGGAAAAGCAGGACATCAATGCAGGTAATGTGTCAACATCTCCTGACAGCAGCCATCATAGCGGCCATCATAGCTCCCATGTGGAGCTCTCACTGAGGTGTCCTAGACAGGGCCTGTTTGCTTTATCAAGAGGTGTTGACACATTACCTGCATTGATATCCTACTTTTCCAGCAGTTTTCCAGTTAATACTGGTTATTATGAATGCACACAGTTCTCATATATGATGTCAATTTGTGCATCTTGTGTCTTGTTTGACAGACACTAGTCTTGAAAAAGGTCTGACATAGACTGAAACGTTGACACGAACAATGAGGTGTCTATTTTAATGGCTGAATAATAGCCTGTGGAAATTATGTCTTAAATAAAAATTATATTTCAAAGCGAGTGCCTTCATTCGATATATTATAGGATACATTTTTTCTATTTTTTGGACTATGGTCTTGAAATGCACCCTGATACAATTATTTAGAAAGGTGTGAGTGCAGAACTTTGGAGATTTTATATATATAATATATATATATATATATATATATATATATATATATACACACACACATATATACACACATGCATGTACCTATGTTGTCCTTTGCAATGGAGGGACTTCCGAATGTATGACACTTTATAGGGTAAATGTAATAAAGTGGTTTCATAAATATGAAATGTAATAGTAAACGAGAACATGCAAACTCACATGTTTCACACACTTGCGCAGCTAGGGGTAAACTCGCATCCAGATGTTTTCCAATGTTAAAGATAGAACTCACTCAATGTAATAGAGTTTGAGTTGTAAACTCACACGCAAAACCTTACTAAAACTTGCAAAACACAATAGACCAGGTTAAGATAGGCAAGTTTAGTCACACAATAATAGTAAATTATCATCTGAGGTCAATTTACACAGGTGAAGACCATAATTCCCACTAACACCCCTATATAAGGGATGGGTCTGGCATGCCGGCACTTGGGATCCTGGTGGTCAGAATCCTGATGTCGGCATCCCAACAGGGTTAGAATACCAACATTTGTCGGTCAGTATTCTAACCCTCCACCTCCCTACCCTAACACAAACTTCCCCCGCTAGTGCCTAAACCTAACCTCCCCCTCCCCACACCCTAAACCCAACCCTCCCCCTTATAGAATAAGGATGGACCTGGACTCCCTCTCAGATTAAGAGGTGGTAGATTGAACCTCACAAACCTTGACGTTATATGAGCAGGTGAAAGACGATTTGGAGTCTTTGGCTAGTAGCAGCTATATAATGCCTTGGCTGCATAAATGAATGTGTGCCCTGCACTTTTATCCCACAGGCTCATTTTATTATGTGAGTTCTAGAGTGCTAAGGATTACGTAAGCCACTTTCTCAAGGCATTTAACTCAAGTGATATATTTCATAAAGAAATTGTGTTGTACATATTCCTCATTCCACTGTTGTCAGTCAGAGTGGCAGGACCTGAAGATAGCTTTCTACAGGCTTTCAGCATTGCCTAATGTGCTGGGAGCCATAAATTGCACTCACATTGGGATCTAATCACCACACTTGAGGGGGTATGTCTATGAAAAAAACATGGCTACTACTCCCTTATTGTGCAGGTGGTCTGCGATGCTAGCCTAAGAATTCTCAATGTGGTTACAGGTTACTCAGGTTCTTGCCATGATGCCTATATTCTGTGTCAGTCAATCTTGTGGGAGAGGTTTGACGTACACGTGCCGGAGGGCTGGCCAGTTGGTTTGTTGTTTTGGCTGTACCCCATTTACTTAATTATTGCTGTACCAGGTGTGTTTTACTCTCTGACTGCAGTTACAAAGAAGCATGTGCTTACTACCTAGCACACACTGTTACACAAAAGTAATTTGCACATATGATTGTATGTTCTTGTGGTAGCATGTTTAATATCCCCGTAAACTGTCAGTACTGAAAATTGTAATGCCTTACAAATGTATATGCTACTATTCTTTAAATGTAGCCCTTACACATGTGTGCTATTGTAGTTCTTATTGTGCTAATTGTTGTGTGTGTTGGTTTAATTAGTATTCATTTCCACCTCACAAATAAAATCAGATGACTCAGGAATTGCTCATGACCACTCTGTTGAGACCTTGAGGCCTTTCATAGCACCAGTTCAACAACCCATGCTGAAGAGCAGGTTTCATTGTTTGGACCAGTAGGCTGGCATCCTTCTTTACAATGCACATAAAGTGTGTGACATCATCCAGTCATGCTGCATGCTCCATAACATGGCCCTGGGTCAAGGCCATTATGACATTGGGAAGATTGCAGTAGTTGTGGAGGAGCCGGATGCTATACCATCAGAGGGCATTGTCAATACTGAGGACAGGCATGAGGCTCAACAGAGGATCATACAGCAGAATTTTTGACATACAATAAGTCTGCTTTTTAAAATGGGTTTGAAGGTGGTTATGTTTTACATTTCTGTTTAACCACTTAACTTCCAAAAACTGCTCAGAAATTGTTGTTTTATTTTTGACTGAATTAGGTCAGGAACATCTTTTTAAAACATATCCAACATGATTTAAAAAATATATATTTTTTAAACATCGTATTCAATAAAAATACTGCCACTGATGTTTCATTAACATCGGTTTGCAAACATGTAATACACTACTTAACCTGATGAAATTTGTACTGTGGTGGGATGTTGAGAGAAATGCTTTCAGTTCAGTAGAGTTCTTTAAAATAACTGAACTTCAGTTACTCTGTCATTATGTAATGCTTAGTATGCGTCTTCTGGGCAATGTAAGCTACTGTATGGCTGCTTTAGTTCTCTTGGTACAGTAATATGCATCCACTGTAGGGTCACTTTTAGGGACAGGGACTTTGCAGCACAGTAATAGAAATGAATCCACATACATCTATCCTCCATGTGCTACAAGTTGCTCCACACAGGAGTGCAGGAGTGCTGTGAGACTCAGTAGTGCCAAGTGTCTTTTATACATCTTTTTACCCTAAATGCGTCTTATAAGCACAAGCATATTCTGCTGATTAAAAGGATATGCAGCATGGCTATGTTCTGTGAGCCAGTACGGGTGTAGCTGCAAGCAAATCACTACGATAAAGTGTTACAGTCACTGTTAGTGTAATGTAACATTTTGCGTGCAGATACACCCGCACTGGCTCACAGAACATAGGCATGCTGCATATAATTTTAATCAGCAGAAGCTGTTTGTGCTATCAATCTGATTCGCTGTATGATTCAGATGCATTTGAAGGTAAAAAGTTGCAAAAAAGACGTTTGCGCTTCCGAGTCACACCATGGCATGGCGTGACTAGATGGTCTGTTTAACATGCAGGGAGGCTGGATGTATATGTATTTGTATAAATAAGATAATTCACACACACATACCACCAAGTGAGAAAAAAAAACTCCCCTTCCAGACTGCAAAGGCGCAGACCTTAACCACTAGCCCACATACTCTAGATTTGTTAAGAGCTGCACCTGTCGTGTATGTGATGTGAAGTAAGCAAATTAAAGCAGGCAATGTGTACAATGTCAATATGGGCTCAGCATGCGGAGGAATTGAATAGAAGTGAATGATGGTGGGGGTGATGGTGAGCCATACAATGAGCTCAGTGGAGTTGAATAGTAATTGTGTGATGGTGGGGGGAGGTGAGAAAGGAACTTGGGTGACATTCAGCATGTCTTAGTGAAAGCTGTGCATGCCTGTGACCCCTGTCTGAGCCCATGAGACAAATGTGTGTGTGTGTGTATGAATGTATATATATATATATATATATATATATATTATATATATATTTTTTTTTAACAGTACAGGACTCACACATATATTGTACTGTTATTATTCAATACTTTTTTACACATTCTTCTACAGCCCTGATTCCATGACTAAAGTGCTATACTATAGTGTACAGAATCACAGCTTCTGTCAGTCAATCATTGGGTGGTAATACAGAAAATGCATTGGAAATCTGACGCATGTTCTGTGTAGTTTAGGAAATGTGACACCTGGTGGACAAAAAGTGGTATTACACGATATGACTTTTTTCCAGTGCTATGCTACGTTCCGTTAAGAAACATTCTGTGTGGCGCGACTCAAAGCTAGTGTGTGGCGCGAGATGCATGGTGCGCTACATGGCTGTATGGAGGAACAAACTAGCTGGGCACATCTGTAGTATACCATCCCTAAGCGGAGCCTCCATATCAAGTCTTGATTATACAGGAGCGCATAATAAAAATAAAATGACCTTTAACATCAATGTTAAAAATATATAAAACTGGAATATTTTGGATGTGCCATTATGTCATGACGTGACCTGGAGGGTTGATGTCAATGTGTTACTGTCCAATGACTGCTGGAGTGGGAACGGCTTTGCAGCCATTCTCTCACCAGCTACTTCTCTTCCACAGCATTGGAAGCCCACTGCGGACTCCACTGGACCCTCCCTTACCCCTGCCAGACCCCATTGCACACCGCTGTTGGACCCTCGCACACTGCTCTGGGCACTGCTGAACCCGATGCAAGCGTGACCCCATGTGCACAACGACAGACTACCATGCACCCGCCAGACATGTTTATGTATATATACAGTGTGTGTGTGTGTGTGTATATATATACATATATATATATATATATATATATAAATAAAGACACACATACATATACATACATAAACATATACCATATATATATATATATATATATATATAAAGTCACCAAGGGTGGCACTCCCTTATTGATAGAAACTTGCAGGTGCCTTCCAGTCAAAGCCAGCAGCTGATGGCTTTAACAATAAATAGTCCACATCGGCGGCACTCAGATGAACATCAAATGATACAGGAGAATGTGATGGATATCACCAACATTTCGGAGCTTTATTCCTGCCCCTTCATCAAGGTAAAGACATTTACAAAATAGGGGTGAGCGGGTTCGGATTTCTGAAATCCGAGCCCCCCCGATCCGAGGCCGATCCGAGTCAGGCTTGACTTTTCCCGCCTGACTCGGATCTGAAATCGAGGCAAAACGTCATCATCCCGCCTTCCGGGTCTCGCGGGTTTTGGATCCTATATAAGGTACCCGCGTCGGCGCCATTTTCTCACTCGGCTGTGGACAGTGAAGAGGGAGGGTGGGAGTTAGGGGTGGCTGGGCTGTGTAGTGTAGTGTAGTGGTGTAGTGCAGTGTAGTGTTGTGCTGCGCTGTGCTGCTGTTGTCCATAGGGGCTGTGTCCACTACTTCAAAGTCCATAGGGGCTGGCTGGACTGTGTTGTGCAGTCAGTTGTCCTAGGGGCTGTGTCCACTCCAAAGTCCTGTGCAGTGTCCCAGTCCTAAAGGGGTGCTGTAGTGTTGTCTAGGGTGCTCTGTCCGTCAGGGGTGCTCCCCCCAAGTGCTAAAAAAATATATATTTTTTCTGTGTTTGTGAATTGTGTGCACTGTGGCTGCACGTGCATCAACAAAGGAGCAGCGCCAAGCGTGCGCCTGTGTCCCATAAATAAAGGGCCGGCTGGATTGACCGCTAAAGGGTGCTGTAACCCCCAAAGGGCACTCCAAACAAAATAAAAAAATTTATTTTTTTGTGTTTGTGAATTGTGTGCGCAGTAGCCGCACGTGCATCAACAAAGTAGTGCCAAGCGTGCGCCTGTGTCCCATCAGTAAAAGGCCGGCTGGCTTGTCCATTAAAGGGTGCTGTAACCCCCAAAGGGCACTCCAAACAAAATAAAAAAATATATTTTTTTTGTTTGTGAATTGTGTGCGCAGTAGCTGCAGGCGCATCAACAAAGTAGTGCCAAGTGTGCGCCTGTGTCCCTTAAATAAAGGGCCAGCTGGATTGACCGCTAAAGGGTGCTGTAACCCCCAAAGGGCACTCCAAACCAAATAAAAATATATATTTTTCTGTGTTTGTGAATTGTGTGCACTGTGGCTGCACGTGCATCAACGAAGGAGCAGCGCCAAGCGTGCGCCTGTGTCCCATAAATAAAGGTCCGGCTGGATTGACCGCTAAAGGGTGCTGAAACCCCCAAAGGGCACTCCAAACAAAATAAAAATATATATTTTTCTGTGTTTGTGAATTGTGTGCACTGTGGCTGCACGTGCATCAACGAAGGAGCAGCGCCAAGCGTGCGCCTGTGTCCCATAAGTAAAGGGCCGGCTGGCTCATTTTTTAAAGGGTGGTGTAACCCACAAAGTGCACTAGTCTCCAACAAAAATAAAAAAATATTTTCTGTGTTTGTGTGCGCCTTAGCCGCACGTATATATCAGTATAACATAAATGGAGGACCAAACTTTCTCCGATAAAAATAAAATAGGGAAAGATCAAGAACCACTTCCTCCTAGTGCTGAAGCTGCTGCCACTAGTCATGACATAGATGATAACATGCCATCAACGTCGTCTGCCAAGGCCGATACCCAATGTCATAGTGGAGGGCACATACAATCCCAAATGACAGTTCAGGAAAATGACCTTGAAAAAAACATTTAAATCATCTGAAGAGAAACGTAAACTTGCCAATATGCCATTTACGACACGGAGTGGCAAGGAACGGCTAAGGTCTTTCCCTATGTTCATGACTAGTGGTTCAGCTTCACATGACGATGGAAGCCCTCCTCCCGCTAAAAAAATCAAACGAGTTAAGCTGGCAAAAGCACAGTGAAGAACTGCGTTCTAAGAAGATATCACAAATCCCCAAGGAGAGTCCAAGTGTGGCGGCGGTTGCGATGCCTGACCTTCCCAGCACTGGATGGGAAGAGGTGGCTCTTTCCACCATTTGCACGCCCCCTGCAAGTGCTGAAAGGAGCACCCACAGTCCACTTGCTGATATGCAAATTGAAGATGTCACTGTTGAAGTACAACAGGATGTGGATACTGGTGTAGCTGGCACTGAGGAGGAAGTTGGCGAGGAGGATTCTGATGGTGATGTGGTTTGTTTAAATCAGGCGCCGGGGGAGACAGTTGTTGTCCGTGGGATGAAAAAGCCCATCACAGTCATGGCTGGGCAGAAGACTGAGCTCAGTTTGTAGAATTTATGGATCGACATAACCTATCCAGTAATCCTATTAAGTTCACATTCAATATTAATAATGTGAGTGTGAACTATCTGGATGTTAAATTGAGACTAGAGGGTGGTAAGTTGGTTACGGAATTATACAGTAAGCCCACGGATAGGAATACTTTTCTACATTTTGGAAGTTGTCACCCTAGATCATTGAAGTGCAGTTTGCCATATTCACAGTTCCTGCGGGCTCGCAGGATCTGTAGTAATGAAGATATGGCTATTAAAGAGATTAACCTAATGAGGAATAAATTCCTCATGAGAGGTTATCCTGTTAATATTTTTGATCAAGCCAAGAAAAAAGCATTAGCGATACCGAGGGTTGATTTACTTAAAACAGGTAAAATAAAGGGAACGAAAAAGGATAGGTTACCGTGGGTTAATCATTTTCATACCCAAAGTAAGGATATCAGAAGCTCTACCTATAAATTATGGCCGATTGTGGGGACTGACACGGATTTGAACCTGCATAACATTAATATTATGCCCTGTTACACCAGGGGACGTAATTTACGCAATTGGGTTGTTAAAACCGATATTAGTGGCATGAATACGATCAATACAGGATTTTTTCTGCGGCCCAAATTGGGCTGTTTCAAATGTGTGAACTGTTTGACCTGTCGTTCATTGACGGGAGGCGATAGTTTTTGCCACCCGTATAGTGGACACAGATTTGCTATATGTCATAGATTGACATGTACCACCAGATTTATTGTTTATGTCATTACTTGTCCCTGTGGGCTTATATACGTCGGAAAAACCGACAGAACATTAAGAGAGAGGATGGCTCTGCACCGGTCGGCCATTCGGGCCGCTATTTCATCTGGAGGCAGTGACCAACCGGTGGCACGACATTTGTTTCCTGTGGCCACAATGTGGCATCACTTAGGTACATGATCATTGATCATATACCTAAATCCCCACATGGAGGGGATAGATCTCGCAGGTTACTTCAATGCGAAGCTCGCTGGATATTTAAATTAGATGCATTGGCACCACGAGGCCTAAATGGAAATCTGGGCTTACATTGTTTTCTTTGATATACTTGAGAGTTATAGATTATCAGCATATAATAATGAGGTGATAAGATTGTGGTATGTAGAGTTTATATGTTCTCTCCAAACTGTTAGTTTTTTGCTGGCAAGTTATCATTGTGATTGATGCAGAGTTGCCTACCCTCCCGATTTTCGCGGGAGTCTCCCGAATACAGGTGGGAGCTCCCGCAACCCCGTAAAGTAAGTTGCATTCCCTCTGCCCTGTCTAAAAATCCGGACTGCGCATGCGCGAGTCCGGAGGTAAAGGGGGCGGGGCCCGAGCTTAAGACGCAGGGGCGCACTCACCGGGTGCAGGGAGGCAGGAGTGTGGCTGCTGTGAGGTCTCCTGGGCACGCCTTTCCCTGCTCACAGACTGCTGCTGGGAGAGACTGATGCTCCCAGCATTCCCTGGCCAGCCTGTGATGACAGAGGACGGAGGGGGGAGGAGCCGACGCAGGAGGACACTGAAGGCAGAGACAGAGGAGCTGCCTGAGACTGTGAGTGTTGGAGGTCACTGCAGCTCCTGCCAAATGTATAACTCATGTCAGTGCCGTGGGGGAGGGAGGGAGATCTATTACTGTGTGTTTGTATGTGATGTATGTGTAGTAATGTGATGTACAGTATGTGTGGGTGTAGTAATGTGATGTATGTGTGTGTAGTAATGTGATGTATGTGTGTAGTAATGTGATGTGTAGTAATGTGATGTGTGTGTGTGTAGTAATGTGATGTATGTGTAGTAATGTGATGTGTGTGTGTGTGTGTAGTAATGTGATGTATGTGTGTGTAGTAATGTGATGAATGTGTAGTAATGTGATGTGTAGTAATGTGATGTGTGTGTAGTGATGTGATGTATGTGTGTGTAGTAATGTGATGTATGTGTAGTAATGTGATGTATGTGTGTGTGTACTAATGTGATGTATGTGTGTGTGTGTAGTAATGTGATGTGTGTGTGTGTGTGTGTGGGGAGGTGAAATCTTCATATGATGTGTGTGACTGACTGGGTGTCTGTGTGTGAGAGACTGTGTGTGTGTGAATCTATTCATGGGATGTGCTGAGACTGTCTGTGTGTGACTGTGGGGCCCATTTATTAATGATCACATTTTGCAATGCGATCAGGGCATGCAGTACCGCCCCTGATCGCATTGCAAAATGCGATCCTATCTGCCGGATGTATTATCCGGGACATGCAGGGAGACGGGCTCCGAAAAGAGCCCGTCCCTGCGATGTCTCCGGAGGGCAGTCGGGGCTTCTGCGCATGCGCAGTCCCGCGGACTGCACATGAGCGGCGCCGATTGCCGGCGGAGGGATCTGGCAGATCCCTCCGCCGGCTGATATGCGGTAAGTGCCCATAGGAAACAGCGGCTAACGCTATCTTTAGATAGCGTTAGCTGCTGGGGCCAATATCGGGAATGCTTCGCATTCCCGATATTGATACATTTGGCAGCATCGCATCCCCCATAGAAACCTATGGGGGAGGCGGCTGCCGGCGGCAATGGAGGGATCGCAGCAGGTATCTCCGATACCTGCTGCGGTCCCTCCTTCATACATTCAGGGGATACTAAGTATTTGAGGTAAACCCCCGAAAACAGGTGTTTTCGGGGAATTTACCTCAAATGCACTTTGATAAATGGGCCCCTGTGTATGAATCTATTCATAGGATGTGTGTGTGTGTGTGTGTGTGAATCTATTCATATAAATGAATGTGTGCGTCTGGGGGGGAATCTATTAATGTCAATATGGCAGGGTAGAGATGTATTAATGTCAGTGGGGGAGCTAGGTCGTCAGCTTATAGGAATATATACGCCCATAGGTGGAGTTAGACACGCCCTTTGGTTGGAGCAGACCACGCCCCCACAACGGCGCGTCGCATTCTGCAGCCATCTACAATCTCCCTCAAAGTCATTTTCAAAAGTAGGCAAGTATGTATTGATGGGTTCATGATGTTGCTTATAGATGTAATTAGCACTGGGTGATCGGAGATATACATCTATATGTTCTGGGACACTGGATGTTTTATATATATTTTTTATATATATTTTTTATTGTGTATGTACAGGGTAATAATACATGACAACTTTTTGTGTCTATATTATCCATGTGACATACTTCATTTGGCCTATAAGATGTGATATATGTTGTCTTAAATATTTATATTGAGCTGTTTGTGGTATATATGTGTACTTTCACTAATGGTAAGGTTGTTCTTCTATGTGTTTTGTGCCATGCTACAGTTTCTTTGTAAAGTCCGGACGCTGAGCGTTGCCTGGGTGATGAGGATCCAGGCTATGGGCGTCTCCTCTGTCCTAGGATTGACAGGCTGAACGTCGATGCGGAGGACAGGAGTGATGACATCATCAGCACGAGACCCACTCCCAGAAGCAGCGCAGGGCGGACTACACGTGGGGAGCTGTGAGTATAAATGTTTTTTGTTATATGTATTTGTAAATGTCTTTACCTTGATGAAGGGGCAGGAATAAAGCTCCGAAACGTTGGTGATATCCATCACATTCTCCTGTATCATTTGATGTTCATCTGAGTGCCGCCGATGTGGACTATATATATATATATATATATATATACACAGATACAGTCAGGTGCATAAATATTGGGACATTGACAGGATTTTCATATTTTGGCCTCTATTCACCACCACAATGGCTTTGAAATAAAACAAACAAGATGTGCTTTAACTGCAGACTTTCAGATTTAATTTGAGGGTAATTACATCCAAATCAGGTGAACGGTGTATGAATTACAACGGTTTCTATATGAGCCACCCACTTTTTAAGAGGCCAAAAGTAATGGGACTATCAACTCAAAAGCTATTTCATGGACAGGTGTGGGCTATTCCCTCGTTATTTCATTATCAATTAAGCAGGTAAAAGGTCTGGAGTTGATTCTAGGTGTGACATTTGCATTTGGAATCAGCTCTTTGGATCTCATATTGAGAGTCGACAGCAACTGTCACTATCAGTGAAGCAAGCCATCATTAGGCTGAAAAATCAAAACAAACCAATCAGAGAGATATCAAAAACATTAGGTGTGGCCGAATCAACCGTTTGGAACATTCTTAAAAAGAAAGAACGGAGAACTCAGCAACACCAAAAGACCTGGAAGACCACGGAAAACAACTGTGGTGGATGACAGAAGATTTATTTCCCTGGTGAAGAAAAACCCCTTCACAACAGCTGGCCAAATCAAGAACACTCTCCAGGAGGTAGATGTATATATGTCAAAGTCAACAATCAAGAGAAGACTTCACAAGAGTGAATATAGAGGGTTCACCACAAACCATTGGTGAGCCACAAAAACAGCCACCAGGGGTCCTCTTAGCAGCTGCCAGGGGTGGGTGCACTGGCGCTGGGCTGTCCGATCACTGCTAGCAGTGATCAGCCCATGGGGAGGGACAGTGGCCCTGATTCAGAGCCGGACGTTTTGAAAGAGCGCTCGCTTTGAATCAGAGCATTTTTTTTTTGCGCGGGATCCTGGCCGCTTGCATAGCTGTGGGTGACCACCCACAGCTATTGCGAGTGGCCAGGATGATGATCGCGATGGTGAAGACCATCGCGACCATCGGGGCTTGCGACGAGACCCTTGAGGTAGGGTCTCATGGCCGCAAGCCCCAGAGAGCTAGTGGGGCAACCCACAAATGGCAGGCGTTCACATGGGAACTCCTCCATTTGTGAAGCCACCCCCCGCCATGCCTACAAAATGGGGTGATCGACAGCCACCCCTTTTGTAGTGAGCCACGGAGAGAGATAATTTTCTCTCTCAATCCGGGGCTTGCGCACGCTCAGTGTGGCCGCTGCACGTGCGCAGAGCACACCATCGACCCGCTCACGAACGCTCAAGATGATCTTCCAGCAGCCGCCCACAGAGCTTTTCTGACTGGTCATATCAGATATGACCATGACAGGGAAAGCCCAGTCTGGTATGGTCGTATTTGATATGACTGTGCCCAGCAAGTGGTTAAAATATGTTCAATATTATTTTTAAATTACGCATGGGACTGAGCTTTAGCCATGAAACATGCTGCTATCTAACTATGTATTGTGGTAACTGAATGTATGGTAATTATTTTGCTACTAACCAAAACAAAATTGTAGTATTTGATATAGATTTGGATGAAAACAATATCTATGCAAACTTTAACCTTGTGCACAGTTAGAGCACTGTAACCGTGTGTACTCTTTCCTTTTATTTAAGTTTTTAAATAAACTGTTATTAAAAAAAATTACCATTGTTCTTTCTTTTATAAATAAGAACCAAAACATAGACGATGCCAGTCAAATTTACTTTCACACGAAAAAGTGTACAAAAACACTTGTAACATAGTACAACAAAAAAAATATCTTTGGGTCCTGACCTTCCTCCACCCTTTCCTAGGACTCTCACTGAACCACCACATGTGCATGGGCCGCGCTGTGGGGGGGTGGGGGGTGATGTACTTAGTGAAGTTATGGCCATACTACTAACACTGGACATTGAAGAACCCTGCATTATAGCCCTCTGCCCCAGAGCCGTAACTAAACTGTTTGGTGCCCTCTGTCAGAGAGAGCATTGGTGCCCCCTACCCCATTTTTTAAATAGGGACATAAGATAGTGCACCTGAAAAAGGGTCATGGCCTCATGGGGAAGGGCCAGGGAAGAGATATGTGAGGCCAGGAGATGCTGGGGATAAACAAAGAGGAAGCTACAAGTGAGAATAATAATAAACAGGAAAACTGAAAGCCCCAAACTGCACCCTCTGCCCTGCGGTGTCTTGTGCCATGGCACTGTTCGCACTAACCTAGTTATGGCTCTGCTCTGTCCTACTAACTCTCTTTGAAGGGAAAGAAAGGTCTTGGTCTGGGCCCTAATAGCCTGAGTGAGGTCAAGCAGCCTTACATTTCTATTGTTGGCCATTCTCATTTGTCTTCCCTCCCCCCCTTGGTAGCATTCCTTCATCCTCTTGCTCACTGTCACTCTGCCTCACTAGCAACACCTCCTCCTCCAGCCTCTGCTGAACTCCACCTGCTCTCCTGTATGCCATGTTGTAGCAGTAAAGTAATAATGCTCTATCACTCTGTCAATTGTAAACCCTCCTTTACTTCACTAAGCTTCTCACTTCCTATCAAAGGACAAAATGGTGGATATGGGGTATTCCTAATTCATTGGACTATTGGCTGTCAATGGGTGAGTTTCTTGGAAAAAGTATGGCTGTCATAATGAAACTCGCATTCTGGTTGGGTTTAAGAAACTCGCTTGTTTTCCAGTGGGTATTCTCACGAGAAGTCACATGTGAATAAGGTATGTGCCTGAAAATTCACACTCTATTACATGAGCAAGTTGTGAGTCAAGCTTGCACCCTCAAAATCTGCAAGAAGGTGTGAGTTTGAATTGAAGCCAAACTCACACTCTATAATATTTACACCTATCTTTTTATATATATTTAATATATTTTATTAATTTATATTTTTTTCATTTAGATTTCTATATTCAACTTTACCTATTACTCTATTCCCACTAGTATACATTTACTACCCGCATCTTACATTCTACTCACCCCATTCTTCACATCAGAGATCAACATTAAAAGCGCTCCTACATCTTTGTCTATCCACAGTGGATAACGGTAGTGTAGCTTAAAGAGGGGTCAGTAATGTAGTGTGGGGTATAGAGGGATCAGTGATGTAAGGTATAGAGGGGTCAGTAATGTAGTGTGGGGTATAGAGGGGTCAGTGATGTATTGTACAGTATAAAGGGGTCAGTGATGTATTGTACAGTATAGAGGGGTCAGTGATGAAGGGTATAGAGGGGTCAGTAATGTAGTGTGGGGTATAGAGGGATCAGTAATGTAGGGTATAGAGGGATCAGTAATGTAGGGTATAGAGGGGTCAGTAATGTAGTGTGGGGTATAGAGGGGTCAGTAATGTATTGTACAGTATAAAGAGGTCAGTGATGCAGTATAGGGTTTAGAGGGGTCAGTGATGTAGTAGTGTAGTGTATAGAGGGGTCAGTGATGTAGTGTAGGATATAGAGGGGTCAGTAATGTAGTGTAGGGTATAGAGGGGTCAGTGATGTAGGGTATAGAGGGGTCAGTGATGTAGTGTAGGGTATAGAGGGATCAGTAATGTAGGGTATAGAGGGGTCAGTAATGTAGTGTGGGGTATAGAGTGGTCAGTAATGTATTGTACAGTATAAAGGGGTCAGTGATGCAGTATAGGGTATAGAGGGGTCAGTGATGTAGTAGTGTAGTGTATAGAGGGGTCAGTGATGTAGTGTAGGGTATAGAGGGGTCAGTGATGTAGGGTATAGAGGGGTCAGTAATGTAGTGTGGGATATAGAGGGATCAGTGATGTAGGTTATAGAGGGGTCAGTAATGTAGGGTTTAGAGGTGTCAGTAATGTATTGTACAGTATAGAGGGGTCAGTGATGCAGTGTAGGATATAGAGGGGTCAGTGATGTATTGTAGGGTATAGAGGGGTCAGTGATGTAGTGTGGGGTATAGAGGGATCAGTAATGTAGTGTGGGGTATAGAGGGGTCAGTAATGTATTGTACAGTATAGAGGGGTCAGTGATGCAGTATAGGGTATAGAGGGGTCAGTGATGTAGTAGTGTATAGAGGGGTCAGTGATGTAGTGTAGGGTATAGCGGGGTGAGTGATTTAGTGAAAAGTATTGAGAGGTTAGTGATGTAGTGATGGGTATAAAGGGGTCAGTATTGTAATGTAGGATATAGAGGAGTCAGTGATTTAGTGGTGGGTATAGAGGGGTCAGTGATGTAGTGTAGGGATATAGAGGAATTCATAATGTGGTCTAGGGTTTAGAGGGGTCAGTAAAAATATTAATCCCAAGTACTTAGTACACTATTATTAAATTAAGATGCAAAATGCAGGAAAAGCTACACAACCTGGGTAAAAAAAGCAAAGGTCAAAGGTCTAAAACAAGTGATCCACACCATGACTTCCACCACTTATTTTTATGTTTAAACTTAGATATGTTTATTTTTGGTATTGGTGGTGGTATTGGGGGGAGGGAGGCACAAAAGGAAATTATCACCCTCGGCTCCACTTGGTCTAAATCCAGCCCTGACGTATACATGCATGACCAACAGCACGAGAGGAAAAATATTGCTAAACAACAACACAAGTGTTCATGGGACTCAGGCATGAACAAGACTGGACTTTGCATAGAGGAAGTGTTTGCCTGAAACATACATCACCAAGGTTATGGGTAAGTGCATATTAGCACAGTACAATCAGTCCACACTCACATGAAACAAAATTAACTTTTTGTTTCTAAATATAAAAAAAAAACTCCAGGGACATTTGATGACCATTACTTGAAATACTAGAGGCAAGTGGCCTGGAATAACAATCTGAAATGTATCTACAGTTTGAAGGAGGAAGCTCACCACTAATCCTCCTTCCTTCCTCCAATAGCACCCACCTTGATTTTATAAGGAAATTTAAATGCAGAAAAAATGAAAATATTGACAAGCATATTTCTTTTGTATACAGTATATTCAATGGTTAGAATACACATTCAATATAAATGTCATGTTTATAATAATAAAAATCATAGTAGTGTGGTACCCTAGAACCTAGTTGTACCACATGTACCCTTAGATACACATACATACCTGTATATAGGTAAAGATTGTATATACCCAAATTTCAAATGTACGGAAATGTTGCCTCATTGCTAGCATTGGCACATGTTTAGTATTATTGTTTAGGAGTCTAGGTTTAGTAAATTTGTAAATATTTTTCTGTGTGTATTTGGGACTGGGATTCTGTCCCCCATAGACTTATTATAATTTTATGGCACACAGACTCTGTCATTATTTTCCACGGGGCTCACCCTTCCGCAAGGGAACAATGATCCCTTCCAGCAGTGTAACCTATTAAAAAATGTGGATGTCTCATGGCAGTGACTCTCCCAACAGGCTAGTAATAAGGTAAAGCCCCTCCCCATTTGTACTAATGGAATCCTGCAGTTCAGCCAACCAGCGCCTCCATTGTCATTGGTGGTCAGTGAGAGAAGAGGCAGTGCTGTGTGGCAGGACTGGTACGGGAGCTTAGGAATAGACATCGGAATCTGATGGTTAGCAACCATTGATGTTTCCGATTTGATGGAAGTACTTTTTCCATTGAATACTGGAAATTCAATGGTTTACGGCCCTCAGATGCAGCTTTCCGATGCCCATTTGTTGGCTGGCTACAGGGGGTGAGCACACACTGCTGCTCTGCATAGCAAAGCAGTTGGTGAGCAACAGGAGAATGAATAGAACTGTGCACATGCGCACAGCATCTATTCTCTGTGTATGGGGAGCCTGGGGGCAGCCCAGCATCTCAGAGAGTGCTGGCCATGTCCCCACAGTGACGTGGAGGGGGGAACCGAGAGGCTCCATCACCTTTTCCACATACTCTACCCTTTCCAGGCGCATGTATAATCATCACAATGATTACACTATTGCATGATAGGGATGCAATGAATAGTTGCCATTGCATCGCTTGATTTGATGTTGGAAGCCCGGCAACCGTTCGATGCCAGGCTTCCGATGTCCATCCCTACTGGAGCTCCCAGGCAGCAATACCCTGCATTTACTAGCACTTAAGGTCTAGAACAGTGGTGAAGGTAGTGTAATCTAAATCATGTTAGGAGTAAACCTCAGCAATGAAAATACAGTGTAAATATGCAATCTCGTACAGTGGCAGATGTAAATGGAATAGTTAATTTATTCACATAACCCACAATAAAACATGTTTTAGCCTAAATTTAGCCTCTGGCGAAGCTGTAGGATACAGGGAAACGCGTTAGTCAAACTGTGAACATAGAACCCTGATTTTTCTTAAAACACACATTGATTTACCAGGAATACCCGTGAGTGAACCATTTGTCCTAATATCTCACCCTTCGAACGGACACAGGAACAATAGGAACCCCTGAGTGGATCACACTAAACTGCATGTTATTTTGGACACCAACGGATACCACCTGTGAAAAGGGCTCTGCAATATATTGGACGCCATATACGGCATTTACCTACCTGCAGGTTAGGTTACAAAACTCTTCCAGTGTGTTTTTTCAATTCAGCCAAATTCCAGGATATACTGTATGTACACCTTATATTCCAACGCTTGAACTTATTGATTATTGAAATACCCATTTTTACTTTTTATTGTCGGACGGTGTCCCTCTTTATCATTCATTGAACACTACTATTTAGTTTTAATCATGGTTTCTAGCATGAAACCAATGATTTATTGTGTGTTATGTGAATAAATTAACTATTTTCATTGCTGATGTTTACTTCTAATTTACTTCTAATACTTTACTTAATATACTTCTAATACTATGTAGATTGCGCTACCTTCCACTTTGTTCTAGACTTTATATATCAGGTGACTGCTGATTTTTACAATAGCTGTTTCTTTCCAGTATTTGTGAACACTTTAGAACATCTTCCATGAACACATCTTAAGGTGAAACAGACAGCGCAGTTTTTTTTCTTTTTCTGTTACTAGCACTTAAGGTGCCTACAGACTAGACAACATGCAAATGATTCAATGTCATCACTGGTTTCCCTTGAACTCTCCCCGGCAGCTCCCAGGCACTCGAGGATACGATAAACTGTAAACTGTAAGCATAAACTGTACAATCTGACCAATGATATATCGTGCACGATCTAATGATTTGCAAATCTTTAGATAGTGCACAATATATGGGCTGGACTATCAGACACACAGATGCATGCACAGTTCAGTGATGCATGCATGCATAAAAAAAATGAATCAAAATTGTAAAAATAAAAAACCAGAATAACCAGCCCTAGGTTTTTCAGAGCCAGTCCAGGTTTTGTAAATACAGAGGACAAAAGACGTAGGGGTCCCCTGTATTTAGCACTGGGCTAATCGAGTCGGTTCTGGTTTGAAAATACAGGGGACAAAGAGAATAGGGGTCCCCTGTATTTTCCATAACCACCACCGGGCTCTTACTAGCAGGATTGAGTAATGCCACAGCCAGGGGAGCCCTTACACTGGGTTCCACAGCCAAAACAATACCCCTGACTGATAGTCAGCCTAGGCTGGGGATCCCTGAGGAGGTGGGGACCCTCCAAAAAATGGATCCCCCATCTACAGGGCACCCTAAGCCTGGGCTGATAGCCTTGAGTTATCCCCAGCATCCCTGGTTGATAAGTGCTCTGTTTATAGTGTAAAGTGTGGTGTAAAAAACAGATGAAGTAATGTTGTCTTTTGCAGTAAAACTAAAGGTCCCAGCAAGCCTCCCCCATGCTGGTACTTGGAGAACCACAAGTATATATATGCAGGGCATTACAGGCCTGCTGGTACCTGTAGTTCTCCTGCAAAATAAATAAGACAGTACACACACACCATGAAAGTAAAGCTTTATTAACACATACATGCACACTCACAATCATACATACTCACTCAGGGGTCTATTTACTAAGTCTTGGATGGAGATAAAGTGAACAGATAAAGTCCCAGCTGATCAGCTCCTAACTGCCATGTCACAGGTTGTGTTAGAAAAATGACAGTTAGGAGCTGATTGGCTGATACTTTATCTCCATCCAATGCTTAGTAAATAGACACCCTAGTATCTCTGTAGCCATTCATGTCCAATTGTCTGTGTAGAAATCCATGGATACCTGTAAAATAAAAATTCCAAATTCACCTATTCTTAGCGTGGATCATGTCCTCTTCATTCCAAGTAGGCATCCATGGCCTTCTTGGAAAAGAAATGTCCCAGACCCATGAACACAGCACTGTCCTCTAAGTACAGTACTACCATAATGACAGTTCAGCCACAGGATTTCACTATAGAAATCCCGGTGCTGAGCTTTCATTGGCAGAGAGAGTCAGACCTTTGCCTGTCAGCTAATGAGCTGTTCCCACTATTAACTTCAATGGTCAGAACCGCTAAAGTAACCTTTAGCAACCTTAGCAGTTCTCACCACTGAAGTCTAAGGGATTCTAGGGAGCATGATAGGGATGCTCAACCAATGAGCATCACTATCATGCTCATTGGTTGAGTGGCATAAGGCTCACCTCTCTAAGCCAATGAAAGCTCAGCACAGGATTTCTATATATGCTAGGAATAGGTGAGTATGGAATTTGTTTTACAGGTATCCATAGATTTTACATGGACAAGTGGACATCAATGACTACAGGGATACTAGGCGAGTATGTATGATTGTAAGTGTGAGTGTTTATGTATGTGTTAATAAAACTTTACTTTCATAGTGTTTGTGTACTGTCTTAATTTTAAGATTTCTTCTGCAGGTGAACTACAGGTATCAGCGGGCCTGTAATGCCCCACATGCTGGAACTTGTGGTTCTCCAAGTACCAGCATGTGGGGGAGGCTTTACTGGGACCTGTAGTTCTCCTGCAAAATAAAATATTACTTCATCTGAATTTTACAACACACTTTAAACTATCAACCTGGCACCCACTGCCCACGGGTGCCAGGGATATCCCTGGGCTATCAGCTAAGGCCTGGGGTGCCCTGGAAGGGGCGATCCCTCCCCAGGGATCCCTGGCCTTAACTAATGAGTGATCATGGGTTATGCCTTGGCTGGGGGACTCGGTGAAAGGGTTCCCCTGGCTGTAGCATTACACCCTGCTAGAAAGAGCCTGGTACTGGTTATGGAAAATACCAAGGACCCCTACTTTATGTCATCTGCATTTCCAAACCAGGACTGGCTCACTGAGCCCAATGCTGGTTGTGCTAAATACTGGGGACCCATATGTCTTTTTTCCCCTGTATTTTGACAACTAGGACTGCCTCTCAAAAGTCCTGGGATGTTATGCTTTGGTAGAGGCCACATAGTTTTTTTTGTTTCATTTACTTGACATGCATTTTTTATTAAACAGATGCATGCACAGATCTCACCGATCTGTGCAGGCATCTTTGTCATTAGGGAAATGCCTGTCAAGTGATGTATGCAGGCATCATATCGTTAGTGCCTAAAAACTAAATGATATTCCGTGAATTGTGTACGAGACTGCCAGATCTTACCTGCTGTAGGTATGATCTGAGGATATGATGGATGATCCGCTGATATGCGTATCGGCATCATTTTCATTCATGGACACTACACAATTTGCATAATTGGTAATTTCAATGTATCAAAATTGGCCAAATCATGGAACTGTAGGTGGACCCTGTTAGGCAGACTCCCCTCCCCAGAAGGTGGGCAGAGACTCTCTGTAAGGCAGCAGCTGGAGAGTGGAATGCACTCTGAGACCGGCCTCCCCTTTGTGTCCATCAGAAAAGTGCAAGGAGGTGCGGCTTCCCTGACTTGGGTAGAGCCAAGGACATATCAAGAGGCACGTCTGTTTATGCAAAGGAAACTGCCTTAAACTCTCCCCTCCTGGCTATTGACAAACAGCAATGTGGACTTTCCCAGGCAAATAGTGGGCAGTAGGACAGGAGGCAGGCTCTCTGAGAATGTGGACTGAGGGAGGATTGTGATTCCCCCAGTGACAGACACCTACTCTACTTCAGAACACCTGGGACCAGTATCAGAGTGAGGTCTGTAATCAATTGTTCATCACAGCCCTGCACATCTGCTGAGAGTTCTAATTCATCACTATGGCTTTCAACCACAAAGAACCCCTCATCCATCCTCCCTCAAAAGTCTCTACAAACAGCTGTAAAGACAGAAACCAAAACTAACTTGCTAATTAGTGATTGGATCTTTAGAGTGCATGCTAGTCTCCAGTAACACTCTATTCATCTATTTACCTTATTACAGCATTGTACTTAAATATACAGTAGCTGCATCCCAGTATCAAATAATAACAGGCAAAGGACTTTCTGCTAGATGACTTATACAGACATTATAAAACAGGTATCATAAACTTTTCCAGTCTCCTCTGGAAAACTATTTAATTTGCAAAATATCAACTTAAAGTAGCAAAATTAGAGGTTACATATTATTTTCACATAGGAATTCAGCCAGTTTTTGCTACTGTCTAAAGCAGATTCAGTGCTCGCTCTGAATCAGGGCCGTCCCTGCTCCTTTTTGGAGCGGCCTCCTGGCCGCTCGCATAGCTGTGGGTGACCACCCACAGCTATAGCGAGCGGCCAAAATGATGGTCAAGACCATCGCGACCATCGGGCTTGCGACGAGACCCTTGCGGTAGGGTCTCACTGCCACAAGCCCTGGAGTGCTTTTGGCTCTATCAGAGCCAAAAGCACTCCCACTGATATCACTAGTGATGTCAGTGGGGCCGGCCCCAGACGGTAGGTGTTCCCATGGGAACACCTCCGTCTGGGCAGCAACGCCCCCAGCATGCCCACCAAAAGGGGCATGCTGTCAATCAGCATTGACAGCATGCCCCCTTTGGTGCGAGACCCATAACGATGGCTTGGGCATCATTATTCGGGTCTCGCGCATGCGCTCGACGGAGCCACCTCCGTCGTGCGCATGCACACTTGGGCAACATTGACCCACTTGCGAGCGCTTGGCGCTCGTGAGCGGGTCTGAATTAGGCCCAGAGAGTGAGACAGAGGAAGAGGGGAGAGAGAGTGAGGGGAAGATATAGAATGGGAGGGAGAGAGAAGAGAGAGATAAAATGAGGAGGAGAAAGAAAGAGAGAGGAACTGACAGGGAGAGAGAGAAAGGGAAGGAAGGACAGGGAGGGAGATAGATAAAGAGGGAAGGAGAGGAACAGAGAGGAAGATAGAGAGAGGAGGAACATGAGGGAGATAGAGAGACAAAAAGAGAGGGAGGGGGCAGTGGGAGGGAAGGAGAGAGGGAGAGGAGAAAAAGAGAGGGAGGGGACAGAGGGAGGGAGAGAGGGGACAAGGAAAATCAGGGAGGGAGAGAGTGTCGGATGGAGGGTATTGAGAAAGAGGGAGGCGGGAAGGTGATAGGGAGTGAGGAGAGAGGGTGGAGTGACAGATAGGGAATTAGAGAGATAGGAAGGAGGGAGAGGGAGGGAGAGAAAGAGAGGAAGGGACATGGATGGTGACAGAGAGGGAGGGATAGAGAGGAGAGAGTAAAAGGGAAGGAGTGAGACAGAGAATGAGATAGAGGAAGACAGGGAGAAAAGAGAGGGAGCAAGCAGGGGACAAAGAAGGAGGAAGGGGAGAGAGAGATAGAGAGAGTGGAGATAGACAGAGAAAGGAAAAGGGGAGGGAGAGGGAGCGTAGGGGAGAGAAAGAGGTAGGGGGAAGGCAGAGGGAGTAAGAGAGAGAGTGACGGAGGTGGAGGAAGAAAGAGGGAGGGACATGGATGGATAAATGGAGAGAAATATGGAGGGAGGGACAGGGCAGGAGATAGTGATACAGAGATAGATAGGAAGGAGAGAGAGGTATGGAGGAGGGAGAGAATGAAAGAGAGAGACATGGAGGGAGAGAAACAGAGGGAGAATGGGATAGGGAAGGAGACAGAGGGAAAGGGAAAGAGAGAGAGGGTGAGGGAGAGGGAGGGAGAGAAAGATTGAGATAGAGGAAGATAGGGAGAAAAAGGGAGACAGATAGAGGGTAAAGAAAGAGACGGAGGGAAGAGGGGACATATATGGAGAAAGAGGGAGGGAGGGGGAGAGATAATGGGAGGGCAACAGAAGGAAAGAAGAATAGAGAATGGGAGGGAGAGAAGGAGATAGTGAGGGTCAGATAGAGAGATAGAGAGATAAAGAGGGAGGAAGATAGAGACAGAGAGATAAATGGAGGGAGGGAGAGAGATAGAGGGAGAAAGACATATGAATAGAGACATGTAGAGAGGGTGGGAGAGACAGGGAAGAAGAGAGGGAGGTAGGGAGGAAAGGAGAGAGAGGGATAGACAGGGGGAGGGAGAGGGAGATAGAGAAAAGGGGGCAGGAAGGAAGTTAGAGAGACAGTGAGAGGGGGAGGGAGACAGAGGGAGGGGGTGTGAGAGGAATGGAGAGAGAGGGTGAGATAAAGGAAGAGAGGGAGACAAAGAGAGAGAGAGGGGAAAGACAGAGATGGGGAAGGGGACAGAGAGGGAGGGAGGGGGAAAGATAAGGTGAGGGCGAGAGAAGGAAAGAAGAATAGAGAATAGAAAAAGCAACCAAGGTAGGGTCCAGAGTGGCTAAATTTGGGCAATGTTTGCAGTTGTGTGCAGGCCCCAAATGTGTGGGGGCCCCTGGGTGACCACTCTGTCTGTCCTGCCTATAATTTGGCCCTGGCCTAAAGGATTCTAATTAGGGGTGAGCGGGTTCGGTTTTACTCGGATTTACTCGGATCTTTAAACTGCATTTTATTGGCTATCGCCTATCATGTGTTTTGGATAGCCAATATAATAAATCCAAATTTGCGGTAAAGTGGCGATAAGAACCGAGTAAATCCGAGTAAAACCGAACCCGCTCACCCCTAAATTTTTCTAATGTACTAGTAGTGCAATTCTTCCAGGAATTTCTCATTACAGCTGCAGGACATGGAGACAAAATTAGTAAGACACTTTGGGCCCTATTTATTAAAATCTGCATTAAAATGCAGATTGTAGTGTGATCTTACTGACTGAATTTGCATTGTGAATTCACAGGGATTTATAAAAAGTTTGTGATAAAGCTATGTCCCTGCAAATCCCCTCCACAGCCTTATCACTGTATTTTTCAGAAACAATCCAGTGACAAGGTGCCCGCGCATGTGCCGACCAGCCACCACTACCCCAATGCTCATGACTGTGGCCCCCCTGCGAGCACTCTCACAGCCTCCCCCCTTAATTTCTCTTACCTCTGGTGATTGGTGCTCCGGTGATGTCCTACATGGCGCCGGTCAACTGGTCTCCCATCCTGCACCTGTTATTTGTTTTATATTGTCTGCATGATATTTATGTATGTACCCCTCCTTATTTTACTAATAAATTGCATTGTTTCTATATTCATATATTTATCTATACAACTCAGCTCTTTTTGAATTGGTCATTTGGTATATATGTACCATTAGCACTGGCACTTTGTACTTTTATGTCAATATCTTTACTGTGTGGCACTTTTTGGAGCTCTGATCCAGTTCTATTATCTATATGTATATGTGTATATATATATATATATATATATATATATCCACAAAAATAAGGCGGCACTCAGGGACTTGTCACATCATGTAAATAACAGTGAAACTTTACTGCATAAATTGACTTTTCAGGGATGTGCTTCCCTTCTTCAGGACAGTAAACAATCATGAATACAGTGAAACATTAAATAGGTGCACTTACCAATCGTGGAAACAGTTGTCGGAAGTGACGTCGTGGATGACTCCAGCTCTTCTATGGAAACATAATAAACAAGGCAGTGTTACTGTTAATACTTAAAAACCACTAAAAACATAAACAACATTAATAGAGTGACTAAAAACTGTTTAAGACATGTGTACAATCATGTCACATGATAATGTGAGAAAAATAAACTGCTCAGGCATTGTGCAAATAAGTATGTGCAAATAAGTACATATGATACTTAATGATAAAATATCAATCCATAATATATGTCTCAAATATGTATGCAACATAAAATATTAGATTTATATATAAAAAATCCTTATATGAAAATATATTAAATTCAAAGATTATTGTATATGAAAAGACTGGGCAGCCAACATGAGATCTCCTATTACAAAGTACATCTTAACATCATAGAATGTAACAACAACTATAATCTAAAATGTATATATAATATCTCAAGTAACTTTGATTAAATAAAATATATTAATCATAGAGAATCATTTAACCCCCTGGGTTTGACAGTGTCTAAGCCAAAAATCTAACATGATTCTAAATGTAGAAATTTACGTGCTCTGTTACCACTTCAAATCGATTCAGGTTCTTGATCTATAATTTTGTATTCCAAAGTCGCCATGTGTGAGGACATGAGATGTGTGTTAAAAATGTAATGTGCAATGCTTTTTAGCACTTGATGTTTAGCCCTTATCCATATGTCAGTTTTATTCATAACCAGTAGAGCAATGTAACACCTCACAGAGCAAAAGACATCATGGGTTAATTTCCACCTCTGCAAGGGACACTCAGGACTTACATCCCCTTCCATTTGCCTGCCTTTGTCCCTCATTGGAGTCTGGCTGACTGTACAGAGCCAGCCCCGTGAGTGTTCATCAGAGAAGTAATATCTTGGGGAGGTAGGAGGAAGTTATAGGATAAGGGACTCGAACCAATCAGGAAATGGTGCAACTCCTCTGGGTGGTCACAAGGACCGTGGAAACTTGGAAGTTTTTAAAAGAAGTCACCAAAGGCAGCCCCACTTGTTAGTCACACTTCCAAGGTGCTTAGTGGAATGCATGACCAGTCCTGTGTGTTTGTATAGGCTATCAATGTTGTGTGAATGGTAGTAGTTTCGACTGTGTGGTATCCTGGAAAAGATTGGGTGGATTTATGCATCTGGAAACTCCTGTGGGGAGATCTTCATTCTCTGGTGTGGACTTGAACTCAATCACTGCTGTGTGAACTGTGGTAGGTTCGACTGTATAGTATCCTGTAAATGCTTGCGTAGTCGTATACGTTATCACTTCTGTGTGAACTTTTATAGTTTCTACTGTATGAAACTGTGTGTTGTTGGCTATTTGGTGGACTTGTCCTGGAACTTTGGGTCTCCTTCAGACCCGCTCACGAGCGCTGTATGCTTGCAAGCGGGTCGATGTTGCCCAAATGTGCATGCGCACGATGGAGGTGCCTCCATCGTGTGCATTCGTGAGACCCAAATAACGATGGGGTAGCCGTTGTTAGAGGTCTCGCACAAAAGGGGGCATGCTGTCGATGGTGCATGACAGCACGCCCCCTTTGGTGGGCGTGCCAGGGGCGTGGCTGCCCAGACGGAAGCATTCCCATGGGAACGCCTATTGTTTGGGTCTGGCCCCACTGACCTCACTAGTGATGTCAGTGGGAGTGTTTTTGGTTCTGATAGAGCCAAAAGCACTCTGGGCTTGCGGCAGATGAGACCCTACCGCAAGGGTCTCATCGCAAGCCCAATGGTCACGATGGTCTTGACCATCGCGACCATATTTTTGGCCACTCGCATAAGCTGTGGGTGGTCACCCACAGCTATGCGAGCGGCCAGGAGGCCGCTCCAATTTGAGCTAGGATGGCCCTGATTCAGAGTGAGCACTCTTGTCAGAGCGTCCGGCTCTGCATCAGGCCCTTTATACTCTATTTGGACTGCCTATGTCTGGACTGCTACTTGCATGTTGCCTGTTCCCTGTGTTTACCTCTTGCCATTGCATATTCCCTATTTTGGTGTGCCGTACAAAATAAACCATCACTTTGCTTTCATCTGCTGGGTAATTGAGAGAACTCTGTATTCTCACTTTTGGCGACAACAACAGTGGGAACATTCAGACACCAGCCTTCAAGCATAAAGTCATAAAATACAGCAGGGAATGGAATCAGCACCACTATGCTACCAATACCTCAAGAAAGGCCAACTGCAGGATTTCTGCCGAACAAAACAGATTGAGTTTTATGCACAGGATACCAGAGAAATATTAATAGCCCAGTGGGACCAAGATCATCCAAAGGAGGAGGATGATAAGGATGATGTACCAGAGCCAACTGAGGGTCAGTGAACCAGTGGGACAACTGCTTCAGGTGCAATGCCTATCATTGGAGGGGCAGATCAGTTGCAGGAGATGCTGGCAGCATTAGGATAAAGTGCAGCCATACTGGGGGCTGCCTTGGGAGCACAGACCTACACCCCTGCCCCACCAGCATTGGTAAGGCAGACAGCCAGGCTGCAATATCAGGACATCCCACCTTTTGATGAGGCCAGCTCAGATATTGATACCCATTTGCATATGTTTGGATCAGTGATGACTATGCATAGGATTGAGGCAGCAGAGTGGGCTCAATATTTGTTACCCAGTCTGAGTGGATGGGTGCTGGATGCGTGCCCTGCTTTGAGTCCAGAACAGACACTGGCATATGAGGAGGTCCATGGGGTGCTGCTTGCCAGATATGCGGTGACTGCTGAGTCGTACTGTAGCAAGTTCCGGTCAATGTCATGGAAAGGGGATTCATCATTTACAGAGTTTACTAACCTGTTGCGATGGAACTGTGGCTGGTCAGAAAGTGAGCACTTATGGTAGTGGATGATAAAAATTTTATTATCCTGGAACAGTTACTTAACAAGATGGCCCTGGAAATTAGAGAGTAGGTGGCGGATCAGAACCCCAACACTCCTGAGAAAGCAGCATACCTGAGTTCACAGCTAACATGCCCCAGTGGAGAAGAGCCAACCCGGATGAAAGGTCTGCCCCCCAATGCCCCCAACAGTTCCAAAATCTCTCCCTGGCAACCCAGCACCTGGCCCCACTACACACCCCAGCTCTGCAAATGGCCAATGCAAGACCACGGGGCCCAGCACATTCCGAGCCTTGGCAGTGCTAGAACTGTTGCCAGGTAGGGCATGTGCAATGAGACTGTCTGTGGTGAAGAGGACCATTTCTAGGTGCCCAACCAGCTTTACCCAGGGTAGCTTTGTGCCAGGAAATGGCATTTGGTGTGGGGAGGGGAACTGCATTCCTGATGTGCCAGAGGTGGAGGAAGTAGCATACCAAATGGAGGTTATAGCAGCTATTGGGAAAGCTACCTTGGATAACATGAAGGCCCACCTACAGCCTGTTAAAGTCAATGGGCAGGAACTGCGAGAATTGAGAGACTCCACCGTCTCCATCACCCTGGTCCAACCAGAGTTAGACCCTCAATGTCAACTGTTGGAGAAACAGAAAATTAAAATTTCCATGGCAGGAGAGCAGATAACCATTATACCCATGGCCTGGGTACACTTGCATTGGGGCCTTGACTAAAGGGAAAAGGAGGTGGGACTTGTTTTTCTGGTAACTTATCTGTGCAGTGGATTGGCTAGTTATTGTGTTGGAGCTATCACCCGGAGCCAAGCACAGTCATTGGTGACAGCACTCGAGGACACTCTCAGGCCATCACCAGGGTTCTCGGTGGGATCAATGGCCACAATCTGTGACCTGTCACTTGGTAGAGATCCCAGACACATGGATGGCTTGTCCCATCAGCAGGAACCAGACCCAGTTCTACGCAACCCAGGAAGACCCATCACCACCTCACCCAGTCAGTAGTGTTTCCTGATCACCCCTGGGAACAAGGCCTAAAAAGTGAGGGAGGAATGTGAGGACATGAGATTTGTGTTAAACTATATCCCACCAAATTCTTTTTTTCTTTTATCAACAACCAGATTTGCTGGTTTAAGATCTAAAAGATCAGAGGAGTGTTTGAAAGTTTTCTGTGATGATGCAGTAATGGAAACTCCTGTTTTAAATAGTGAATGCTCCACACAAGACCTCTTTATAAAAACAGAGTGGCTGTTGATAAAAGAAACAAGAGTCTGGTGGGATATAGTAGGTCTGGAAGATTATATTAAATGTAGCAGGATACCAAGAGGTTTGAGGATAAATAAGAATCCCACTTTTGGTCAATCAAATGATACATTTTTAAAAGAATGGTTCAGGAATTTGGATGAGGGTGCCTTAGATTTAATGTGGCTCATTGTGTATGAAAAGAAAAAAATATTACAGGATATAGAAAAGGATAGTATTGAGGTTGAATAAAATGATTACATTCTGCCAATATGGATGAGTTTAGACAATTTTCAGAAAATATTGAAAACAAGATTAGTACAATTGAAAAGGAAATTGTAAGTTGCAAGTTTAAAAGGGATAAAGAGAATTATGACAAGGGTCAAGTGCGGAATTAGCACACAATTCGAAAACAGCTTAACGACTGCTTATGATTTTAAATGGCAGTAACAGATTTATGTTAGATATAATCCCATATGGGAGGACTTCAAACAAATATTACCCATCAATAATCGGAACCAATTAACAAGAATGGATAACTCCCCTTATAGATGGCAGACAGTTTCTAGAAAGAAATTATGGATAGAGCCTGTTAGGGGTAGAAGGGATTTTTCCCTGATACTTTCCAATAGATATCAAGCATTAAAGAACTTGCATGATAATGAAAGTTCACCAAGTAGTTTTTTATACAGAGGCCAGAAAATGTTTGTTCCTGGACGTGACAAACTTTCAACAAATCAAACTGTAGAAGGAACAAGGAAAAGGTTCAGAGACATAGAGGTAAAAGAAGGGGACAAAGTCCCACAAAAAAATGGCGCTCAATCAAACGAACCAGAGGATTTAAATAAAATAGGTATTTTTAACCTATCTAAGGTAACACTTTCAATTACCACCAGTGGTTTATTACAAAAAGAGCTTAGCTTTGCACCGACCACGGGAAGTATTAAATTCCAAACATATATCGATTTAAACTTGCAGTATACATACATAAAATGACACTGAAAAGACATTATATACGGAATGAGAATAAATGTTTGACTCTGGTAAAGATTTGGGAAGTAAACCATTGGGGAACTAAAGGCCTAAAAAAACAAAGTACATTTTACCCTATTGAATCACGTGGTTCTTGCTTGGATCTTTTTTCTAAATTAGTTAAAAAAGATTTAGATAAAACTACCAATACCCCTAGGATCAGAGATAACCTTATGAAAGGGGAAATACAATGATTAAAAATGTTAGTTGATAATAAAGAATTGGTAATTAAACAGGCGGACAAGTGGGAGGCCTTGTTATCATGACTAGTGAGAAATATGTACAGGAGATGAATAGATTGCTATCCGATAGTAAATTGTATGTTGTAAACTATATTGTGATCCAACTATAGAATATTTTATAGATTTGAAGAGGCTACTAGATAAGGGGTTAAAGGATAAGGTACTCACACATGATGAATATAAATATCTACACAATGAAACTCCCAGAATTGCTACAATTTACCATCTGACAAAGATACTGTACATAAGGACCAGATATCACCTCCTGGTCACCCAATAGTTTCTGGTGTGAATTCATTAACCTCAAGAATATCAGAATATATTGATGTGTATTTGAAAAAATATGTTAATTTATTAGATTCATATATAAAGGATTCCACGCATGTACTACAGATACTACATGATTTTAGGTGGAATGATTAACACAAATGGGGCACAATTGATGTCCAATCGCTCTATACTTCAATCGCACATGAGAAGGGTTTGGAATGTGTTAAAATAGAGAAGCGATCCTGACATGTATCCCCTGAAAATTGAGTTTATGATTAATGCAATCCGTTTTGTACTAAAACATAACTATTTAACCTTTTTAGGTGATATTTATGAGCAGACATATGGAATTGCAATGGGGACGATTTGTGCTCCCAGTGTGGCGAATCTCTTTCTTGGTGAATGGGAGAAATAATATATCTATGTTAATAATCCATTCTTAGATTAATTAATCCTTTTTAAATGTTACATAGACGATTTGTTAATTGTCTGGTGTGGATCAGAATCGGAATACTTTGAGTTTGTACATTATTTAAATGTGAATGAATTTAATTTGGGTTTCACCTCTGAGTTTCAACCTGAGAAAATAGCTTGTTTAGATCTAGCGATGTGTGTGAGGAATTGTCAAGGAGATGGTAAAGAGATAAATACCTCAACCCATTTTAAAACTGTTGACAGCAATAATTATCTAGAATATAAAAGTTGTCATTTTGGTCAGTGGAAGAGAAATATCCCATTTTCCCAACTAGTGAGATTGAGACGAAATTGTTCTACCTTAGAAATGTTTGAAGATCAATCCAAAGTTATTGTCACAAGATTTCTTGGGAAAGGATATCCACTAGATTTAATTAATGCCACCGTAGGCAGAGCAAAAAGCCTTGAAAGATCAACATTATTGAATTATAAGATAAAGAGAGAGAAAAGTGATAATATTAAATGCCCTTTTTTTTACTTGCTTATCAAGTCAGATTGAGGATATTATAAGAATTTTAAATAGACACTGGCATCTGTTTAAAATATATCTGATATATTCTCAGTTTTTTCCTGACAGAGCTGAACTTGTTTTTAGAAGAGCAAGAACCTTAAATAATTTAATGTGCCTCAGTCTATTGCTTGTGTTGAACGACCATTTAAAACCCGTATCATTTTTTAGTAAAGCTGTAGGATTTTTTACTTGTAATTCTTATAAAGTGTGTTAATACGGCTTGAAATGTCAGAAGACTTTTGTTGGTAATGATGGCCCAAAAGAATATAAAATAAAGGGTGTAATTAACTGCAATACTACCTATGTTATTTATATGGTAATATGTGGTTGTAGTAAAAAAATACGTGGGGAAGACTAAGCGTCCTCTGATAATCAGAATCTTGGAACATACTAGAAATATAAAATATCTGATAATCAGTGTCCCATGGCATTTTAAAATATGGCAAGCAAGCAAAATACATAACCTTAGATTTCTTGGCCTGTAACACATGAAATTAGATCAAAGAGGTGGTGACAGACTTAATTTATTATCTAAACGGGAAACCTTTTGGATTGTCACTCTAAATACATTGCATCCCTTGGAGGATTTGAAGGATTTGAGATTACAACATTTTTGCTCTAAGATACTGTAGTTGGATTGTTACTAGTTTGTTTTTAATGAATTCATAATTTTCATGTGGTTATACGATTTGTTTATATGATGTATGTGTTTTTAAACATTTTGAACAGATAATGTGTATAATTTTTTTTAAATAATTTTGGCTATGCCATATGCTGCTGCCTGTCACTTTAGTGATATATGTTATGAATTTGCCTTGTTTTATATAAAATGTTATCTTAATTATAATCATATTATTGCTACATTTATATTATGTGTATATAATATTATGCTGTCGTAATTGCATGTCAATGCATGCTGTAATTAGCAATGTTAATTGACACTATATTTAACTTATATTGGTGACTGTTTATTATTCCAAAGATTTTGCTTAGCAAAAGCGGCAATACATATGTATGTCTAAACATTGCTAATAGGTTGCACTTTGTAGCTGAACAGTATCGAAGTTTATTGCTATGTAATGAAATGTGTGGCTACATTGCGTTTATATGGGGATACTTGCATATGCTAGGCCAGCCCTCTGACGAAGTTCTAGTGACTACTATGTGATATGAGTTTTGCTGGTGAGACAAGCTGCTGGTCCTGGAGACTTGATTGTTTGTGCTGTTTATACCTGCAGTGGTCTGACCGCCTCCATTGGTATGTTTTTTATGACAGATGTTAAAAGGAATATGTTCTCAATAAATGTTTAAGATAATACACTATGCGGCGCACCCTTTTTTATCTATTTTTTTAGATAACTTACCTGTTCTATGGATAAGGGGATCTTTGAAAAGTGGGGAGGAATCCGTACCAATACATGCATATTGTCGAAGCTGAATAATTTGCTGAGACAAGATCAGCTTAAAATTAGATTGTAACGACACCATCTTGCGACTGGCTGCAAGACGCCATCTTGGAAATGAGATTGCAAGACGCCATTTTGCAAATGGCTGCTGAGCGCCATTTTAGCTAAGCTCACACTGTGATTGCATCTTTCACTATACCCCATACACACACAAATACGCACAATTGCGCTGTTAACTAGTCACACATTAGCGAATGCATAAGATCCTGTATGAAAATGCTGTTTATTACTTTCATACGCACACACTGCCCCAAGTTAACTAGTGTCTTTATATCAAACCCTGCATACTTACACATTACATATTTACATAAAAGGTTCCATAAGCTTTAAAGTATAAGATTCAAGTTTGTTCATTTATAGTAATTGCTGTGGAATAAAGGTTATTTGGTAGCTAAGGTTTTATACGTGATAAGTAAGCCATGTTTGGTATTATACAGATCTGCACTCTTTCAACAGCATTCCGGTATCATCGGTGTGAAGATCGCAACATGCATTCTCAACTTAAGGACTGCATAGACTTAAAGCACCGAAATGTACATTGTATGACCAACTGTTTGGATTTGCATGAGGCGGGAAACGGACGCATCCAGCTGTTGGAGGCTGGACTGTGTCTATTTGAATCAACCTGTTAAATGTTCTGTAACAGATGCATCCCCCTTGGGAACCAATGGCATCAGCAACAAGCTTCTCTTTTGTGTTGTCTGTTTCTGTGAGGGTATAAATGTGTGTGTAGTGACCCCAGTTGAGAGTCTTCTTGCTGAATGCTGATTGACGGAGGTTTTTTGCTGATGCCGGTATCTGGTCCAGAAGCGCATGTGTATGTATAACTGTACTTGGGTCTGTATAATTTCTTTGCACTAAATTGTACTTAGATCATAGCGTGTAACTGACTGTACTTTTACTTGAATAATACTTTGTGCTTTGGAACCACAGGTTCAAGGTCTGGAGTCTTTGTTTACTGTATGACTGCGTACGCAAAATAGCGTCATCCTTAGAGGTTTATAGGAAGGATATTAGAAGGTATAGGCAGGAGTGTATAGAGGTTCAAATTCAGTATCGTTAGTTGGGGGCTCATAGTGTGAGGTCACTTACCTGCTCACACGATACATATGGTTATCGATATCTCACCAAAGGGTGGATAGTGGCCACACGCAGTTTTCCCTGCAACCACTTGGTGCTGAGAGATTGCTATCCGTTATCATGTGAATCAGGGTATGCTGACTAGAATCCAGGGACAAGAGAGGAAAAAGTTTGTTTTCCTTTGTTGATAGTATTTCACGTTAACAGGGGTCACCGCAGTATTGCGCATGCGGCTGAGTCACAGTTTTGCGTGCACAGTAAAGATGCACTTTTGCGTACGCAGCTAAAGGTTGTGTCATACTGTTGTGTGGTAGTCGCATTATTGTGTATGCGACTAGTCACACAATAGCGTATACGTATTTCCGGTTGTGCTGCCATGTGTTTAAACAAAGTTGTTGAGGTTTACATTTTCCAATTGTTGCCAATATCTGGGTTAACGTGTATTTTTCTGCACAGGAAAAAAGTGTGTAACTGTGAGTGTTCATTTAGGGTGCAACTCGGGACCTAAATGTTAAGGGTATTGTAGGATCCCTAAGTGCTAGGCGCAGGAAGGTGACCTAGTGACTCGGTAGCAGCATACCATTTACTTTTACACAGAGCAGGTGTATGGTTTGTTATTTTTGTTAGGGTTCGGCTCCCAGCGTGATTATAGTGTTCAGTAATCAATGTGTGTGATCTGTTAGGCTTATTTGAACATTATAATTGAACCACATAGTCTTGGTTAGATTGTGATTGTGAGCTGGTGAGAGGGTGGACGAAATCAACTGGAACAAAAAGGGTACTTTGCTGCCCCCTAGCAGTTGAAACGTAGTCAAAAAGGGATTTATTGTATGGGAGCATCTTCCTTGCATAGGTGGGTGAAGGCACCTAGAGGTCCTTCATAGGGTTTGGTGGATACACCCTTTTTCAAAGGCGTCCACAGGTAAGTGAAAGTATCTTGACTGTCTATCACCAGTTTAAATCTTTATTGAAAAACGTAGGAGTTGTCTCAAGATGGGAGCTACACAAACAATAAAGATGTTAGACAATGATGTGCTGCTAATGGAAGCGCCGCTTGGATCAGCCCGTCGAATTATGCATACAAAGTACAGTACTTATGCAATAAGGTATTGTGATGTGTGGTTTAAGACAACGATGAAGAGTGCTAGACCGTTTCCCAGAATTGGTAGTTTTGACAAGGATGTATTGAATAATGTCCGGGACCACATCAGTTTGATGCAGTCTCAAGGTAAAAAGGTAAAATATTATGAATGTTTACAATTCTGGCAGCATGAAGGGGATGCGTGGCTTAAAAATGTGCAAGCGACGCAAACCAGTGTCGCGAACACATTGCCAGAAAATACACCCGCAGCGCTAGATTGCAATGCATGCGAGCCACAAAATAGCACGCATGTGCAGCAAGGTAGCATTGTGGAAGGTATTGTCAGCAGTTCACGCGCACCACCGCCACCTTATGTGGATGGGGGTGCAAGTACAGTTATCGAAAAAAAACATAAAAATTTAACAAGCAATTTGTACTCTCTCTTAAGCAACCATAAAGAAAATGTTCATGATGTGGATGATGAGCCTATTGCAATGTCTGCCATTTCCCATGCTGTACAAATGATAGATGCTGCACCACGACAATCACGAGTGGTGCCGCCGTCTCCATCAGTAACAGCATGGGAAGTGCTAACACCCTCTGCACCCATAGAGGGAGTTGTTAATACCATATGTAGCAGCAACAGATTAAACCCCCAGCCAGGTAACAAGGTCAAAGGTAGCAGCGCTGCCGGTCTGCATCCCATTCGGAGAATAACTGTTCTGAATGGAAATACAGATGCGAACGGTGTAGTGCCCATGAGGGAAGTGGTAATGCATTGTCCTTGGACAAGAGCGGAGCTAAATTCCATCATAAATGATTTCCCCGATCCCAAAAAGGAACTAGCCAAATGTCAAAGATTTTTGAGGAATTTGGGTAGTTCTCATGAGCCAACTAATAAAGATTGGCGTGTGGTGTTAAGGGCCTGTCTGCCACGCAATATTGACGCGACAAAATTTATCACAGATTGTGTATTGGATGGTGACGTTCCCTTAACAGACCAAGTAAACCAAGGTAACATTTCCCGTATCATAACTCAATTGGGTATATATACCTGGAACAAAATTTTCACCATAAAGCAAAAGGAGAGTGAATCTGCAGAAGATTATTGCGAACGGGCTCTGCAGGCTATCACCCAGTACACTGGGTTAGAGGATATTAAAGATAGCACTCACCACAGGGGAATGATTGTCACTATACTCATGTATGGCCTTAAAGAGAACTTAAAGACCCGGGTTCAGACCTCACAACCTGGCTGGAGGGGAGTCACAATAGATACCCTCATAGAATCTGCCATAGAACATGATAAAAACATCTCAATGAAGAGAAAGACCCAGAGTGAAAAATTAATGGCTGTCAGTATCCAAGCTCTGGAAGGAATGACGGTAACATCACAGCAAGCAGACACACTTGCACCCACACACACACTTACACCTGAACAGTTATACGCCCTCACTAATCCAACGCAACAGCAAACACAGCTCTATCCCACTTACCCTACACAACCACAGGTCCCATACTACCCACAAACTTCATACCCCCCACAATACCCTTATCCTCCATATCCCCACCCATATCCACCACCTTTTCCCTCTGCTCAAACCTCACAATAACCCGTGTCTTCATCCGATCCACAAATGTGTTTTAATTGTAAACAAACAGGACATTTAAATAGAAACTGTCCGGTAAAAAGGGTAGGACCCCCAAACCAGAGAGTACCTTGATATCCCTATAAAGGAAATGCACAGAGACCTGCTAATGTCCAACAGGCATCAGCTCCAATTGTGGCCGTTAATGCTTTATTGGAGAATGGTAGCCAATGCTAGGGGTCAGGTCATACCTGTAGTCTACAGATAGTCAGGTTAATGGGAAGTACTAGGGAAGAACCGGTCATGATGGTTGATGTAGCTGGTACTAAATATCCTTTTCTTGTAGACACAGGGGCGACCAGGTCAGTGATAAAATCTCCTGTTAATTTACAGGTGACCAACGAGACAGTACCAACAATTGGTTTAACTGGTAAAGTGCAACATTATCCTTTAACAAAGTCCACAGAGGTTACTAACGAGCCGTTGCATACTAGGCATTCTTTCCTTCTGGCTGTTGCGGCTCCTACTAACCTGCTGGGTAGAGATCTGTTATGTAAGATGGGATGTGTCATATATTGCACCCCTGATGGTGTATTTCTAGATATCCCAGAGAGAGTTGCGCATGAGGTGCGGGATATGTTGGACACTCCCCAAAGGATAATGTATCACTCTACCAGTTTAAATGGAAATTCATCCCAGGTAGATCAAATGTCCCAAATTCCAGATTCCCTTTGGACTAAGGTTGGACAGGACACTGGATTAATGGCAAACGTAAGCCCCGTAATGGTAAATTTAAAAGGCGGTAGGCAAGCTCCAAAAATTCCCCACTACCCACTAAAACAGGAGGTAGAATTAAGGGTTTTTCCAATAATTGAGCGATTATTGCAACAGGGAATTTTAGTTTGTACAGCTAGTGTAGCCAACAGTCCCATCTTTCCGGTGAAGAAGAGTGGTGGGATGGGTTATAGGCTGGTACAAGACCTTAGAGGTGTTAATAAGGTAGTAGAGAGTCAATTCCCCATAGTGCCAAATCCAGCTGTCATTCTCATGCAGATCCCACCAAATGCAACCCATTTCACTGTCATTGAACTCTGTTCTGCTTTCTTCTTTGTGCACTGACTGTCAGTATTTATTCGCATTCACATACAGAGGTGTACAATACACATGGACAGGGTTGCCCCAATGTTTCATAGACAGCCCCAGTATCTTCTCCCAGGCCTTGCACGACTGTTTACAATCTATTCAACCTGCCTATGGATCTGTTCTAATTCAATATGTGGATGATTTATTGCTATGTTCTGATTTGTTTATGTCATGTTTGAATGATATTAAAGTTTTGTTGCTTCATCTCTCGCATACAGGACACAAGGTTGCTAAGGACAAACTACAGCCGTGCCAATCCAGAGTAAAATATTTGGGACACTGCCTAACCCAGGGGTTACGACATCTCACAAATGATAGAATCCAGGCCATACAGAACATGACACTGCCGCAGAACCAGCAGCAAATTCGTACCTTCTTGGGAATGTGTGGATACTGTAGAATGTGGATCCCAGGTTTTTCTATTTTGGCATTCACTTTACAGGACTTAGGACCTCATTCAGAGTTGGTTGAAGCGGCCGCACGGTGGTACGGGAGAAGGGGCTGGATATGCAAATGATGCACTCGCAAGTTGCGTCCATAAGTTCGGATCGGTAGCTGGCCGACCAAGGGGAGGAAGCGGTCGGAAGACAAAAAAATATGCCCCCTTCTTGTACTCATTACACATCATCTCTGGGCATTTAAGGATTAATCGAGACCATTGAGAAGCATCGGAACTGGTCGTAGAGCTTAGGGTTGACCATACCCTCTCTTGAGCTCTACGATCATGTCAGTGTAAAAACCTCCCATGTGACATGTGCCATGACGCTACTTTGTTAATTATGCTCTCCCATAAAATGCCGTTCGCATAAATAGGCACGCATGCCCCTATTACCACCCAGAAACGCCTCATTCTGTCACTCAAACTACCGACCTGGCTGTGCTCAAGGAGAAAGAAATTTCTGATCATAGCGGCTAGTTTGCGCACGCGCATTGCGAACTTTATGCATGCACAGTACAGCGAACATCGGTGGCGTACGACCGTGTGGCCACTTCGACCGACTCTGAATTAGGTCCTTAGTCTCTTCTTCAAAGACTGATTGTGTCATACACACAGAGGAATCAGAGCAGGCGTTCCTTAATCTTAAGGATAGTCTGACAAAAGCACCTGCATTGGGAATACCTGATTATGAAAAACCTTTTAATTTGTATTGTACGGAAAGCGATGGTTGTGCTGCAGGTGTCCTCACACAAAAACATGGTGAAGCCAGTAGGCCCGTAGCATACTACAGTGCTCAATTGGACACTGTGGCAAGATCACTCCCCACCTGTTTGAGAAGTGTAGCAGCTACCACTCTATTGGTTGAGTAAAAGTGAGGACGTAGTATTGGGTCATGATATGATTGTCTACACTCCCCACGCTGTATCTGCTCTGCTGAACTCTGCCCAAACCAGACATGTCTCTTCTGCTAGGTTTACCAAATGGGAACTGGCTCTAATTGCACCTGCAAACATCACTGTTACACGTTGCTGCACGCTGAATCCAGCAACGTACCTACCATATGTACAACATGATGTACAAAGGGTAGAAGGAGATGAGTTGCTGGCGGGAGGTGAGTTCAGCGGACATAATGATGCACACGATTGTATGGAATATCTGAATCAGACCTTTACTGCTAGACCTGACATACGTGACACACCTTTAGAGAATGTAGATGTGACTTTTTACACGGATGGGAGTTGTCATAGACAAATAGACACAGGTGAATTATGTACAGGTTATGCTGTTGTAAATGACACAGACATCATAGAGCTGAACCTCTTGGTCCTCCTCACTCAGCCCAGGTGGCAGAGTTAGTAGCACTGACTAGAGCATGTGAACTGGCAGCAGGCAAGTCTGCTAACATTTACACTGACTCTAGGTATGCGTTCAGGGTGGTGCACGATTTCAGGGCTCTATGGCATCTAAGAAATTTTATGACAGCAGCAGGCACACCAGTTGCACACTCCAGACACATAAAACAACTATTAAAAGCAATCCAAGTGCCCAAAACAGTGGTTGTAATTAAATGTAAAGCCCATACATGTGAGGATGATCCGGTGTCACTGGGCAACAACAGAGCCGATGAAGAAGCAGGGTTAAAATTGTTTTCTCCAACTGAATAAATTATGTCTTTTCAAACAATTGATAAGCTGAAATTAATTGAGATGCAAAATTTCTGTTCAATTCAGGAAAAGTCCATCTGGAAGTCCAAGGGATGTGGGCAAGAGTCCTCCGGGCTCTTTAGGGACGGACAAGGTAAGCCAGTAGCCCCCAAGGCATATTACCCCAGCCTGGCTGAGGCAGCACAAGGTCTGACTCATCTGGGAAAGCAAGGTATATGCAAATTGGTGAGAGCATACTGGTGTGCACCAGGTTTTTTTTCCAAAGCAGAAAAGAGAGCAATTTCCTGTCTGACCTGCTTCAGGAAGAACACAGGGAAAGCGATCCCTACCGAACCGTCCCCACATTCCACCGACTGATTGACCTTTCCAGGTAATACAAATTGATTTCATCCAATTACCACCCTGCAGGAATTTCTATTATGTATTAGTGTGCACTGACGTATTTTCCAACTGGGTTGAGGCCTACCCAGCAGTCACTAATACTGCTGCATTTACTGCCAAGAAAATAGTTCAGGAATTTGTATACAGGTACGGTATCCCTAAAATCATTGAGAGTGACAGGGGTACTCATTTCACAGGTGATGTTTTTTAAAATATGTGTAAGCTGATGGGTATTAATAGCCGACTTCACACCCACTACTGACTGCAAGCTAGTACCAAGGTAGAGGAAATGAATGGGACTATTAAAAATAAATGAAGTAAAAAAATGGCAGAAACTGGACTAGGATGGCCAGAAGCATTACCGTTGGTCCTGCATAGTATAAGGACCACTCCTAGACCCCCTCTGAATCTGTCCCCCTATGAAATACTGTTCGGTAGACAACCTCATTTGATTATAAGTCCACAGGAAGGCTTGAAATGTAACAACGAGGTAACTGTAAGATATCTTATATCAATGAGTAAGCAGTTAAAAACAACAGCAGCAGAAACTGAAATTGTTGTCCAATGATATGCATGAAACTAACTGTCATGATGTTGAACCGGGAGAAAATGTTATGATCAGAAATTTCTTGCATTCAGGTTGTTTGATTGATCGGTGGGAAGATCCGTACCAGGTGCTGCTGACAAGTACTACATCTTTGAAGGTGGCTGAGAGAGATACCTGGGTCCATTCCACTCACTGCAAAAAGGTCAATCAACCTTTGGAGAAACAAGTCGGAGACAAGGCTGACGACGTGGACCTGTCTATCGCAAGCTTGTTCCAGGGGGATTGAAAAGGTCGTAGTGAGATACCTGAACTAAAAGAAATTTGCAGGTCTTTGTTGTGACAATGGACTGGCCTGCTGTGTTCATTTTCATATTCTTTTCCAGAGTTTTCACCATTCTGGTTGGTTCGGGGATGTCCAGTTTCTGTGACGGGGGACTGATTGAGGAGATGAAGCTGATGGCAGTGCTGACGGAGTGGAGTCAGGAGTAGTGCAATGCCAATCAGGGGAGTGTCTGACCAATCTTAGTACTGTTATTGTTAAGAGAGCTGTTATTCCGGATACTCGGGGAAGGTGTGGAAGTTTATCATCTGAACTTTTATGTATTTGTGAGTTCTGTGGGTCCCTAGTTGATGAGAACTTTATCCAACGGTGCCAGCCTAAATATAACCCATACTGGGGTGGGTATCCTTTAGATGATTATCATAGCATGGTAGGCAAAGTGTTAAATCAAACTGATTGCTGGGTGTGTTCACATGTGCCACAGGGACAGCATAACATAGGGTTGGTACCATTTCCGCTGAATATCACGGAAATTTTAGAATTACAAAAAGGGAAAACATTGGATGGAAAATTCCTCTCATCCAAACCAACTAATTTCAAACTCTATCAATTCCAAGTAGATAGGTCACTTTTGTGTTTAAACATAACCAACCCCAATAAACCCGGGATTTGGGAAGTGATGGGGAATAATCAGACAATTACTTTCTTACAGAGAGCTGATAATGAGTCCATAAATCATGATGTGTTACGCTCAATTAAATCTAGTGGGAGACTTTTTAGGTATCAGTATACATTGAGTTCCACCAAAGAAATTAATGGTAAGGTACCAGATGGTTATTGTGCTAAAATAATACAGTCAGAGACTTGCATGTACCAGATGGAAGACCCAGAAATAGGATTGTTTGCAAGGGAAATATGTTTAATGATAACGATGCATACCATTCCTTATGTTCTCCCCGATAATGTGTATTTTAGCTGTGGAAGAAAAGCATATAAGTGGCTCTCCCCGAGTTCTGAAGGTTTGTGTTACCTGGGAAGAGTAGTCCCAGAAGTTATGACCCTCACACATGTTGAAATGCTTGGTATCCATAAAAACACACAATCACCATTTCTTCACACGTAGTATGAACACAGAGGCAAACAAAATATGATACCCGGTGACGTGCATAAAGCCACTCAGTTAATTAGTGAGACCACTAGGATTGCTCAGGGTACATTAAATTTTAGATATATTCAGGAACTTGCAAAGTTGATAGATAATATCACCGAGCTGTACGATGACACATTCAGGTATACAGGGAGAGAATTGCAAGCGTACAAGAAAGAACTGGTGCAACACAGGCTAGTGTTAAATTAATTAACTGCTGTTACTGGAGGGTATTGCATAACTTTGGCCACCCAATTTGGAGTAAAGTGTTGTACCTATGTCACCAATGATAACAGCGACCCCAAGGAGGTGATAGACCAGAAGATGGATGAAATTCTGCAGCTAAAATGGGAGTTTCATAAGAACCATAATGCTTCAGTGGCTGAAGTAGGGGAGAAGATAGAAGGATGGGTCTCATGGTTGAGCCCAGTCAAATGGTTCTCAGGTCTAGGGGAATGGGTCCAGGAAGTGATCGCCAGCATAGGCAAATTCTTGATCCTTATACTGATTGTCATCATAATAATTGGCATATGTGTCCAGTGTGTTCCTATTGTGTTGAAGTGTGGAAAACATAAAATAGAGTAAAACAAAAGAACGAAATTATAATGGTGGTCAGTAATGACAATATGAATACTGAGGTAAAAATAGAACTGCAACCCTGAACTAGGAAATACCATCATCTAATGTATTATATTTAGACGTGCATAGAATGTATTATTGAAATGTTACTTTTACTTTTAAAACGCCACAGATAATGTAAGTCTCAATTCCCCTTCAAGACTGCCTTTATAGAATTGATGCATCCCCACATCACCCCCATGACCTTCCAAGATCCACGGTGTGCGTATAATAGTAGTTTTATGTCCCCACTCAGAGACACATTGTTGATGGAATAAAAACCACCTTGTGCCATCCCATAATAACATTAAATAATATATAAATGTAAGACTAAATCAGATTGTGATAGCATGTTGTTCGCTATCAAAGGGTGGACTGTCGAAGCTGGATAATTGGCTGAGACAAGATCAGCTTAAAATTAGATTGTAACGACGCCATATTGTGACTGGTCGCAAGACACCATCTTGGAAATGAGATCGCAAGACGCCATTTTGTTAAACTCACACTTAAGTACATATGGCGATGTTACTATTAGCATCATGTGATTGCATCTTTCACTATACCCCATACACACATAAATACGCACAATTGCGCCATTAACTAGTCACACATTAGTGAATGCATAAGATCCTGTATGAAAACGCTGTTTATTACTTTCATGCGCACGCATCTGCCCCAAGTTAACTAGCGTCTTTATATCAAACCCCGCATACTTAAACATTACATATTTACATAAAAGGTTCCATAAGCTTTAAAGTATAAGATTCAAGTTTGTTCATTTATTATAATTGCTGTGAAATAAAGGTTATTTGGTAGCTAAGGTTTTATACATGATAAGTAAGCCATGTTTGGTATTATACTGATCTGCACTCTTTCAACAGCATTCCGGTATCATCGGTGTGAAGATCGCAACATGCATTCTCAACTTATGGACCGCAGAGACTTAAAGCACCGAAATGTACATTGTATGACCAACTGTTTGGATTTGCATGAGGCGGGAAAATGCAGGCATCCAGCTGTTGGAGACTATACTGTGTCTATTTGAATCAACCTGTTAAATGTTCTGTAACAGATGCATCCCCCTTGGGAACCAATGGCATCAGCAACAAGCTTCTCTTTTGTATTGTCTGTTTCTGTGAGGGTATAAATGTGTGTGTAGTGACCCCAGTCGAGAGTCTTCTTGCTGAATGCTGATTGACGGAGGATTCTTGCTGATGCCGGTATCTGGTCCAGAAGCACATGTGTATGTATAACTGTACTTGGGTCTGTATAATTTCTTTGTGCTAAATTGTACTTTGGAACCAAAGATTCAAGGTCTGGAGTCTTTATTTACTGCATGACTGCATACGCAAAATAGCGTAATCCTTAGAGGTTTATAGGAAGGATATTAGAAGGCATAGGCAGGAGTGTATAGAGGTTCAAATTCAGTATCGTTAATATGGACCCACGTGGATCAATTCATTGAAATTACAGGGACTGAACTTATTTTACGATTTGCTCTCCGATTGTGTTTCCTATTATTTATATATATATATATATATATATATATATATATATATATATATATACACTGTACCAGTCAAAAGTTTGGTCACACCTTCTCATTTAATGGTTTTTGTTTATTTAAATTATTTTCAACTTAGTAGATTAATACTGAAGACATCAAAACTATGAAAGAAAACATATGGAATTTTGTTGTAAACAAAAAAGTGTTACACAAATCAAAATATATTTTATATTTTATATTCCTCAAAGTGTAGTTAGAGAGATCCGGAGGTCACAAGGTAAAGCCCGCAGATGAATATTGTGAATTGGATAGGCTGTAGGTGAGGCCGGGCAGGAAATCCTGAAGAGGAGGGCAATTAGCTCTGTCCAAATTCTCACCGGAGAAGGTAGCTGTATGCAGTTGATTCTCACAGGATAGTTAGCTGGAGGTAAGCACCTACACGTTTCGACGTCCACCTGACATCTTTTTCAAGGTGAATAATCTTTCCTCCCCTCTTGGGAGTTTAAATAGTCTCAGCAATACAATCATTAGCAACAGCTTGTGATACTTAATTACTGTTTTGTGTAAACCAGATTATTTCAATTTGAGAGAGTATTGATTAGAGACAATGCATTATGTCTCTGTGAGCAGAGTTTTACTACTAATAATACAGAGAAAATTCATATTCATACTCATAGTATTTTTCCACTAAGCAATAAATAGTAATAAAAAACTATATATGAATGATAATTTCAGACTAAAAATAAACAAGAAAGAGTAAGATCTATATTTAACCTCTCAAATAAAATATTAAGTGAAAACCAAAACAAAGTTCTCCAAAAAGGTCTAAAATTTTCACCTTCAACAGGACCGAATATTTTTGAGTTGTACGTTGACCTCAACAGATATATAAGAAACTTATTCAGACAATGATATTTTGCCAACAAAAAACTTGCAAAAATACCATCTTAAAGTTCAGCTATACTTCTTGATAGTGGCGATACATATGCCCTTAACATTTTGGAAGAACTGTTAGATGAAAATAATCATGAAGATAAAACCATTAAACTGATACACCCCAATTCAAAATAAAATCGAAATTCTTTCCTATTAAAAATAAAAGCTCCAGCATTGAATGCTTTAATAAAATAACACTGAGTGAATTTAAGGAGCTATGCTCCACATACAGACAAAAAGATTCAAATTTGAATAAATGGGAGAAAATAGACCTTCAAGAACTAAGTAAAGATGACTCTACAATAATTAAATAGGCAGCTAAGGGGGGAGGTATAGTCATCCTGAATAGGTTTGAATATGTCCTCGAGACCCTATGTCAATTGAAAGACAAGACCTTTTATCAAAAGTTATGTTCTGATCCCTGCGAACAATATTTGGAGGAATTCAATTTACTCCTCAGTGAAGCTCTTGAGAAGGAGGTCATCTCTAGAGAGGTATACAGATTCCTACTGGTTCCTTTTCCTGTCATCCACATTTTTTATTATTTTCCTACAATTTATAAATCCCTCACTGCACCCCCTGGTCACCTCATTATTTCTGGTATTCATTCCCTCACTTCTAATCTATCTCACTACATGGATTCCTTTTTGCAACCATATGTCACACAGCTAATGTCCCATCTAAAAGACACAACACATTTCCTAAATGTTTTACAAGGAATTATTTGGAACAAAAGTTATGCCTTTTTCACACTTGATGTGAAAGCGCTATACACCCATATCGTCCATGAGTTGGGGATCGATGCGATAACAAATTGTCTTTTAGAAGATGGTACCCTATCCATCCAACATCAACAATATCTATTACAAGCTATTTGTTTCATTTTTACACACAATTATTACATTTTTTCTGACACTATTTATTTACAGGTGCTTGGTATGGCCATGGGGACCAGGTCCGCACTGAGTTACGCGAACCTCTACATGGGACACTTTGAGTCCCAACATGTGTGGGGGAGCGAGTTTGGGGTCTTCTATGGCCATTACATAGATGATCTTTTTATTATTTGGGATGGGGATCTTACTAGTGCACAACATTTTGTTTCTACCCTCAAAAACAATGGCTTCAATCTATCCTTCACTTACACATATAGTAGGAATCTGGCTCACTTTCTCGACCTGACCTTAGAAATAAGTAATAATCAAATTAAGACTACTACTTATTGCAAAGAGGTGAATTCAAATAATTACTTACATTTTAACAGCTGCCACCATCACCCTTGGAAAACAAACATACCAAAGGGCCAACTTATGCACTTAAGACGCAATTGCTCCCACTTAGATACATTTTCTGAACAAGGTAAAAACCTCTATGAAAGCTTCAGAGGGAGAGGTTTCCCTTCAGATCTATTAACAAATATATATAATGAAGTCGCAGTAATGGACAGAAGGGAACTCCTTAAACCTAAATTGAGAAAATATAAGGAACATAAAATAGAAAGAAACTTTGTGTTTATTTCTACATATAATAATTCTTCAGGAATGATTAAAAGAAATATAGAGAAGAACTATCCGATGCTACAATATGACTCAGTGCTTAAAAAATATACTACCAATGAGACCAACAGTTATCTGTAGAAAAAATAGATCACTTAAAAATATATTGGCACCAAGCTCCCTTTAACCAATTAAAAAAAAACAATATGATGTCTGGTTCTGACTGGCTCCCAAAAAAACCCCCAGGCTTTTACAAGTGTTGTATGAACAAATGCATTACTTGCCAATATGTATGCAATAAGACCAAAACTATAAACACCATTAGTTCAGACAAAATTTATACCATCAAACAATTTATTAACTGCAACTCCAAGTAGGTGGTGTACCTGCTGCTCTGCAGCTGCAGTGACACAAGATACGTGGTGAGAACTATAGGAAGCTTACGTGAAAGGTTCCTAGAACATAGGAGAAATATTCTTAAGAAAAATCTATTGCACAGTGTATCCCGACATTTTTCAGAAAATCATGGGGGGGATGTCAGCTCTTTATGAGTTATAGGATTAGAATCTATACCCCCTACTACTAGAAGAGGCGATAGATTTAGGACACTATGTAAACAGGAAATATTTTGGATTTTCTTTATGAATAGCTTATTCCCTGACCAACTAAATGAACAGATCAAATTGAATAGTATTTTCTGATATTACCAGTTAATTTCTCCACTACTTGATCTCAATGTACCTGTACTAATTCAGTTAGCCTTTATTCAGTACACATTTCCCACGATACTTTTAGCAGGTCAACGTCTGTCTATAGTGTGTATATGGATTTAATTCATGTAGATCATTTAGAAAACTATCATGTTCTGTTTGTATACTAGACTAACTATAGAAAAGAAGAGAAATATTCTACCCTTACTCCATGCTTATGTGTGCAACAATCATGTATTTAGTATGATTTGATTTAGAGAAGGCACAAAACATGCGTATCCATACTTGGTTCTCTTCTTATATTATTGGTTTTTACTATTATGACATGCGCTGTATAATTAGATAGATAGCATAATACATGTGTATATTTATCTGTTTGAAGAATATTCTAGAAATCCCCTTTTTGTCGATCTATTCATTTATCATTCATATATATTTTTTTATTACTATTTATTGCTTAGTGGAAATATACTATGAGTATGAATATGAATTTTCTCTGTAATATTAGTGGTAAAACTATGCTCACAGAGACATAGGGCCTGATTCAGACCCGCTCATGAGTGCATAGCGCTCGCAAACGGGTCGTTGGTGGGGTACTGCGTATGCGCAAGCCCCGGAGCAAGAGAGAAATTCTCTCACTTCAGGACTCACTACAAAAGGGGTGTTGATCGACAGCTCGCCCCATTTTGTAGGCGGGGTGGGGGGGTGGCTACACAAATGGAGGCATTCCCGAAGTAATGCTTGCTATTTGTGGGAGGCACCACTGACATCACCAGTGATGTCAGTGGAGAACATCCTGCTCTGTTAGAGCAGGAAGCTCTCTGGGGCCTGCAACGGACGAGACCCTACCACAAGGGTCTCATCACAAGCCCCGATGGTCGCGACCATCACCTGGCCACCCGCAAAAGCTGTGGGTAGTAACCCACAGCTTAGAGAGCAGCCAGGAGGCCGCTCCAAAAAAAAAAAAAACTTACTGATTCAGAGCGAGCGCTCCTAACGAGCATCCGACTCTGAATCAGGCCCATAATACATTGTCTCTAATCAATACTCTCTCAAATTGAAACAATCTGGTTCACTCAAAACAGTTATTAAGTATCACAAGCTGTTCCTAATGATTCTATTGCTGAGACTATTTAAACTCCCAAGAGGGGAGGAAAGATTATTCACCTTGAAATAGATGTCAGGTGGACGTCGAAACGTGTAGGTGCATACCTCCAGCTAACTATCCTGTGAAAATCAACTGCACACTGCTACCTTCTCTGGTGAGAATTTGGATGGAGCTAATCGCCCTCCTCTTCAGGATTTCCTGCACGGCCTCACCTACAGCCTATCCAAATCACACTATTCATCTGCGGGCTTTACCTTGTGACCTCCGGATCTCTCTAACTGCACAGAAACACCAGAGCGGCTTGTCATCCATCACTGCATGTTCCCCGCTGGCCAGGTCGAGAACAGAAGCCAGCCATCCATACATGCGGTCTGCCATCACCGCCTACTGGACTCTCACTCAGCCCCTTATGGGACACTTACACCCGAGCTGCAGGTAATACCCATGCTGATACAATGACTATTTGAATGTGTCCTGCAATTGCTACACATTGAGCATATGTACTCTTACAATGTTTCCCACTTGGAAGCCTCTATTATTAAGGAACTTTACATCCTTCCCTTATATTGCAGTGTTTCAGACTCCAGGACATTCTTAATTCATTATTGACACTAATTGTTGATACGTTGATAATTTATTATGATTTTTCATTATACAGCTGCTATTATATTGATATATGCCTTTTATTCATTATTGTATGTCTTTTTTTATTAAATAATTGATTGATTTCTATTCTTAACTGTTTTGAGTGAAATTTATTTGTGCTTTCTAGACTCTGTGGTTGCTACCATTGTTCTCTGCTGTATATAAACATGGGTGGGTACGTTATTGGGGGAGACAGCACCGTGATTACTGCCCAGCAGGACCCATATCCAGTGGCTTGAGCAGCTGCTGGTGGACCATTGCCAGGTTGCCTCTAGATAGGCGTGGGGAGGGGGGAAAGAAGAATATGGACAGCTGGCTTCTACTTTGTATTTGCCCGGTGGCTGCTCCATTCCCTCTCCAGCTGCCGGGTGTGGGTTCCACAGTGGGGAGGATTTGTCTGGCAGCTGCGCTGTCTGTTTAGCCGATGGGCTGCTGCTATCTCTATAGTGGTGGGGTAGGAGGTTTTACCTGGCTGCTGCTCCATTCTCTCTGCAGCCACCGGGCTATCTCTAGCTTGGTGGCGGTTGGGTTGGGTAAAGGGGAGATGAAGAATTGCCCAGTGGCTGCTCCATCCTGTAGCACCATGAGCTATTACTCTGATTCCTTGGCAGCTGCTCCATCTCTTCTACAGCCGCAGGGTGAGGGGGCCACCGGCACGGGGCTGCCAGAGCACTGCTTCCAACAGTGATCGGCACAGGGGTTGGATCAAAGGGAGCATGCACTCTGGAGGCACATGGAGCCTAGGTATACCTTGCTTGGCTGCCTTCCTGGGGATAGCACACCCCTAATACAGCAATGTACATGTATTTATGTGTCTTGTGGATTTGGGTCAGAAGCAGTGGGGAGTGTCTGGTGGACACCACACGCTGCTGTTACCATGGGGATGTAAACATACTCTACTTTGTTTGTGTTTGCCAGTATGGAACCCTCCTCCCAGTGGCTAGACTGGGATGATTCCACTTCCGGTGTGATGTCACTCCTGAGACCAGACGTGCGGTGCTAGATGCCAGGGACCCGCAGGAGAAGGGGTGGGAGAGTCTTGATAATTTTTGTATTTAAGTTTGTAATGTTTGATTCACTATTGTATGTCCTGATGAAGGGGTCCTGGACCCTGGAACATTGATTAAAGCACCAGTTGTTTCACCACTGTAAACAGTCTATCTATATACAGTATGTGTGTGTGTGTGTAAAGCTGTTGTTGCCTGCTGGATAGCTTTATAACACAGTTGTTCTGCATGGGTCTGATTGGTGTATGTCCGTGTGAAGCATAAATTATTCTGGGAGTCAGGGGGAAGGTGCTCCTGATTCTGAACAAGTTGGCCAGGTGACATTGAGCTGCCAATGTTTAGCTTAGTGTCAGAGATCCATATGCTGTTTGGGAAATTTGTAGATGTAACATTTTCATCAGTAAAAATCCATCTGACAAGTGCAACTGATATCACATATGTTTTTTGTAAGGACAATCTTATAAAATAGTGTCATTCATGGGATAATTTTTGCTGGCCATGATTCGCGTGGCAGAGACCAATCGCTGTCTTTTGGGTTGGTGAGTGAGGTTAACTGGCCTGTAAAAATTGGTTTATTTGCACATGTGGAAAAGTTATGCTTGTGCAAATGTGTAAAATTTATGCTGTGTTAATTGTGAAGAGAAACAAGTGTACACACAGTGTAATTATTTCAAAACAAACTGAAATGTTTCTGAGGTTTGTTATAGCAGAAACAAATTTGGCTAAAAAGCACCAAATGTGTTTCTCTGTGATTTTACTTGCACTTGTTAAGTTTGGTTGTGGAACAGACTTTTAAGCACATGCTGCTAAAGGTATCTGTGTTGGTCTGTATAAGCCCATTAAAGAGACAGTGCTTTAATTATGGGTGGCTATTGTAGTGCCAAATTAAAAAATGTTTTAACTGTATTGAAACACAATGTGGTACAAGTAAACCAGGGAAATTTGTTCCTATGTGTTTTGTGAACAAACAATTAATTTGCAAGACAGTTTAAACCCACTTTTTTGGAGTTTTGTGCCTAATACACAGTTGCCGCTAGTTTATATAGGCTTCCAACTACTGGCTTGCTGGTGCATGATAAGAGAGGCCCAATTTTGCTACTTAGTCAGAGAACAAGATGGAGAAAATCCTCCCAGACTTAACTTATCTAGCTGTGGCACAACAGGCTCAGCAAGCCTAGATGCTAGCAGTTGCTGAAGACCAGGTGGAGAGCAACAAACTGCTATGGGCAGAGCTCAGTAAGCTGCAACTGGATGAATGCATGCCTGCTGTAATGCAGAAAATGACCCAGACAGATAATGTTGAGGCATTTCCGTTGTCTTTTGAAAGGATGGCAACTTGGCTTAAATGGCCAATAGAGTATTAGGTGGTACAACTGGCTTCTTATTTGACAGGTGAAGCACAGTGGGCCTATGTAGATATGCACATAACTCAGGAGGCAAATTATCAACAGCTAAAGACCTCAATTCTGGTGCAAATAGGAGTAACAGGGCCCGGGAAAGCAAAATGATTTTGTTACTGAGCCTGAATGAAACCCACCAGACAGAATCATGGAAATCCTGGCAGTTGACCATTGTGTGTGGAATCTAAAGCGGGAACTGCAAAAATGGCTCCTGCAGAGCGATCTTCAGTCATTTGAAGAACTGGCAACAGTTATTGATTGTTTTTATGCTCTGAAGAAAACGGGCTGGACATCAAAGAAAGGAGTCAGAAAAAAATAGGTGGAATGTTCGGTGGGGCAACTAGACTCCACATTCCCTGTTTGTTTGACCTTATCCTCTTTAATGGCAAGAGCAGTGATTTTCAATCCTTGTCAACTTTAGGCACACTACAATATATTCTTAAATTGCCAAGACACACCATCTGGGGATGTGGTGTTCATGACTAATGATAACATTGGCTCTCACATAAAAATATACACACATAATGGTGTCCAAAAAAATAAAACACACTACATTGGCCTCCACAGGAATAAAATACACTACATTGGCCTCCTCATGAATAATACGCACTACAATATAATGTGGTACAGTTTGTAGCCCAATTGTGTGACCGATTACAATGGGTCAGTCTATATTAAGCAACACCTGGAAGAAGCACATGGAATGGCATAAGAGGTGTTATGATACCCAAGAAACCAGACACACCTTTAATCCAGGTGACAAGGTGCCCATGCAAGAAAGTAAGTTGTATGCACATTGGCAAGGCCCTTATGAAGTGATAAAGGCTGTAGGACCTGTTAATTATCAAGTACAGCAACTGGGTAGATGGCAAAATAGAACAAGTGTATCACTTCAACCTGTTAAAGCTGTAGGCAGTGAAAACTCTTACGCTAATGTTGAGAGCAGTGAAAACTGAGGACTGCTTAGTTCCCATAGAGTCTTCCCTGACTTTGACTAAAAAACAACAAGCAGTGGAGATGAAAGCTTGGAATAAGGATGTTTTTTTTAATATGAAAACCACAGGAGAGAAGAGAGAGAAAGGACTCTAGGTGGGGGCACACAATTGGTATGGAGATATGGCTGATATCAGCAATTAAAAATTAACCTTTATTCAACATAATATTAAAAAGATGAGCAACTAGGACAATTCAACAAACAAAAAAACAGACAATACGTATATGAATAAATCAAGGGAGATACATTCTCCACTGAAAATGCCAGGCAAGATAATACTGTGATGATATAAATACTAATATGTGCCTTTGGCCACAATACAATATTTCACATCAGTTGATTCACAGTTAAGGCATACTTGCCTATAAAACAGATAATGCATGTATACATAAATCAAGGGAGATGCAGTCTCCACAAAGAGATCACCTCTGATATTAGTATGTCTCTTTATGATATTAGAAAAAATAGATAATACATATAAAATAAATCAAGGGAGATGCATTCTCCACTAGGAGAGCCAAGCAAGATAATATTGTGATGGTATAAACATTAATATGTGCCTTTGGCCACAATACAATATTTCATACCTATAAATTCACAGTTAAAACATGCTTGCATATACAACAAATAATATATGTATACATAAATTAAGGGAGATATATTCTCCACAGGTGAAATCATCTATGATATCAGTGTCTCTCTTCTGGTATTTTAAGAGATAGGCACACAAGAAAATTTATACAGACAGAACAACAAATGATACTTGTATACATAGATCAAGGGAGATATATTCTCCACTGTGGATTGAAAAAAAGCCGGGCGAGATAATGTTAAAATAACATAAATATTAATAAGTGCCTTTGGCCTCAATATGATAACCTGACAGCCTATCTTATCTCAATATCACACATACATTACTGGACCCCTGTCTCTTTCTTTGTAGCATAACAGTTAATTAACTAGAGGGATAAGCGATTGACTGCTCTGACTTTATTTATCAACTATATACCCTCATGCTGTGCATTTAATTTCTGTCATCAATCCAGTAATTGACATTAATGAGGTCCATCCTGATAGTCTCAGTGTTGTTGTTACACTCTGTGCAGTTTCTCTATGTGAGATTTATTCAAAAAATGTTCTTTTCATTAATTTCCAGTGCATGTGGGCATACATACAAATGCATGTGTGATAATTAATGGGAACTCATCCCATCAGGAGATAGACACCAATACTTAAGGGGATCTTTTCCTGATATAGTAGGCCCATACTGTGTAAAGAATATCATATTGAGGCCAAAGGCACTTATTAATATTTATATTATTTTAACATTATCTCGCCCGGTTTTTTTTCAATCCACAGTGGAGAATATATCTCCCTTGATCTATGTATACACGTATCATTTGTTGTTCTGTCTGTATAAATTTTCTTGTGTGCCTATCTCTCTTAAAATACCAGAAGAGAGACACTGATATCATAGGTGATTTCACCTGTGGAGAATATATCTCCCCTAATTTATGTATACATATATTATTTGTTGTATATGCAAGCACGTTTTAACTGTGAATTTATAGGTATGAAATATTGTATTGTGGCCAAAGGCACATATTAATGTTTATACCATCACAATATTATCTTGCTTGGCTCTCCTAGTGGAGAATGCATCTCCCTTGATTTATTTTATATGTATTATCTATTTTTTCTAATATCATAAAGAGACATACTAATATCAGAGGTGATCTCTTTGTGGAGAATGCATCTCCCTTGATTTATGTATACATGCATTATCTGTTTTATAGGCAAGTATGCCTTAACTGTGAATCAACTGATGTGAAATATTGTATTGTGGCCAAAGGCACATATTAGTATTTATATCATCACAGTATTATCTTGCCTGGCTTTTTCAGTGGAGAATATATCTCCCTTGATTTATTCATATACGTATTGTCTGTTTTTTTGTTTGTTGAATTGTCCTAGTTGCTCATCTTTTTAATATTATGTTGAATAAAGGTTAATATTTAATTGCTGATATCAGCCATTTCTCCATACCTATTGTGTGCCCCCACCTAGAGTCCTTTCTCTCTCTTCTCTCCTGTGGTTTTCATGCTAACAATTGACTCTGGGGAGCACCATAGACTTTCCTATAGATGGCCTATTAGACTGTGATTTCATGATCCATGATAGGAATATCATAACACGTATATGACTGTATATATATTAAGTCTGTTTAAGGTATATACATGAGATATATCATTCATTATACTTCAGCAGAATTTTCTCAGTGCGGTTCCAGTATACATTTTCTTGTACCTGTTTTTTTTTAATATACCAGGGTGTTCCAAAATAATTGAGCATTACAGTATATTGTTACTCCACCAAGAGTTGTAGTTAAGCATTGGCTGTATAGAATACTGGAAGCAAGAAGGGCTGCAGTGAAGTGAGAGGTGGAGGACATGTTGCAACATGGGGTAGTGGAAGAATTCACAAGCGAGTGGAATAATCCCATAGTGCTCATGCCTAAATGCTTGGGATCCATTTGCTTCTGTAATGACTTTAGAAAATTAAATAAGGTCTGTAGGGTCCTGATTCAGACCCACTCACTAGATGAGTTTGCACGCAGACATCAGCTGCTAATATATGCAAAAGAAAGCAGTGTTCACATGGCAAGACATTAGTACACCCACTATGTCTTAGCATGCGGTGGCAGATCGATCGCACATGAGTCTATGATGCCCCCTTTTCTTTTGCAGCACAAGTTATCTCCAAGAAATGTATATAACAATTGGTAACATCGAGAACCATCGGAGGCATACTCAGTGCTTGTGGTTGACCCTAACCTACCACAAGCACTGTTAGTGCTTCTGTGCTTAAAACAGCCAGGTAATGTGTACAGTGATGCTGCCTTTTAATTATGCATGCCTTAGAAATGGTGTTTTGATGCTCAGACATGCCTGCATTTGCAACACCACTCCCCCATTTTCAAGGACCTTCCCCTGTCACCCCCCACAAATGGCACATTCTGTCAGTCAAACAAGTGAGCAGTCTGTGTGTTGTGGGTGATCACTTCCTGATAGCAATGACTGGCTCGTGCATGCACACTGTGATGCATACACATGCGCAGATAGCGACAATTGGTCAGCAGCATGCGAATGCAGCCTAAAAACCGGGTCTGAATCATGCCCTAGGTTCAATGCCATTGCAATGCCACAGGTGGATGAACTGTAATATATAGTAATGTAATATAGTCATCTGGCCAAAATAACTCTACATTGAGGAAGCACTAAGGCAGCTGCTTGATGAAAACTGTTATAAACAACTATTTTGTAATCCCACAGATAATTTTTTAATTCCCTACAATAGGTTTATTAACAAGGTGGTAAGAGAAGGGACGATAAAAAAACAAGAATACAACTACTTGATGGTCAAAAACCCAAAAGTCCCTACCTTTTATATGCTGCCAAAAATTAACAAGAGAAATAATAAACCTCCGGGCAGACCAATTGTATCTGGCATTGGGAGTCCCAGTGAACAGGCTAGCACATTCATTGACCTACATCTGAGGGAATTTGTAGTGAGCCTACCATCCTATATTCAGGATACATCAGATGTGCTATGCAAAATCACTGGCATCAAAATTAGGGATGACTGGCTGCTGGTTACCTTGGATGTCGAGTCTCTATATACTAGTATTGATCATCAGATGGGCCTGAAGGCAGTCAACCATTTCCTGAATATGAGGGACAACAAAGAATTAAATGACTTTCTCCTGGAACTTCTGGAGTTCGTTCTGTGCAAAAATTATTTAACATTTAATGACAGGTTCTTTCTACCAATACATGGCACTGCGATGGGCGCAGCTTGTGTGCCCACCTACGCAAATATGTACTTAGGTTGGTGGGAACAAGAATATGTTTTGGCCTGGATAATGAATCCTACACTGAAAATGCCATATTATGGGTTAGAAACATAGATGACATTCTACTCATTTGGAGAGGATCAGAGTATCTCCTACAACAGTTTATCAATAAATGAAATAATAACAACCTGAATTCCCATCTAACCATGGAAGTAAGCAAAACAGAAGTGGCATTTTTAGATCTAAAAATCAAAAGAGATACGGATGGAAATATTCATACAGAGTTATACCCAAAAAGCACCGCAACAAATAGCCTCCTTCACAGTACAAGCTCCAACTTCCCATCTATAGTGCAAAATATACCAAAAGGCGAATTTTTACACCTTAGACAGAAATTGCTCTGACAATCGAGTGTTTAAAGAAAGAAGTATTGAATTAAGCAGAGATTGAGTTATAGGGGCTATAGTCATCGTACCATAAAACGAGCAATACAGCAGACAGCTCAAACAAATAGGGAGTCACTTATTTTTCCAACAAACAAAGAGAAACCAAAAGGAGTTGGTAGTATGCGCTTTGTAGGAAATTTCTGCAAGGAATGGAGAGATATTAAAAATATGACTAACAAGAACTGGCCATCTTACTAATGGACACGGATTTAAGAGAAAGAATACCGAGTCAAACATTGATGAGCTGGAGTAGATCCAGGATGATCAAAGACTCCATAGTTCAGAGTCATTTTACAAGAACCACTACAAAGACCTTGCAGGCCAAAGGATCATATGCATTCGGAAGCTGTAAAGCTTATATGATCAAGAAACACACAGTGGAAGATAAATTGGAAGAAACATGCTCAATTGCTACGTTCCTTATTTGCAATGCATCTGGAGTCATCTATTGCATAGAATGCGTTTGTGGATTGAGGTATGTTGGGATGACTTCAAGAGCTCTGAAGCAGTGAATCTTAGAACATGCTGGTAATATTAGGAATTTACTAATATGAAACATATAACAACATTAGTGAAACATGTATATAAGAAACATGGAGGACAATTAAATTCTATCAGACCCTATGGTCTTGAAAAAATAATTTTGGGGATCAGAGGAGGGGATGTGATGAACTCACTATTGCATAAAGAGAGCGAGTGGATCTTCAAACTCGTAATACTTGCCCCATATGGTTTGAATGAGAATATAAACTATGGAGCTTTTCTTTGATATCTCATGGTAATCTTTTTGATCCCTCATGTTTTCTGCCCCTTTTTCCCCTTACAACTCATATACTACCAATTATGTATATGTTGTTATATGTGGATGTATACGTGCATATACAGTCAGGTCCATAAATATTGGGACATTGACAGAATTTTCATATTTTGTCCTCTATTCACCACCACAATGGTTTTGAAATGAAACAAACAAGATGTGCTTTAACTGCAGACTTTCAGATTTAATTTGAGGGTAATTACATCCAAATCGGGTAAACGGTGTAGGAATTACAACAGTTTCAATATGTGTCTCCCACTTTTTAAGTGGCCAAAAGTAATGGGACTATCAACTCAAAAGCTATTTCATGGACTGGTGTGAGCTATTACCTCGTTATTTCATTATCAATTAAGCAGGTAAAAGGTCTGGAGTTGATTCTAGGTGTGACATTTGCATTTGGAATCAGTTGCTGTCAACTCTCAATATGAGATCCAAAGAGCTGTCACTATCAGTGAAACAAGCCATCATTAGGCTGAAAAATCAAAACAAACCCATCAGAGAGACAGCAAAAACATTAGGTGTGGCCAAATCAACTGTTTGGAACATTCTTAAAAAGAAAGAACGCATCAGAGAGCTCAGCAACACCAAAAGACCCGGAAGACCACGGAAAACAACTGTGGTGGATGACAAAATAATTATTTCCCTGGTGAAGAAAAACCCCTTCACAACAGTTGGCCAAATCACAAACACTCTCCAGGAGGTAGATGTATATGTGTCCAAGTCAACAATCAAGAGAAGACTTCACAAGAGTGAATATAGAGGGTTCACCACAAGATGCAAACCATTGGTGATCCACAAAGACAGGAAGACCAGATTAGAGTTTGCCAAACAACATCTAAAAAAGCCATTACAGTTCTGGAACAACATCCTATGGACAGATGAGACAAAGATCAACTTGTACCAGAGTGATGGGAAGAGAAGGAAAGCAACTGCTCATGATCCAAAACATACCACCTAATCAGTGAAGCATGGTGGTGGTACTGTCATGGCGTGGGCATGTATGGCTGCCAATGGAACTGGTTCCCTTGTATTTATTGATGATGTGACTGCTGACGAAAGCAGCAGAATGAATTCTGAAGTGTTTCGGGCAATATTATATGCTCATATTCAGTCAAATTCTTCAGAACTCATTGGACAGCGCTTCATAGTGCACATGGACAATGACCCGAAGCATAAGGCAAAAGCAACCAAAGAGTTTTTTAAGGCTAAAAAGTGGAATGTTATGCAATGGCCAAGTCAATCCCCTGACCTGAATCCGATTGAGCATGCATTTCACTTGATGAATACAAAACTGAAGGGAAAATGCCCCAAGAACAAGCAGGAACTGAAGACATTTGCAGTAGAGGCCTGGAAGAGCATCACCAGGGACGAAACCTAGCGTCTGGTGATGTCTATGCATTCCAGGCTTCAGGCTGTAATTGCCTGCAAAGGATTTGCAACAAAGTATTAAAAAGTGAAAGTTAGATTTAAAATTGTTTAGTTTGTCCCATTACTTTTGGCCCCTTAAAAAGTGGGAGGCACATATAGAAACCGTTGTAATTCCTACACCGTTCACCTGATTTGGATGTAATTACCCTCAAATTAAATCTGAAAGTCTGCAGTTAAATCACATCTTGTTTGTTTCATTTCAAAGCCATTGTGGTGGTGAATAGAGGCCAAAATATGAAAATTCTGTCAATGTCCCAATATTTATGGACCTGACTGTATGTATATGAATTTGTATATGTATGTATATGTACATATGCATTTAATATTAATATCTATTATTTTTGGTCTGCTAACTACTATCGGATCTCTCTTTTCCAGCTAGAATGATGTTATCTTCTTTTTCTCTTTCTTTTCTTGCTCATGTCTGTTTTATTGTTAGACTTTCAAAACTACCAAACATTTTCTCCTCTATAGAACTCACAATACATACATTTCTTCCAGGGATCCTATCTGCAGAAATTGATGATATATACTTGATGTTTTTTGCAATTAATATTAGTCTTCTATCTGTAACCTTAATTCTTTGGCTTTTGCCATGTCGATTATTTGTTTATTTATTGATTTTGGGGCTTCTACCGTGTATATGTTTATAATTATTTTATAATTACTTCTGTTCTTTATTTTTATATATTATATTTTTTTTTCTACTCAAACATATACCCAAAGGAACCATGCATTTCTCTGTAATTAAAATCTTCAATCATTAAATGTTCACTAACTTTTGCCAAAATGGCTATAATCCAATCAACTTTCTGACTGTCCTTAATACACACTCATACTGATGTATGAACGTTTTGTTAAGTACCATGGTAAATAGAACAACTTGCTAACCAATTAGGAAGGAGTTATGTTACAACTACCAACCTGCTGAATGGGCTTGTTAATGTCCATTAACATTGGTATTGCTAATATTACTATGTAACGTTATATGCATACCCGTGATGGATAACAGTATGAAACAAGCTATCTATGAACTTATTAACCTAGGATATATAGCTATTGGCTATGATACCTGTCTATCACAGGATCATCATAAATAGGCCATGCATATATGTGCCACCCATAACAATGATTGGGTGGAGGATTCAGTAGCCTGGACATTACGTTCCATTGGCTCTGAACCCTGTCTAACACAGTGTGATCAGATGACAAATGTCCCACCCGCAGTGGTGTTTAATCATTAGAATAAACATTTGGGATGCCGTTCACATATCCCACCCACAGCTGTGATTGACTCCTAGATTTGGCAGCTGGGAAGCTTGTTTTGTTTTACAAATTGCATCCACCACACTGATTGGTTGGAAGGTCCGGCTGCTGGGACACCACAATCCATTGGCTCTGAGTCCTGTCTGTCACAAAGGTGACCAGACGTCATATGTCCCGCCCACTGTGTTGATTGGCTATCGGACCTGGCGGTAGCTGGGACGCTTGTTTTGCATATCGCATCCACCACTTGGATTGCTTGGAAGCTCCGGCTGCAGGGACGCTGTGAACCATTGGCTCTAAGTCCTGTCTGTCACAAAGGTGATCAGACGTCATATGTCACTCCCACTGTGGTGATTGGCTCTCGGACCCAGTGGCTGTTATGCCGTGAGTCCGTACTTCCTGATTTAAGCACATGCATTTCTCAATACACGAGACCATGACCAAGCTTAAGGGGTGAAACGCGTGTTGGTTTATAGGGACATTGGTTGTGCGTACACCAGATCCCTACTATTCGAACAGCTATTCTTCATATAGACCTCTAAATACAGGTACCTTACTATTTTCTTACTGTGCCTCCTTAGAGATAGTAGGGTTTAACCCTACCAAGAGAATCATTCCCCCATATCTCAATATGGGAGATACAACTTTTCCCTCCCAGTACTTCCATCTGGGTTTCTTATAGTGAGTATTCACTACCTAGGGCAAATGCTCAGTCAGAACCACAGTGGACTGGAACAGAGGAGTTTCCACTTCCTCTCTGATTACATATAAAATTATCCTTAGGGTTAATACCTGTGGTAGGTGTATTACCAATGGATGGTTAAAACAATATAATTTATATGATGTTGTACGGAATATATGATAAGAAAATTACCTTATTTTCTTATTCCAAATACTTATTTGGTTAAATATATTGTCACCCAGTTTTTAAGTTGCACTATGCTCTATATACACAGTTGTTTTATTACTGATCATTACATCTCCACTATCTAAACTCACTATCTGTACTCTCATCAGCCCCATATCTTGGAACTGACAGCAGATGCAGGAAAATCTTTTTATCATACACTTTGGGATAAGGGACTCTCATAAACTATTCTCTGCCGACGGGCAAATAACTGACAGTAGATCCCTATCCCAAGTAAAGGTGTATGCTTTTCAGAGCTGACTATACATAATCAGTATCAATTCAATATCATAAATCTGAAATTAATGTGCCTGGTTTCTATCTATATTAGCGATCCATAGGCAACTATTATTTGAAAAATTGATGCTGGACAATATATGCAGTGTAATACTTGTAACTAAAAGCAGGTTCTCAGTTTGTGATGATTTCACCTGTTTTAAATTTCCTTTTCTGAGTTGATAGTTTCAAATATTACAAGAGCTATTTTGACTTCTTTGTATGCAAATGTACAATGAACTTTGTTATGGGGTTTGTCTGATGTCATGCAATTGATGCAGCTATTATGACATATTCATCTGTCCCAAATACCTTTGATTTAATAGGTGAAAAATTACAAGAGTTACTCTTTTTCACCTTTTGGATGTGATACAGATCTGTATATGAGTAAGTGTTGGATCATAATACCATGATCTTTATTTAATAACTTTTTATGTGTATGTCTAAATATCTTTATATTTTAGGATATTTTTCTTCTTAATAATGAGATGTATTAAAAGTTAAGTTTTATAACAACAACATTACATATTGAAATTAGAGTGCCCCCAAAAAAGAGTCTTCTTTTCCTCTCTCTGTTGTCGATTTGTATAGAAAGACAGAAGGACAAATTTTTGCTTTTATATAGTAGATTAATATTCATAAAAACTTGATACACAAAATAATTTATGAAAGCAAATGTGTTTTTATTTATAATACAAGGGGCAGAATTACCAAAAGACATTCTCAAATACAGTCTTCCTGCCAAGACACTGCCCCCTCTGCATTGAAGTAGGCCAGCTAGTCCTCCTTGACCTGTTTTGCACACACAGTATAGAGGCCACCATGGGAAACCATGTTATAGACACATATGTCCACATATCACTCTCGTCTATGCCGTTAGTAGGATCTGCTAGTGATGTAGATAGTGGCCATAGGTAAGTGGATTTCCACTAAAGCAAATTATGAAGGGCACAGCAGGCCAAAACCACCCACTCAATTTTGTCTACATGTAAATTAATTGGTGTATTGAATATGCAAAACCTACTACACATGATGCCAGAGACATTCTCCATAGTGCGCCTTGCCTTTGATAGTCGATAATTGAAAATCCGCCTTTCTTTAGTCAATCTCCTTTGAGCAAAGGGCTTCATTAAGTGTTCATGCAAAGCAAATGCCTCATCTGCTACAAACACAAAACTGAGTTTTTTTTGCATTGGGAGGTAAATGTAGGCTTTTGGACATGATCCTTTCATAAAATACAGTGTACTTGATAAACCCACCATCTGATGCATGGCCATTTTTCCCCATCCAAATATAAATATTCATTGTTCGCATTAACAGTGGCCATCAACACTATACTAAAAATACATTTATAATTGTTCTACATACAGCAGTACAAGTGTTGGCAGGTGGTGTTATGCAGATAAGTTCCCACATATTGCCTCAATGCAATTTGGGAAATTTCAACTTGACTCGAAGTCATGTGCAATTAATTGCCAATCCTCAATTGTCAAAGGAAACTAAAAACAAAAATACAAAATTAAAATATAGCTCTAAACATATATCTATCCAACATCATATAGCATAAGGGCAGAAATCGAAAAATACTTTGGGGGCATAAAGTGGAGACGAGCAGCATTTAGCATTAGGACAGCAAACTAATAACACTTCAGGGGCATTCACTGTAGTCCAGCAGCAGTTATCATAAGGGCAGATAACTAATAACACTTGGGGGGCATACAGTGGAGTCCAGCAGCATTTAGTATAAGGGCAGAAAGAGAATAACCCTTGGGGGGCATACAGTGGAGTCCAGCAGCATTTAGTATAAGGGCAGTAAGCGAATAACATTTGGGTGACTTACAATGGAGTCCAGCAGCATTTAGTATAAGGGCAGAAAATGAATAACACTTGGGGGGCATACAGTGGAGTTTTTAAGGATTTAGCATAGGGGCAGCAAATGAATAACACTTGGGGGGAATTCTCTGCAGTCCAGCAGCATTTAGCATAAGGACAGCAAAAGAATAATAGTTCAGGGGTATACAGTGGAGTCCAGAAGCATTTAGTAGAAGGGCAGTAAGAGAATAACACTTCGGGGGCATACAATGGAGTCCAGCAGCATTTAGCTTAAGGACAGAAAATGAATAACACTTGGGGGCATACAGCTTTGTCGAGCAGCATTTATCATAAGAGCAGCAAACAAATAACACTTGGGGGCACACAGTTGAGTCCAGCAGCATATAACATTGAGAGACATTAAAAATTGTTCTTACCTTGAATTACTGCACCTTGAGGATGGTGAATATCTCTTTGAAGGTCTCTTGTACAATGAGACCCAAAGCTTGTGTTGAGATCACTGTGCCAAACTTTAGGTCAGCCACGGATCTGCCAGTCACCAGGAATCGCAGAGTAGTGATCAGCCTCTCCTCAGCAGGTATGGCCCTCCGCAGCTTGGTATCCTGTGATGTATGGCATCACTAGGCCAAGAAATTCCTGGAACGTGGCATCATCCATCCACAGGAAGCTCTGGTAGTCTTCTGGATTATTCTCCCAAATTTCCATTAGCAGTGGTATGTGTGAGAGAGAATTCCTCTGCAGCAGCAACTCCTTCATCCAGCATGAGCAAACCTTTCTCCGCTTCACAGACCTCTTACTGGGGGAGATGAACTAAGCTCTAAAACGTGGTAAACTGGAGAGTGATAAACCACCAGCCAATCAGCTCCCAACTGTCATTTTTCAAACACAGCCTGTAACATGACAGTTGGGAGCTGAGTGGCTGGTCGTTTATCACTCTCCAGTTAATCAGAGTACATCTCCCACTATATCTGTTAACAGCACAACTCCAGCATATGCTGTCAGCATACGATAGCGAAAGGGATGCATAATGAGGCAAAGTAGACACAGGGCCTGATTCAGCACAGATCACACGGCTGCGATCGCACATACCCAGCCGATGCAAAAATATGCTAATAACTGCAATCGCACAGCAACCGCAGCACTATACCTAGACGCCCACCACTTTATAAAGCCACCCACTTCCCTTGACATGAATCTGCAAATCATGAAAACATTGGTAAATGTCGATTAACATCAGAACCATATGCACAATTGTAGTTGACCTGACCCTGCCGTACAAGCTGCTAAACTTCCTGTCACCATCTAGACCTCTGCCAGCATATAAAATTGCAGGGGCTTAATTATATATGGCCCTGTAAAGGCGTTCAACACAAACACGCCAACTTTCCACCGACAACCCCACCCTCTCCACCCCCAAATGGTCACTTCATATCAATCACTATGCGCTTGGACTGCATGCTCATTGTGATTGATTTCCGATGCATAGGTATATGCAGAATGCAAACATCGGCTGGCTGCGTGCAAACACAGCCATGCGATCCAACCTGAATAAGACCCACAGTTTGTTTAAAGGCAAGCCAAAAACAAACCAGAGGAAATTAGCAATGCAACATTATTCAGCAGGTATAAAGAACCAATGTTCTCTCAATTTAAATAAATTATAGTTTGAAGGGTAATTAGGTGAGTGCAGAGTATGTATGATTTTTCTTTTTAAATGATGTTGTCACATACATGAGGTAAATTCAGTGAATTAAAGCCTATTATTTTTATACATATTATTATACTGCCTACAAGGGCCAGCCCAGTCACCCATCTTCTCCACTAAGTCACTCAATCTTTTGGCTAAAAACCACTGTTTGGATACATTATCTGCACGTCCATGCTATGCACACAAGGACATACAATGCATATGTCTGGCATCAGTTGGATATACCTGCAATCTATTCATATGTTGCCTTGCTCACAACAAAACGAATGACGAGTCTACAAAACTAGTACATTAATATCAGGGGGGACGTTAACAAACCTATTACATTTTACATGAACCAAAGATTAAACATATTCACATTCACATAAAGGTGCTTTGTGAGGTGTTTTCAGTAACTTTTTGAAATGTACTGTGAGCCTGATTCAGAGGTGCACACTATTTGCGTGCACTATCTCTGAATCGGGGCATCCCTATTTTTTTTATTCCGGCCTCCAGGCCACTTGAACAGCTGTGGGTGACCACCCACAGCTTGTGCAAGTGGCCTAGAGATGGTCGTGATTATTGCGACCATCTGCATTGCGAGGAGACCCTTATGGTAGGGTCTCTGCACTCGCAATGCCAAGTGGACTTCCGGCTCTAATAGAGCCGGAAGTCCACTACTGACATCACGAGTGATGTCAGTAGGGCCGCCCACAAACGGCAGGTGTTCTTTCGGGAATGCCTCCGTTTGCTCAGCCACCCCCCCTACCCACCTACAAAATGGGGCAAGCTGTCGATCAACATCGACAGCTGCCCCGTATTGCTGCAAGCTCCAGAGCGAGTGAAGATCTCACTCGCTACGGGGCTCGCACACGCGCATTGAGCATGCCGAGCATGCGCACTGGGCCACCATCGACCCGCGAGCGGGTCTGAATCAGGCCCTGTGTCCCTATCTCTCCCCTGGCTTTGTAAGTATAGTCACCATTTTACATTTCAGTATATAACAAAGGTGTAATTTCATTCCTGAAAGCATTAGTTTATTGCATTGTTTCGCTATTTTTTTTGTTTGCCTGTTAATGTATATTTGTTATAAAAATACAAAAGCAGCCGTAGTATCTGAGGGTTTAGAAGTGAATGTCACTCAGAGCAGTTCTAAATATAATTGCAACATTTATTGACAAAATGAACACATGAAAAAACAATATTAAAAATAGCAGCTATTATAACGTATTGCAACAATGTGAATTCAAATGAGCAAGCAATGGTACTTCAATAATCAATTTATCCTGGAGTCCAGACCCCTAAACAAGTGATGGCTATAATAGTGTTCCTCAGTTAGAAAAGAGTTTCCATATGGGGTATATTGAAGATGGTCCACGCACTAGTGCAATAGAATTCCAAATAAACATATATTGTGTGAATGTTCCACAGCACTGGGTAATACCTGCACAGGTGTTGGTACCGTCCCATGTTATGCTGAGTGGAAATCCAGCAATAGCGGTACAGCAAACCACGTCCACAGATGGCTGGCTCCGGTGTTCAACCCAAGCTGTGCGGAACTCAAGTGGTGATGGGAAGCCGCTCTGGAGGGTCCGTGTGACCGATGTATTCTAGAGGGTTTCAGGTGGAAGTTAATTCTGCAGGTGGATGGGAGACATGAATGTGAGGCTTTTGGTAAAGCCGCTCACAGGCTGTGACACCTGGAAAAGCTGTCTCCGTTTCAGTCTGCCAAACAAAGTGCAAGTGCTTCCATTCAGTGCTCACAGTATTTAGAACTGCTCTGAATGACATTCACTTCTAAACCCTCAGATACTACGGCTGCTTTTGTTTTTTATATCCTATTGTGTTGTGGTGAGAGTGACTCTCTCACTCAGCTGTGTTATATCTGGAAGGGTTACTTTAACTCCTCAGCACCTGGGCCTAATTTCGTTTTTAAATGTATATTTGTTATATGGGGAAGAATTAAAGTTGAAATTGAAGAGGACATATTAAAAAAAACATATGATATCTGTTTCGTTTTAACTTTGGGACTTCCATATTGTATATAATATTATAAGAACTACTCAGGAATTATTCCATATGTGAATCACAGTAAATTCCATCCCCATGCCACATATTTCTTATATTTACATGTATGTTTAGGCATACAGTAGAACGCATGTTATATGGTGCATACACACGGTCAGATTTTTCCTTCAGATATGAACGAAAATGATTTAAAAATCGTTCAGTCGTTCATATCTGAAGGAAAATCGTTCATATCTGACATGCCTGAACGATGGACGATCAACGATGCGCGTTCCCGATGGTCAGATAACGATATTTGACATCTGATGTGTTTGCAGCCAGACTTGGACGATTCCATTCATTTTAATGCAGTCAAAAATCATTCAATCGTTCAAATCGTTCAAATCGTTCAAAACTTTGGTAAAATCGTTCAAATCGTTTAATCGTTCAATCGTTCATCTGACAAATCTGACAAGTCTGACAAATCTGACCGTGTGTATGCTCCAATAGACTTAGAACTCAAGTCTGATGAATCATGAAAAAGAAAAATCACACATAAGTATACATATTCTAGCATGTTTATGTAGTAAGTGCTATCTTTGGATGGAGATTAGAAAGCTTGTCATCCTGTATGTCTTACTGAACAGAGCTTTGCTAAATATCTCAATTTTAATTGGTATAGTAGCTATAGCCTGTTATGTTATATTCCAGAGTAAAGTACTCACCTGTGCAATATGCTACATAGCAATCTTGTATTCCACTCAGTTCATATACATAATATCCAGCAGGACAAGCTTTAATCTGAATAGTTGCTGACCAGTGACAACAATCGTCATTAAAGTTGGAACAAGCAGTGCGACTTATTATACCATCGCTAACCATCGGATGGGATCCACTCAGCCACATTGGGGCAGTAGTACCACAACTCTGTTTTGGCACACAGTATTCTGGCATGTTAATGCCTCCTTTGCCAATAAAGCGATGCCATCCACTCAAACCTTTGTCACAATGAAGACTATAGCTGCCTACATTAGATGTACTTCTCCAGATGTCATTGAGAACAATGTGACTTGAGCATGGATCAGAACATTCGATGCCATCTCCTATGAACCCATCATTACAGACACATTCAGCTGAACCTGTAGAATCATCACAGTTAGCATTTGGGTCACATCCTGCAGTTGCACAGGGACTTGCAGCTAGAGAAGAAAAGTGCAAAAAATAAAAAGGAAAATATTATTCCAATGCAAACCACCTTTACATACTGTATAATACATAACATGCAGTTTTCACTGATTATTCCAACTTTACTATTTCTTAACAAACAAAATAAAACAAAAAACAACAACAACAGTACAATGCACTGTTTTGAGATGAATAGATCAGATCTCTTACAAACCAAAACTAATTAGAAAGAAAAACAATATCAAGAGAGAGATCTGGCATTCATTTGTAAATATACTTCACACCCATTGGTGTAACTATGGCAGGGTGAGTGGGGCTTGTGCCCTGGGAACCGTGGCAGACCCAGCAGAGGGGGGCACCGCTGGCCAGGACATTGTACCCGCACCGCCCCCCCGCCACCATTGCACTGGTCTGGACTGTGTGAGGGCTACTGAACGAACAGGCAAGTGTGCCTGCAGGGGACTGTAGGGGGAGTTGCAGCAGAAGTGCGCAGCCCATCCCAGGCAGTCTTGCCATTCAGAGCTGCCGATGGAGGCTAGGATGATTGTGCTTCCCCAATGCTGTCTCTGCTCCAGATCAGCCACTGCAGCCAGGTAAGTAAGTATTTTTTTTTTGCTGGTAGGGAGGAGTGGGGGTCGGACTGCTGTGGAGGGGGGGTGACTTTCAATTGATGTCAGCCATGCTTTTACTTAGCTGGCTGCATTTGTGTGAAAGATGTGTGTGTGTCTATGTCAGTGTGTGTGAATGTGTGTTATTGTGCATGTGTCACTGTGTATATGTATCTATGTCAGTGTGTGTCAGTTTATGTGTGTCAGTGTGTGTGTCTGTGTGTATGTGTATCTGTGTCACTGTGTCTGTGTATGTGTGTCACTGTGTGTGTGTATCTGTGTCAGTGTGCGTGTATGTGTATCTGTGTCAGTGTGTGTATGTGTATCTGTGTCAGTGTGTGTTAGTGTGCATGTGTATTTGTCTCAGTGTGTGTATGTGTCAATGTGCATGTGTCAGTGTGTGTGTGTCACTGGGTGTGTGTATTTATGTCAGTGTATGTGTGTCAGTGTATCTGTGTCAGTATGTGTGTCTGTGTCATTGTCTGTGTATCTGTGTCAGAGTGCGTGTGTCACTGTGTGTGTATCTGTGTCAGTGTGTGTATGTGTCAGTGTGTGTGTGTCACTGTGTGTGCATCTGTGTACTGTATCTGTGTGTGTATCTGTCAGTTTGTGTGCATGTGTGTCAGTGCGTGTGTGTCACTGTGTGTGTATCTGTGTCAGTGTGTGTGTCGGTGTATCTGTGTCAGTGTGTCTGTCAGTGTGTGTGTATCTGTGTCAGTGTGCATGTGTCAGTGTGTGTATGTGTGTCAGTGTGTGTGTGTCAGTGTGTGTGTGTCAGTGTGTGTGTGTGTCTGTGTCAGTGTGTGTATCTGTGATGGTGTGCTGAGAAATTACACGGATGGGAGGCTATGGTATGGCTGAGAGATAACACAGAGGGAGGAGTCGATGGTGTGGCTGAGAGACAACACTGTGTCTGTGTATGTGTGTCACTGTGTGTTTGTATCTGTGTCAGTGTGCGTGTATGTGTATCTGTGTCAGTGCGTGTATGTGTATCTGTGTCAGTGTGGGTATGTGTATCTGTGTCAGTGTGTGTGTCAGTGTGCATGTGTATGTGTCTCAGTGTGTGTGTATGTGTGTCAATGTGCATGTGTCAGTGTGTGTGTGTGTGTCACTGGGTGTGTGTATTTGTGTCAGTGTATGTATGTCAGTGTATCTGTGTCAGTGTGTGTCTCTGTGTCACTGTCTGTGTATCTGTGTCAGTGTGTGTGTGTGTGTCACTGTGTGTGTATCTGTGTACTGTATCTGTGTGTGTATCTGTCAGTTTGTGTGTATGTGTGTCAGTGCGCATGTGTCACTGTGTGTGTATCTGTGTCAGTGTGTGTGTGTCATTGTATCTGTGTCAGTGTGTGTCTGTCAGTGTGTGTGTCTGTGTCAGTGTGTGTATGTGTCAGTGTGTGTGTATCTGTGTCAGTATATGTGTGTCTGTGTCAGTGTGTGTATGTCAGTGTGTGTGTATCTATGTCAGTGTGTGTGTATCTGTGATGGTGTGCTGAGAGATGACACTGATGGGAGGCGATGGTGGGGCTGAGAAATAACACAGAGGGAGGAGGCGATGGTGTGGCTGAGAGACGACACAGAGGGAGGAGGCGATGATGTGGCTGAGAGATGACACAGAGGTAAGAGGCAATAGTGTGACTGAGAGATGATGCAGTGAGGGAGGGATGGAGGTGATGAAGTGCTAAGAGATGATGCAGGGGGGAGGCAATGGTGTGCTAAGAGACGTCGCAGGGGGGCAGGTGGTGGTGTGCTAATAGATGATGCAGGGGGGAAGCAAATGTGTGCTAAGAGATGATGCAGGGGGCAGGAAATGGTGTGCTAAGAGACGACGCAGGGGGGCAGGTGGTGGTGTGCTAATAGATGATGCAGGGGGGAAGCAAATGTGTGCTAAGAGATGATGCAGGGGGCAGGAAATGGTGTGCTAAGAGACGACGCTGGGGGGCAGGTGGTGGTGTGGCTGAGAGACGATACAGGGGGGAGGTGATGGTGTGCTGATAGATGATGCAGGGCTGAGGCAATAGTGTGGCTGAGAGATGACACAGGGGGGAGGTGATGGTGTACTGAGAGACAATGCAGGGGGATATTGTGTGGCTGGGAGATGCAGGGGGAAGGAAGATACAAAGGGGAAGGAGTCTTTTTGAATCGCTGTTGTATGATGATGACCCTGTTGTTATTCTTACACAAACAGGCATCTTCTGGATGATGTGGCCTACAGTACGTGAAAAGTGAATACCGACTGAAGACGCCATCATCCCAGGGAGGATATATCTCTTCAGAGGTACCACATTGTAAGAAACCACTGTATAGGTAAGTTGCATATGGAATGGAAAGGAATGTTCCCAGAGTGACGAGAAAAGGCTGGCGTGTCATGTCGGCACACACCATTTTCAGTGACCACGCTCATTCGGTATGTGACCACGCCCCTTTGGTATGTGACCATGCCCACTTTTTTGCCGCGCACCTGCAGTGCACAACATATTTTTTCATTTGTGTGTATGTGTGTATTCTAAGAGAGCTTTTGCCCAATAAACCACTCATTATCTATACAAAGAATAAATCCTTAAAGAATATATTTAAATACATTTTTAAAGACAACTAAGATTCCTACCATCAGTCTGATAAATCTCCAAGATAAACAATGGATACCATCTAGACCACCAGGCTTTTACAGATGTGGCAAGAATAGATGCACAATATGAACTCATATTCCTAGATGAACCAATACTATAGATATGAGTTTTAGAAAGTAACCATTTACTATCAATAGTTTCACGAATTGTGATTCCATCTATGTCATCTACTTATTAACATGAGAATGCGGTCTAAAATATGTATTTTTAAAAAGAAATTCTTGGAGCACTGTCATAATATTATTAACACATTTCCTAACAACAGTGTTTCTAGGGCACTTTACTGAAGTTCACAAAGGTGACATCAGTAATCTATCTATCGTTGGTATAGAACAGTTCCCGAACACTCCACGTGGAGGAGATAGACATAAAATCCTGTGCCACCAGGAAGTCTACTGGATGTTCAAATTGAATACTCTACATCAAAATGGCCTCAACGAATCTGTGGAACTTAGTATAATTTGATGCAATTTACTTCAGATGTCTTGGGTAGATAGGGTCCCTATCACCATAACAATACCCAGAGTATTAACTTCAGGGTTATTATTTATTTTGGTAATTGGCAATTCATTAATCCATATTCTATATATTATTATTTAAAAATTACATATAATAGTCTTCTATTCTAACAATCTATGTATGCTTATGAGGGCCCTGGGTGAAAATGTGGTTTTGCACTCTCTCTCCCCCTCTGTTTTAAGAAGATTCCTTCAGTGCTTAATAAACCTCTATGTGTTTTGATACATTTTATCGTATAATGTATGTTTGATCTAATATTTATTGCTAACTAAACTGATTGTTATTAGTTCAACCCATACAAACCTCTAATTTCTACTCCTCAGATATATTACCTGTAATTTGGCAAGATAATTATTTTAATGATTTTAGTGTCTTTGAATATCGCAGAGTCACGTGATCTTTGTTTACACCACGTGATTCCACAAACGTAGCAACTATGGAACCTGTTCAACAACAGATCTGCATTCATTAGAGTCTGCCACCTGTCTGTGGAACTGTATATGAGTCACGGACACATGACCGGCTCTAACCAATTGGATGGTACCTACACGTCACGGGTCACATGACCGGGTAGCGCTCACATGATTGCGACTGGGGTATAATGAATACATTTATTTACTTTACTTTAATTATTAACAATACTCATTTTTATTTTTAAATGTTATGTTGAATCAAGATATGATTGCATACCCTTACTCTAGAATGTATTTAATAATTTACTGCATGGCTTTGTTAATTATTTATAGACACCTGATAATGATTCACTCATTAGAGCATTATAAGTATTGGAGACCCCTATGGAAGTCCAAACATTTGCTCCTCATGAAGGTGTGGGTCAATTCCACATGGAAACGCATTGAGCCCTACTGCATTGGATCCCTCACTCACTAAATATGTATAAGAAGAGGACATCACTGGATTTATGCCATACAGATCCAGACCAGCTAATTGAGTGGAGATACCACTGGACTGTTTCTATTGCTACAGGACACAAACCTTGTGGGGATGCCTTACTAACACTGCCAGAACTGGTAATATTGCTCCTTTTTCTACCTGGATAAAAAACTGGGAGATAAACTTTTAATTGGCTTTTGGATCCAGTGGCTCTTAATAGTGAAGTGCAGGTTATCCTAAAGCTGGGTACACACGTAAAGATTTTCTGTCCAACCATCCAACTAGTTGATTGGTTGGAATGAAAATCTGGTAATGTATGGGAGTAAATGATGATCAGCAATTTGCTCCTGAATGCCAGAAAACAGATGAAAATGGTCGTCAGACAAGTTTGTTAAATGTTTGATCTAAACAATTTGTTCAATCAGTTTTGGTCCATTTTCCGGCATTTGGGAGGAAATTGCTGATTGTCATTTGCATTCATACCTGACCAGATTCTAAGGGTCAGATTCCATAAAGAATGGGAAAAAACACTATATATATGTTCAATTAATCTAATGGAGCTAATCATTAAATACAGATAACACAAGACCAGTATTCTAGAAAAAGAAATGGAAGATATAAAGAAAGAATTGGAACCTTTTCAAACTAACAAAGAATATCAAGAAAATGATTCAATTATCAATGAGAGGATTGTAAATTTAGAAAAAGTTATTGTAGAGAACAAGAAAAATAAATTTAAAAGGGATCTATATGATTATTAGAATAATATGGTTAGAAATTACAAATGTTCTAATCTCAAATTACAGAATAACAAAGTGAGATCAGACCATAGAAAAACTATATCTGAATTAGGCACAGGAATGCGTCAATTTAATGATAGAATGCACACGAATCCCCATTAGATCACCGAGAGTAAATGGAGGGCCCCTAAATCTAGTTTTCCATCATCTAAAGGAGAACAATATGAACACATAGGCACCTATGGGGATTCGGGTGCTAAACCCAAGACAAACCATCAAGTCAGTAGAAAAGTGACTCAATCTCCATATAAGGATTTTCAGGAAGAACCACCATGTCCCAATCATTGGGAATCAAAATATCATCTTACAAGGAACTCAGGGATATCAAAAAGGCATTGAGAAAAATTTTTAGAGGTTGCAGAGGAGGTACACATACTAAAGAAAAATATAAGAAGGACTTATTTATTTATTACTAGTTATTTATATAGCGCACACATATTCCGCAGCGCTTTATATAGCAAATGTGGCCACTCACAATACTCCCTGCCCAGTGGAGCTTAATATTCCTTACCACATGCACACAAACTAGGGTTCATTTATTTTATTTTTTTGGTGGGAGCCAATTAACCTACTAGTATATTTTTGGAATGTGGTAGGAAACCAGTATACCTGGAGGAAACCCACGCAAGCAGAGGGAGAATATAAAAACTCCGCACAGTTAGGGCCATGGTGGTAATTGAACCCACAACCTCAGTGCTGTGTGGCAGTAATGCAGTTGACAAATTTCCCAACAACAGTGTTTCTAGGCACTTTACTGAAGTTCACAAAGGTGACATCAGTAATCTATCCATCGTTGGTATAGAACAGATCACGAACACTCCACGTGGAGGAGATAGATAGAAAATCTTGTGCCACCAGGAAGTCTACTGGATATTCAAATTGAATACTCTACACCCAGATGGCCTCAATGAATCTGTGGAACTTAACAGTATAATTTGATGCAATTTACTTTGGATTTGTTGAGTAGATTGGGTACTGTTATGGTGATGGGGACTCTGAGTATTAACATCAGGGTTATTGTTTTTTTGGTAATTTGCCAATTCATTTATCCATAGTCTATATATTATTTAACAATGACATAATAAACTTAAATTCTAATAATCTATGTATGCTTATGAGATCCCTGGGTGAAAATGTGGTGTTGCACTTTCTCCCCCTCTTTTTAAGAAGATTCCTTCACTGCTTAATAAACCTCTATGTATTTTGATGTATTTTATCGGATAATGTACTGTATATTTGATCTAATATTTTATTGCTAACTAAACTGATTGTTATTAGTTCAACACACACAAACCTCTCATTTCTACTCCTCAAATAATGATTTTAGTGTCTTTGAATATTGCATAGTCACGTGATGCTTGTTTACACCACGTGATTCCACAAACGTAGTAACTTTGGAACCTCAGATCAAAAACAGATCTGCATTCATTAGAGTCTGCCGCCTGTCTGTGGAACTGCATATGAGTCACAGACACATGACCGGCTCTAACCAATTGGAGGGTACCTACACGTCATGAGTCATGTGACCGGGTAGTGCTCACATGATCATGACTGGGGAATAATGAATACAAGTACTTACTTTACTTTAAGTATTAACAATACTCATTTATATTTTTAAATGTTATGTTGAATCAAGATATGATTGCCTACTCATACTCTTGGATTTATTTAATCATTTGCAACATGGCTTGGTTAATTATTTATAGACACCTGATAATGATTCACTCATTAGAGCATTATAAATATCGGAGAACCCTATGAAGCTCCAAACATTTGCTCCTCATGAAGGTGTGGGTCACTTCCACATGGAAACGCGTTGAGTCCTACTGTATTGGATCCCTCACTCAATAAATATAAATATATATAAGAAGAGGACATCACTGGCTTTATCCAATACAGATCTGGACCAGCTGACTGAGTGTAGATACCATTGGACTGTTTCTATTGCTACAGGACACCTGCTGGATAATAAACCGGGACATAAACTTTTAATTGGCTTTTGAAAAAAAGTGACTTTCAATAGTGCAGTGTGGGTTATTAAATTATTTATGCAATTTCTGCTCTTATATTTGCATATGGGTAGTTGTGGAGCGCTGGTTTAGATAACCACACAATTTATAATAACAGTCAATTTATTATACTATTATTACATATATCAAGCAGTAAAATATAAACATAAAATATATAAAAAAATTATACAGTCCATTGCTATAATCAGTTCAAGCTCTATATTTGATTGTTTCCCAGATTCCTTTCTAAAAGGGATAACTCAAAAGGGTGACCAAATGGTATCATGTAGGGTGGGTGAGTAATCTTCCATTAACTCAGTGCCCATTCTTAATAAATCTACACATGAGCATGGAGGTCCCCTAATGACAGGCAAAAATCTTTTTTTGATATATAGACTTCAAAATAATGAACTTATCCACTCATTATGCCTTAAATTGGGACATAAATGTGCAATGTGGAATGGATAGTTAGTATCCATTCCACTGATGAAAGTATCACACAAAATTGCTCTCATCCGCTCGTCAGCAGGAGTACTCACTGATGGACTCACTGATGTACACACTGATGGAAGTATCACACTGATGGAAGTATCACACAGAATTGTGTACTCACTGATGGAAGTATCACACAGAATTGCTCTCGTCCGCTCATCAGCGGGAG